>JANBXA010000651.1:62605000-62912500 GCA_030556225.1 Cricetiscus sungorus
ATGGACTTCTGTGGGAGGTTAGAGATGTCTGTAGGTCTTCCTCATAGGGCAGCTGTGATAGGCAGGGGTCTGAAAATGAAAACCGTAAGAAAGGAAGCATGGACACCATTTAACACGACGATGACAACCACTGAATGCCTCCAGGGACACCAAAACAGTCCAGGATGGTAGACAGTATCCTGACACAGAACCACCCACGCCTACTGTTACTCACGAGTAGGAGCGTTGGCAAGCCTTTAGCTCTGAAAGGCTGGACTTCCTCGAGTATCACATAGGTGATCTTTTTTTGTTGTTTTGCTTTTACTTTTTGTTTTTGTTTTAAGACAGGTTTCTCATGTAGCTAGCCCAGGCTGGCCTCAAACTTCTGGTCCTCCTGCCTCCATCTCCTAAGTACCAGGACTACGGGTGTACACTACCATACTCAGTGTATAAAGTGCTGGAACTCAAACCCAGGCCTCCATGCATACTAGGCAAGCAAGCACGTTACCAACAGAGCCACATCCCCAGCCCCATGCAGGTATTCTTAGACCCCCTCTGCATGCAGACACTGGACTCTGTAGCATGAATGCATCTCTTTGGACTTGGCTGTCATATTCCTGGAGCCTGACCCCAGGTGATTTATCTTGCTTCTGTGTGCTATGCTTCCCTCAGTACAGAAGGGTTATGATCAGTTCATGGGTCATACAAAGGGTTCAATGCTACCCTGCATTTTCCTCTGGGTCAAAAGTATTCTTGCCTCCTGCTCAGAAGGTACTCAAGAGATGCTTATGGCTCTCTGCTCGGCTGAAATGGTTGTAAGTTCAATGCTCTTTAAGAGGCACAAAGTTCACCACAGGTTGAGAGCAAGCTGTTTGCTCCCTTGCAGGTGCCTGCTTCCAGGAAACACCACAAAGCCACCTTCTGAAGCTAACAGAGGTGGCTCCCCAGCTTCCCATCCATGGCAGTTCCCACAGTTGCCTGTTACTTCATGCCTTCTTCTGTGTGTTTCCCACCACATACATTTTACCTCCAGCCTTTGAACAAGTGTATGAAGGTTGGGCCATCTCTTTACTTTACAAGTGGGGTTCCAAGAGGTTAAACCATGGCCCGAGTTGGCCCTGGTGGCAAATTATGGTAAAGGTAGGATGCGTGCAAAGCCTTCCCCTGGGCTCGAGTGTGCCCAAGTCTGCCTCCACTGCAGCCTCTCTATGATGACCCATTGAAGAGGGTCTAGTGATCCAGAAAACTTGAGTTCTCTTGGAATCCTTCTAGAATGATTGCAATGGTATTCTGGGGGAGAAATGGAGGTCCAAGAGGAGAGGCAGGGTCTTGTGAGGATTCTCTGATACAAAATGGGAATCCCATGGAATGGGCTCATATTTGAAGCTTTTCCATTTTGGTGTGTGTGTGTGTGTGTGTGTGTGTGTGTGTGTGTGTGTGTGTGTGTGTGTTTTATAGTACACATTAAACAGTTGGCTCAATAGTGGCATGTGCATATCATTTACAAATGAATAACTATGCAAAGGTTGTGGGCTTGCTTAATAGCTCTTAATGACCGGTAGCAAGTAGTCAAGGTGGCTGATACTCCTGCTGCCTGTGGAAAAAGCTTTGTCCAAGTCACTGTGTGCCCTGAGAGGTCTCACTGGTTCCCTGAGGCTGGCACAATTTCATTCCTGGCCTGTGTGTGTGAGGGGAAGAGCTATATTTCTCCCCAGAGAGGACAGTTCTGGTCTTGTGAATCAGGAACCCCGAGTTTCATGTAGTCAAACATGCTGCCGATACATCTATTCCTGGAAGAAATTGTCACCCTATTTCGAATTTTCTAAATCTGTTCTCCTGATTGCCCAACCCTCCCGCCCCCCCAGAGCTGGAGGCATCAGCTTGGTAACCCTATTCTCTGTAACCATGTTCAGAATTCTGCTTCTTTAAATTTCACCATAGGCAATCACAAACCAACCTGGCTAACTGTAACATTGCCCAAGGAACGGGTGAGTCTGTAGTGGGTGCTGGGTTTATGGGGGATGGAGACCCCATGGGGCCTGTGTTCCTGTCACAGCCTGAGGAAGACGACAGTGGCTTGGGGGCTTTACACACAGTATACCATGCAGATAGAGGCTTGACCAACAAAGGGACCTGGGGTCTGACCAAGGCAGAGGATTGCTGGTGTCTTCCAGTTCTTTAGACTCTTGAATGGTATCAGCCACACTGGTGTAGTAGTGTCGCAAAGCTCTGAGACAGAGGTTAAGGAGACCTAGTTTTCCTGTCTGACTGAGAGGAGATCTCAGATAGGCCAACCTCTCCATTCCCTAAAACTCTAGCTAGGATCTGGGGAGACAGCTAAAAAAAAACTTAAGCGTTTGTCTTTCAAGCATGAGAACATGAGTTCAAGCCCCAGAACCCGCATTTAAAACTCTAGGCGCTGTAGTCTGCACTTGTTTCTGTGGAGGCGGGCTCACTGGCCAGCCTGGCCTACTCAGCAAGCTCCAGGCCGTGTGTCTGAGAAGGCACAGATGAGCTTGTCCCCTGGTCACTGCATTCACACATTACACATGTGACGCACACTGTCCTTGCACACACATGAATATGCATGTCCATTCTCTCCTCTGTACCATGAGACAAAAATCTCACCAAGTTTCCCAGGCTGGCCTGAATCTTGCCATTCTCCTGCCTCAGCCTCCCAAGTAGCTGAAAGAAGGGCCCGGAGCCACTAAGTGGGGCTTGACTTTCTTTGTTCTTTACCTCATATCCTTATCTAGCATGTCGAGCACTGCAGCATTTTCTACATTTTTCTGTGAGCACTCCTTCTCATATTTTAGAATACCACCTGCACTGTCATGGCCATGGTATACTTGTAAGGAAGGCGGGAAACGCTGCTCCCCCCGAGCAGCTTCCCAGTGAGGTTGGTTTATTGCGCATGTCCTATCATTTTATTTCTCATCCAGAATAGTCCCTTCCCAAGAGTCCCAGAGCACATATCCAAAAGACCTGGCATGAAAGCAGGATGGCTGACAGAAAAGGGAAAAACAGGCACCTTGTACAGTGGGAGAGATGCTCGTGCCTATCTACCTGTGCAGTCTCCAGGCTGACACACAGGAAGCCTTGACTAAGAACCAACAAAACACGGCTTCACATTTGTGTAAATCCATGTCAGTCTTAAGAGAGGCAGAACACTCAGCAACACAAGGAGGAAATGACCGTTTCTGCTGGGGTAGGGGGTAATAGGAATGGAGGGGGTGCTGTGTACAGAGACAACAGTCCTCAAAACGAGCATCCGTCCTCAGCATCGTGAAATGACAGTATATATTATTTCCTCTCTCAAAAGAAACTAGAATATGGACTCTCTCTTTTGTCTTTAAATGAGGCATTGACTCTCAGCAGAGAGAGAGGGACACACACACACACACACACACATACACACACACACACACAAGAGAGAGAGAGAGAGAGAGAGAGAGAGAGAGAGAGAGAGAGAGAGAGAGAGAGAGAGAGAGAGAGAGAGACTTGGATCCAGGCTCCCGGGCTCCAGAAGCTGACAAGGCCAGTAATTAACAAGCAAATGCAACCTTCTCTTTGCAGTAATAGGAGGTACGAATGAGAACTGCCCATCCTAGAAAGAGAGCCACTTTCTGGTTATTATCTGTTATTTTTATTTCTATGAAAGAAGAGAACATCTTTAAGCAAATTTAAGGTAAGCCATTTGAAATTACATTTCACTTGACAAAGTGGTAGAAGGCTAGGTTAAAAATCAGCGGTTGGAGCATGTGTGAGGCCCTGGGCTCCATCACCAATAACCCAGGGGAAAATGAAGAAAATAAAAGGAGAAAGGAAGAGAGGGAGGGAGGGAGGGAGGAAAGAAGGGAGAAAGGAAAACATCATGGGAAATCAAAATGAATTTCCCTGAGACACATGCCAGCCCATGGCCAGGGATAGTGGCTCTGATATGAGTCTGTTCTGCTCTGGATCACAACATATTGAAGGATAAGTGTGACCATGAATCTTGACATCGTAAATTGCTATGCCTTGTTTCCCACTGAATCAGCTCTTGTCCTACCCAATCCTATCCCCTGCTGCCTCTTCTTAGTGAGTCAAGTCTAAATGGCTACCCCAGCTTCCACCTGCCACTTCCGAGGAGGATCAGGGAGGTATGGGGCCCTTAGGTGGGCACAGCCACCTCTCAGTGTCCTAAAAAGGGAGGGGTACCAGGTGCCTCCACCCCCACAGAGGACAAAGTCCCTCTTATAGTGGCATACTATTTGCATAGACCGTAAGTACATCCTCTTAGATATGTGAAATTGTCCTTGGACTACTTTCATATCTAATGCTATGTAAAGCGTACGCAAACGAAGCTGGACCATATTGCTTAGGGAAAGCAGATAAGAACAATCAACTCTGATACTCAGTTCAGATGCCATTTTTTCCCTCAATATTTCCTTCCCCCCTGTTGTTGTTTGCATTTGTAGGTGGGGAGCCCATGGATACAGAAAGCCAATCACATTTGCAGAGCACGATCAGCCTAGAAAACAATGAGACGTGACCTGGAAGGTGCAGCCTGCCTGGGAGCTCACCCATCAGCTGGGCCTTGTCCTCTATCCCAGATCTCTGCTCCGCAGACAATCCTCTCCTCCCTGCTTCTCTCTAGACAGAGGCTTGCAACACGCTCATGGCCCCAGCTATATAAAAGCCCCCCTTCCTTTGCTAAATGCTCATGTTGTCAAACTGCCTTCTAAATATTTATGTGTTTATCCACAGACCTAGGTGGCTCCCAATCCTGGGGCAGTCTTCTTCCAGTGAGGAGCAGGCAATGCAGAGACTCAACTTCAAAAGAAGCTGACAGTAAGTGACAAATGAGTGTTCATCCCTAAATGGGACATTAAAAAAATCAGCTTTCTTCTCCCAAACCATCAAGGGTTGGAGAACATTGGGGAAAGAACATAAGAGCCAAAGAACAGGCCAGGTGGTGGTACACACACCTTTAGTCCCAGCACTCAGGAGGCAGAGGCAGGCCAGCCTGGTCTACAAATCGAGTTCCAGGGTGGGCTCCTCTACACAGAGAAACCCTGTCTTCAAGAAACCAAAAAACAAAACAAACAAGAGATCCAAAGAGCACAGAGCAGTGCTGTGGAACACTTGCTGTCTTCTGTGAGTACCGTGGCCACTGAACTCACGTACTCACTGCGGTTGTATGTGGTTACGTGGTTGCCTACACAAGAGCCACACAAGAGCTAGCAAATTCCAGCACGGCCTGGGGAGAAGCTAAGGACTTTTAGCCCCAATCGAGGAGCTATTTGCTGTTGATGGATAATGAAGAGGGAACATCCTCTTTTGGTGGCGTGGCCATTGTTAGTTGCCCATACTCCAGTGGATGGCCCCATACCCATCCATGTGTATATGGGCAGCGTTCACTGGACTTGGTGGGATGTTAAAAATAGAGAGAGGGGCTGGGGTATTGGCTTGGTGGTTAAGAATCCTTTGTGCCTTGTCAAGGGCTCTGGATTCTGTCCCCAGCCCTTACTCAACGAGTCATAGCCTCCTGTAACTCCACCCTCACGGGCTCCAGCACACACATGCGGTCATAGAGATATACATGAAATCAATCAGCCAATCAAAGGCTCAGTCAAGGAAGAGGAGCACACGACATAGGGAGGAGGTGTGTTGAGAGAGGATGTGGGTGGAATTGTCAGAGGAAATGGGGAGTGGATAGATTATATTTCATTATACACATATGTATATATGAGATTCTCAAAAATAAATACAAATATATATGCATTTAAAAGCATAAAAGTTATAAAAAGAAGCTTCCCTTTGCCAATCAGAAGACAACTCCATATGATGCAGAGGCCCGCCATCTCCTTCCTGCTCAGTCAGGGCTGGAGTTCAGCCATCTTGGCTCTGGCCCGGCCCAGCATGGTGGGGCCCAAACCAGGGATGCCTCATGTCCCCTCTACACCAATTATGGACTGCTAGCTCCACAAAGACTAGGCCTCATGTGCAGGAGCCACTGTGGTCAGCTTTCCCTCCATGCGCAGCATACATGCTCACTGAGGCTCCCCAGCCAAAGTTGTGTCCTCTATAATAAAATGTTTCCTTGCTGTCACACTTGGGTACGGCACCCCTCTTTTTGTCCTCACTCCTCTGGCACCATTCAGTGTTACCAGGGCAGCAGGGAGAAACATGGAAAAAGACAAGGGCAGAGAGGAAAAGGGGTCAGAGAGCAAAGGGAGCACAAGGTTACGCTGCAGGGATGTTTGAGCTTGCCTGTGACACTAAGGGCGGTAGATGTCTAGAACCCCGTTTTATTTATGATATCCCTGGGTTCCATTGCCACACTTCCTGATTTCTGCCATTGTCTCCAAAGACCTCAAAAACAACAACAACAACAACAACAACAACAACAACAACAACAACAACACACACACACACACACACACACACACACACACACACACACACACACACACACTTCCCCTTTTCTTTCTCTTTCCCGAGACAGGGTCTCTGTATCCCAGGATAGCCTCAGACTCTATGTAGCTGAGGATGGCTTGAATTCCTGCTTACAGCTCCCAAATCTTGGGGTTACACGTATGCACCCCCTCCTCAGTTTCTAGTGCTAGTGATGGTACCGATGGCTTGGTGCATGGTGGGCAAGCACTCTCCAAACTAGATTACATCACCAGTCTGGAAGTACCCTCTTCCTGCCTCTTCAAAGGGTGTCATAGTTATACTTTTGCAGGGTTAAAAATGTCAAAAAAGACATTGTCTTAGCTCGGCCTGAGCCTTCAGATATATGAGATAAGGGTGGTGGTTGCTGGTTTATAGGGAGAAGGGACAGGAAGCAGAGGGACAGGAGTTGGGAAGATGTGGGTAGGTATGTGTGTATATTAGAGCACCTTAGGTAGATTTCTCTATAAAACGGAGGGACAGAAAACACAGACTCATCTGAAAATATCTTCCATGTATGAAATGGTACAAAACTTCTCAAAGTAAAACGTCAAAACAACAACAGCAACAAAAACCTCCTCCTGTTGCCGAGCTGCAATGTGTTTTGCAGATTCTAAGGGGGTCAAAGAATTCACACAGGAACCTAGTCATTGGGCAGCAAGCTCTGCTCGAATGTTACTAACCCCTTTTTGCAGAACTCAAAGTAGACACAGCGACATCATTGACTCATCTAGGTCATTGGGAAGTTACCTGAGAAATACATGAGTTTCCTGTGTGGGCCTCCCTGCCCAGGCCCATCCAGACAAAGGACTTGTCAATGACAAGTGTCCGGAAGAAGGGGGAGCCTCTGGTCTTCAGAGAACTGGCATCTGGCTCAACAGGCAAAATGACTTTCCTAGGAAACCTCTAGACCCCAAGGCTGCACTAGGATTCTCAGGGATGCCCCTGCTCTCCAGCTGAGAGCAGAGTGTCCTGACCAGAGGTTTAGCCTCCATCCTAGACACTGTAAAGGTAGAGCTTCGTGCCTTCCCTTGAGGTCAACGACAAGGAGAGGAAGTGTGGGTACTGAAGGCCGCCAGAGGAGCTGATTAGCTTTCAGCCCGCTGGGTGTCTCTGGGTGTCTCTGGGGTGTGTATGGGGTGTTCTGCAGCTCGACTTTGGCTCCGCTGTCTGGTCCACCCTCCCTTCTGCTCTCTACCTTCCCTGCTTCCGAAAACTCTGCCTCCTCCTCCAAGAAGCCTTCCTGGTGTCCCCCCATAGTACTGTGAGTTCTTTTCTTCCAAGGGTGGACAGAGGTTGGCCAGCTCACCGGCTATGGTCTTGGGTAACCGAATCTTTGCTGCCTCACCACTGATAATACCACTTACATGTTGCAGAGAGGCTAAGGTCTCCCACAGGCCCTGGGTACTTTGATGATAGGCACTGCAAGGTAAAAAGCCTGAGGCTTATCCAGGCATGTTGGTGCCTGCCATATTGTTTTTAATATTTGTATTACTTCTCTGAGAAGTAAATAAAATCTCTTTCAATCATACTCTCTCCAACTCTTCCCCTTAGCCTTTTCCAGGTCAACCAGCACGTATGATGATAACCCCAGCTCTGGGAGGCAGAGGAAGACAGATGTCTGTGAGCTCTACACAGTGAATTCTAGACTGGCCTAAGTGACTCAAGAGAGACCCTGTCTCAAACTGATAAAATCCGACCAACCAAACCACACAACACCCTAACCGACTAGGAATGAAGGGAAAGCAAAGGAAAGTGTAGCTCCAGGAAGCCCTTGGGCTAGGGGAAAGGAGAAACATGGCCTGGTGGTGTTTCCTAAGCGGCTCTGCCTGCAAACCAACCTCCCAGCCCCACTGCTGCTCACGGCAAAGGTCCTTAACCTCGCTGTCTCCTTCTGCAGGCGGGCACCTGACTTCTCCCTGTCCCAGTGCCAGCCAGCCTTGCTGTCTCACAGCAAAAGAGCATGCCCTTCCCGAACCTGTCGTTTAGGCCTGTTCCCAGGACACAGAAGAACTGCCTTCATTCTAGCTGCTCTGAAAGGATTTTGCTTTTGAGTCCAGGGTTTTCTCGGGACCCTCCAGTTGGCCATTGCTTGCTGACTTACTTATCTACTTGGATCTCTGTGCATGCCTGTGTGTGGTTGTGTGTGTGTGTGTGTGTGTGTGTGTGTGCGTGTGTGCGTGGTGTTTCTGTGTATGAGTGTGTACGAGGTCACAGTCAACTGTGGGTGTCTGTCCTCCGTCTTACCTCCCATGCCACGGAGGAGCACAGAGACGGCAGACGTGAGCATCTGGCTTTTTAAGAGGGTTCTGGGGTTTCAAACTCATCCTCTTGGGTTTGTGCTTAACCCAGAGAACCACCTCTCCAGCTCAGTCCCACTTCCTGCCCTGCATAATGCTGTAGCCCCTCCCTGCCCCTGCAGTCACTCACTTGGCTGGGGCTGGCAAGGTGTCCTTGGGGAGAGCAGGAGCAGGGGCAGAGGTGGTGGCTTCTTTGGGGGGCCGCTATGGGCTCTTCTGAAGCTGCCATTAGACCATTGTCAACTGTTTCTCAGTACACAGAAAGAAAGGGTGGCAAAGGCTATGAGGGGGAGTTCAGATCATTTTTAACACCTCTTAAAAATTAGTTTCATAATGTGTGGGTTGCCTCTTCTCTCACAGGGAAGGCAGGGTCCAGGGAGCATCTGGCCATGTGCCTTGTGCTGGTTTCCTTACGGACCAGAGGGAACAGCTCTGCCAAAACGCCATGTACCCCCCAATCCATACACTCAAGTTTTAACTCCCACTTCCTCTGAGAGTGTATTGCACATAGACTGGTCTAGAAGCCACTACATAGAAGGAAGCATTGGAGTGCCCATTGCTATGACTGATGGGCTCCTAAGAGGATAGGGGTCCGGCTGCAGCTGGTCCATTGTGCCTGTAATTCTGAGACTCTGGAGGCTGGGGCAGGAAGATAGTTTTGATTTAAGGTTATCCTGGGTTACATAGTGAGGGCTAGATCAGCCTGTGCTAAAGAGTGCAGAAAGTGAGAGAGAGAGAGAAAGAGAGAGAGACAGAGAGACAGAGAGAGAGAGACAGAGAGAGACACAGGGAGAGAGAGAGAAACAGAGAGAGGGAGAGAGGGGGAGGGAGGGAGAGAGGGAGAGGGAGGGGGAGGGAGGAAGAGAGAGAGAGAGAGAGAGAGAGAGAGAGAGAGAGAGAGAGAGGGAGGGAGGGAGAGAGGGAGGGAGGGAGGGAGAGAGGGAGCAGGAGGGGAGGAGGGAGGGAGGGAGGGAGAGAGGGAGGGAGGGAGGGAGAGAGCCAGGAGAGGCAACAAATACGTAGCCAGGCAGACCTCACAAAGCCCTGATACTTTGGCCTCACACTTGTGGCCTCCAGAGCGTGAGGAAACACATTGTTGCTTTTCAAGTCCCCAGGTCTGTGGTATTTTGTTGCAGTGGCCTGATGACTGGCTCGCAGGTTTTGCATGGTGCACAAAGCCACTGGCAAGTTCACCTATGACTTTCTGTCACTTAAGTCTTCAGCGGTGCCAGAGGGGCGACTTAAAGTCTGTAAACCGTGGCAAACTTGTATTTACGGGAAAATGCATGCACTGCCGCAGCCGGCCTCAGTTCTTTGATTCCTGTTGAACAAGGACTAGCACAGAACCGCATTGCTGAGATTTTTTTTTTTAAACCGTGGTTCTAGGAACCCAGGTATCTCAGCACTCAAGCTTTGCCTACACCACTAAGCCACTTCTAAGAACAAGGCTACCTGAGGCATTTTGAAAGAGAGAGAGAGAGAGAGAGAGAGAGAGAGAGAGAGAGAGAGAGAGAGAGAGAGAGAGAGAGAGAGAGAGAGAGAGAGAGAGAGAGAAGAAAGAAAGGAGGGGAAAAATGCGGCAATTTGGCAGCATTTTCCCCCTCTGCTGCATGCACACTGCACCTTCCGAGGGGACCAAACAGGGGTTCCACAACAGTTTCATGCTGTCAACCACGTGTGAGAGCTCCTGGGAGTCTCCGGGGACTCTTATCTCTTTGCTTAGGCAGACTAAGTGAGGGCCCTGTGTGGGGTGCTGGAAGAGGAGGGGAGTTCTCTGTGGTAGACCACATTCTTCTTGCGTGCCAGTGTCTGAGACGCTGGCCCAACTCTCACGAGAAAGGGAACAAAGGCTTCCTCGGTTCCCCATCACCGTTTGCTCCCTGTTTCCATGCTGGTATCGGGCGGAAAATGAGTTGCGGGTTTCCTCCTGAGAGGATTGCAGAGACTGATAAGGTACCATCCCAGGAGGAAAACAAGATGCTGTGAGATGCTGTGAGTCTCCACAGTAGCTTCTGGGGAGCCATAAATTACGGTCAAGGAGCAGCCGTGGGGGAACCCTGTGAATGGCCAGGCTATGGCATCAGGGGCCAGGAGATGGGCTGAGAGATCTAGGTGCTGGAGAGGAAGGTGGGTTCCTGAACCAGTTCCAAACGCAGCAGCAGCAGCAGCAGCAGCAGCAGCAGCAACAACAAGAAGAAGCAATGTTTTGTCAAAGGAATGTATCGTGAACAGCCAGTGCTGGCCATTAAACCTTTGTGCTGACAGGTCATTCGGAAGAAATAATATTAACCAGGAAGTTGCTAAAAGTTCACTGAGGCCCCAGTACTCAATTTCCATATTATTCTGACAGCTCTTTCTCTCTCCATCTGTTGCTCAGAGAGGGGAAGTGAGGCTTTTTCAGATGAACCATGCTGATTTTTTTTTTATAAAGAAATCACTATGTGTGTGATATGTGCATGCCATGTGCTCGTGTGTGCATTCCTGTGGGGAATATATGTGCTACAGTGTTCATGTCGAGGTCAGGGGATCACCTTGGAGGCTGGCCTTCACCATTTTGTCTGAGGCAGGGTCTCTTTGTTGTCTGATGCCCTGTTGTACTTCAGGCTAACCTCTGGGGATCCTCTCTCTGTCTGCAGCTCCTGTCTCCTCCCTGTAGGAACGCTAAGGCTACAGATGAACACATTGCTGCACCTGGCTTTTATGGAGGTCCTAAGGATTCGAACATGGGTCTGCATGCTTGCATGGTAAGCATGTGTACATCTCCCCAGCTTGTCCTGACTTTTGATGGGAGCAAGGTCTGTCCAGTAGCCTGCTTGAGAGTAGGCAGCCTCTTGCTCCCAGGCTGGGGCTGCTTGCTGCAAGACCCAGGCTCTGCTGCTGCTTTCCTGGTTACCACATCCCTAACTGTCTTTGCTGTTGGGCCCACAAACACATCCCAGAAGGCCAGCACCACAGACAGCAATGCAACCTACTCCCCAGGGGAATGTTCCAAGTTTCCTGCTTCTGTCTTCCTGAGTTCACCAAATAGGAAACAATAAACATTTGGAGCGTGTATTGAGAGTGGAGTAAGCCAGGAATTTTTCTACAAATATTACTTCCTTTGCTTGTCGGCAGCCCAGAGGAAATGCAGCCGGCGAGCGAGCAGTTGGTGCTTCCCACCAGCGGCCCCAGGGCTGCTGTCTCTGCCCACCCCACTGCAGGACACTGTATGATTTGTGACTCACACCCGAACCAATGATTCAACCTCACTCAGTTTCCTCCGCTGCCAGCAAGGGAGCACTTGGGAAGCCCTTTAATTTAAAGCTTGGGTTTGGTTAATGGTTTGTTTTCTTCTCCTTCAATTTGGATGCTAACTCCCCAAACCTGCAAGTATACAGGCAAGTACAGGAGCATGTACACGCATGTGCATGTGTGTGTGTGTATGTGTGTGTGTGTGTGTATGTGTGTGTGTGTGTATGTGTGTGTGTGTGTGTGCACGCAGACACACACACACACACAAAACTTCCCCAGGTTTTTACATTTCCGCTTAGAAGCACAATGGCATCCTCAATAGTGTTCGTGGTGACAAAGTGGCCGGCAAGCCCTCTGCACCCCCTTGCTCATTTGTCTGTATGAATAAATACTGATTCACAGATACCAGGTTGGGTATGCATAAGAATTTGTAGTCAGAAACAAAAGATGATTCCACCACCCCTCCCCAATCGCATTCAACTCCATAACAGCTCTGCCAAATCCTCAGACCACAAACTGCAGGCACAGGTCAAAGAGCATGTCTTAGTGCATGCATGGTCCTGCCTTCCTGATCTTTCCATGCCTCTGTTTTTATTTGCTTAAGTTCAGTCACCGTTTCATGAAAGAGTCACAAAACACACATGACTACGTACGGGTCAACTCCAGCTCTGTCAGTTTCAAGAGGTTGGCTCTAAAAATGCGGGCAGGGTTTGGGGACTGTGTGGTGCCTACCCAAAAATCTGCAATCTAGTAATTTTAGCTGTGAGAATGCGTGGACTTAGGAAATGGCTTCATAGTTCTATAGTTCTTTTAGAGAGAGGCTGTGTATGCCACAATTAGCTGGCTTTTCTGTCTTGAGCAATGCTGGCTGCCTTTTTTTTTTGTTTGTTTGCAATTGAGGCTAAAAGAAAAACCACAGTACAGCCTCTTAGGATGATTTTTCCAAGAACGAGTCTACCCAGACCCTGCTCTCTTCGAGTCACCACCTTGGCCCTGAAATCTCCAGGTGGATCCAAGGTATGTATACCCGTGAGCTGCCTCGTCCAGCCCATACTACTGGCACCTCTCCTCCTGGTCAGCCTAAGTACTGAGTCTGCTAAGCCCCGGGCAAGCTGAAGTCAAGGACAGGGCCAGACAGCTTGCTGACTTCAAAATAACTGCAATGGAATCATTCAGGGCAAGGGACAGCCATCTAAAACCCTAAGCATATCCTGCTTGCCAGCCTTTAATCTCCAGGGCTGTAAACAAGAGCAGTCCAAAGCACTTGACACAACTTTCACTGGGCAGCTAAACAACACTCCGACAGCTCAACCAAGCATTTATTGAAACGACTCTGCAGCAGCACGGCGTCCAGAAAGTAAGGGATCCAGCGGCCTCATAATCACAGGCCTCCGTTTGAAATCTTCCCCACCCCCCCCCACAAGCAGGCAGAGACCCCCAGGCAGGCACTGGAGGGTCCGATGGCTGCCATTTCAGTCTGTGCAAAGCTGAACAAAACCAGATCTAAAAGATCAGTGTACTCACCTCTCATGAAGCACTGTGGGTATGAAGGAAATGACTCAAAAATGCTGTCTGAAGCCATCGTTTCCTTTGGAAAACGTACCTCTTCTGAAGGTGGGGGGATTCAAAGAGTCCTTTTACCTTAAGAGCAAAAGCCAAGAAAGGTCATTACTTTGACCTCACACCATGGCTCCCTAAGTCTCTTTCTACCCCAACCTTAGCACCCCTGGGACTCCATGGGCCCTTTGCAAGGGGGGGGGGAAAGTACGTTTACAGAGACAAATATTCAAATTCTTAAAGATTAAAAAAAAAAAGCACCGCCTAGCCTAGGCTGTGGCTGAGCTGCTCACCGCTCTGCGAGAGCCTGTGGTTTGCATTCAGTGTGATCCGTCCTGCCTGCTGACCACTGTGCTGGGTTTAGACTTCTGACACTGCCAGGCTACCCGACTTGTGGTTCTGTGGTTGTTTATGAGGCCCAAAGAAGTTTTCACACAACCCAAATTACAAATTTAACTGTTCCCCTTTCCACAGACCATCACCATTGGTTCTTGCCCATCACGTGACCTAAGTGATGTCAATTTTTTTTTTTTAAAACTTTCTGAGCTATGCCCTTCCTGCCCTCCACCTGCCCTCCCCCAGGCTGTGTTAGAAAAGAAGAAGAAGAAGAAGAAGAGAGGGACTGGAAAAGAAATGCACACATACAAACAAATAAAATCCCTGCCTCAGTCTCTTCTTGATGTCTCGGCTCTTTACTGATTTAGTGGAGATCAGATCCTGTTGTTATTTGTGGTCTGGGGAACAACTGATTATTTAGATAAAGATTGCCTTGCTGTTTATTCAATAGTAATTTAACATTGGCACCAACTCTCTACTGAGACCGGATGCGGTTTCCATCGCTTAAATTGCTGGGCATCAGCTTGGAGAGCTGGGTTCTTGGTAAAAAAAAGCAACTAAGACTAAAAAGGAGGGGGAAAATAAAAAACGAAAAACAAATCAAGGAACCCTTTCTGTGAGTGGCTGACCCTAAAAGGGGCTAGCAACGTACTAGCCTTTGGAAAGAAGGAACAAAATGTTTTAATTGTGGGATGAAAACACCACTTTAATAAAAACCCAAACGATGTGACTTTGTTCCCCCTCTGTGGACAGGCTTAGCATGGATCTCTTTCGGTAAACAGAAAATCGTGGCGTGCTCTGCACACCCGTGCCCGCTACCCTGCTCACATCAGGAAGTCCCTTTCAAAGAAAGCCAAGAAAGGAGAATTTCCTTACTGGGCAGAGTGAGGCTGCTGTACAGCCGTTCACTTGTTCTTGCCCTTAAAGAGCGGGCGCCGATAGCCTCACATGAAGGGGCCGACTCACACCTCTAGGTAGGTCACTCTTTGAGCCCACTGAGAGCTCCTGAGACTGCCCCAGAACTTGCCGCCTCCCTGAGGGGAGTACTATGCAGCCCTGTATCTTGAGAGCTACTCGTTTGCCTTTGCCAGCCTCTGTTTTACCTGCCGACAGGTAAACTTTATTCTGCCTGCAGTTCCCAGGTGAGGCGTGGCTCTCCTTTTCTAACCCTGTTCTTCCCCTTCCTCTGGTCAGTTTCCCTTAATTTTCCCAGCCCGATGAGACGCTGTGCCCTGAACCCACAGGTCCCAAATGCCAGTCCTGGGTCCCAAGCCCCAGGCGCGGAGGGGACTCTCCTGGGTCTGAACCCAGAGGAAGCCCTCACTGCGTTTTTGTCCAGCTGATTTTGCTCACACCAAGCCCCAGGCTATTACCTTCAGTGGCAGAGGCCTTCCTTCCTATAGAACCAGGCTCCATTTCTACTTAATCCTGTTTTAACCAATGCAGGACTTAGAAGCCTAGGGATTTCTTTCCCACAGCCACGCTGAGAAGTCAGCAGCAAATGCCCACACTTGGCTCATATTAGAAAAAACAATGGCTGTGCATCTTTTATGAAGCTTATTAATATCTAAACACAACTCATGCTTCATGTTGCCTCTCAATTCAAATCCCTTGTTAATGTAATCCTCATTATTCAAATCCCTTGTTAATATAATCCTCATTATGTCTCTGTGATGTTGGTGCTTCTAAACAAATTCCAGGCGGAGTTGAGAGTTGAGGCTCTAGCCTGGTCTGTCAAGGTCGTCCTGTCTCTGCACTTGCTGCTCTATGGAGAGCTCCTGCGGCTGCAGCTGGCTTCTGGAAGATGACTTCACTCCACAAAGACCGGGAAACTCAAGTGTCCATGCGGATTAATCCCGTAGTTATTTCACTCCAGAAACTCCCAGATGCTTTTAGCTTTAGGTGTTCACGAGCCCACAAGGGTGCTTTACATGCCCTGAGTGTCTCTTCACCTTTGGGGGGAGTTTCCCAAGGGCAGGTCAGAAGGGGAGAATGCTTTCAGGGTGGCCTTGCAACAGTCCCACTCCAAGCTGTCATCGCAAGGGTCCACATCGCAGGGAGGCACCAGGGGGCAGAGTACAAAAGCTTGAGAGTGCTCCACAAATCCTGTGACTGAGGCCCCAGCAAGACTTCGGGGCTCAAGGAGGCAGCAGTTAAAGTTTTTCTGGGTCTTTCCAGGCCAGGGCAGCAAGGAGAGACTGGTCCACTGGCTGCCAGCAAACTGGATCTTTACCCTTCTTTAGGAGCCCAAGACAAAGAGACATGTCTGTCATCGGCGAACAGCTTAAAGAAATGCTTAATCCCATTTTAGGCAGAACTGTTGGGGATTCTTCAAGTTCTCAGGTGGACCCACCCTCCAGCCTTGCTCCTGCTGGTGACTCAGTCCCCAGGCTGCTGGCCTGGGAACCACACTGGAGCTGCTTCAGGGGAATGCCACAACAATCTTCATCCTCCGATTGGCAAAGTTACTGAGATGCCACTCTTGAGGGTGGGGTGGGGAAATGTTCATGTGTCTTTGTTAATGGCCCTATAAAAACACCAGGAAAGGTTGAAAGATGCAGAATTGCGTAACCCTGTAATTAACATTGAGAGCTCTGTGTGCAACTCCATCCAGTTAAAACACTCTCAGCTAGGCCTCCTCATAGTGTGGCTATTTTGTGCTGCCTCTAAACTCCACACCGAGATAACACAGATTCTCTGGATGGAAAATATGGGTGCAGATGGGTAACCCTGAATTAGATAGCATACATCAAGAATCCTCAGATGATAACACTGAAGAATAATCTCCACAGAGTATGGAGTGTGCGTGTGTGTGTGTGTGTGTGTGTGTGTGTACACGTGCATGTGTTCACACGAGTACGCAACTGTACGGAGGCCAATGGTCTTTTTGTGTGTGTGTGTGTGTGTGTGTGTGTGTGTGTGTGTGTGTGTGTGTGTACACGTGCATGTGTTCACACGAGTACGCAACTGTACGGAGGCCAATGGTCTTTTTCAAGCGCAGTCTGTCCGCTCTGTTTTTCCCCCTCTAAGACAGGGTCTTTCAGTGGCCAGTGCTCACCAATTAGGCTAGACTGGCTAGCAAAGCCTGGTTGCCTCCTATTTCTGCCCCCTATGCTGGGGTTACTGTGCAGACCCCCACACCAAGACTTTTTAATGTGGGCTCTAGGTCTTCATGCTCGTGTGGCAAACCCTCCAACTAAGCCATTTGCACAGACCTATCATAGACTCTTATTATTATATCTTTCCTCTGTGACAAAGGCCTGTGCTATGGCAGTAATGAGCTCAGGGATTTACAACTGATATCTAAGCTATGTGGATCGACAGAACCGGCTCCTGCCAGATCTGATGGCTTGCATTACTGACGGAGAACCTGATAGGTCAGCTTTCTCCAGACACTTTTAGTGCAGGGTGTGTGTGTGTGTGTGTGTGTGTGTGTGTGTGTGTGTGTGTGTGTGATGATTGTTTGGTGTGTGTGGTGTATGAGTGGTATGTGATTGTGGCATGTATGGTTATGTGGCATGTGCATGTGTGTGTGTGGTGTATGTGTGGTGTGGTGGTGTGTATGTGATGTGTTATGCATATGTGTGGTATGTGTATGGGTTATGTGTGTGTGTGTGTGTGTGGTATGTATGGTGTGTGTGGAGTGTATGTGTAGTATGTATATGGTGTATGTGGTATATGTGGTGTGTGTGTGGTATGTGTGGTGTGTGTGGAGTGTATGTGTAGTATGTATATGGTGTATGTGGTATATGTGGTGTGTGTGTCGTATGTGTGGTATGTGAATATGGTGTGTGTGGTGTGTGGTATGTGTGGTGTTTGTATGTATGGTGTATGTGTGGTATGTAGAGTGTGTGTGTACAACCCTGGATTTTCCCTCATTTGGGTAAAAGTTAAAAGTGAAATTTTAGCCTATTTGTTAGCTTAGCTGATGTTGCAGTGCACTGAGGGAAACAGGAAACAGGAAGGGAGGAAAGAAGGAGGTAGGAAGAGGGAAGTAGAAGTGTGAGGGAAGCATTGAAACCAACCCTCAAAAGAACCTGTCTAAAGACTCGGAAGCCGTCTAGTGGCGTTCGCCTGTAGTGTAGAGTTTGAGCCATTTGCTGCAATCTCCATGGAGACCCCGAGCCAGCAGCCATGACACCATCTGGGAACTTGCTAGGAATCAAAGTCTTGGCTCCATGCTCAGCCCTGAGTCTGAATTTCTGCAGTTCAGGCCCCCGATTCCTGTGCCCACTGCAGCTGGTGGAGAACCCTAAGGGGGGGGCCTCATTCATACAACCCAGGAGGAGGGGGAGGAGGGGGAGGAGGAGGAAAAGGGGGAGGAGGTAGAGGAGGGGAGGAGGGGGAGGAGGAAGGCAGCTGTCCAATGCTGTGACATCATCCCCCCTTAGCACTGGCAAGGTCTCTAGCTTTCTCTATCGTTGCCCTGGCATAAATGCTTAAGCCCCGAGTGTTTCCAGGCAGCAGCTGCCCACAAGCCCTGGTTTTGTGTCTTCCAAGGTGGCGCTCTCGCAGATTGTCTGGACTTCACACCACTGTGCTGAACGGTTCGAGGTGTAGCATTGTATCCAGGGAGGCTCTTAGGTGCTGCCTAGATGGTGTCCACCTGGGTGTCCACACTGGGCTCCTTCCTGCAGGGGTGTTAAGACCCTCAGTTTTCACTGACTTTGCAGTCTTGAATGTGTGTGAAGTGCTGTGAGCTGTACCAGATCTCACCACATGTCCCAACAGCAGGCATCCCTGGGGGTGGCCTTGGCAGCCTCACAGGAAGCTGCCCCTTCCTGTTCCTTTCCATGCCATGCTCTAACTACCACCCTGATGCTTTTCTCTGACCTTTGTTTCAAAGGAAGGGCTCACCTCCTTTTTCCTTACTTCCAACAGCTTATTTTCTGCGGCTGGAGGCTCTGTTTCCATAGGCACACAGGAGGCTGGCACACAGGAGGCTGGCACACAGGGGGCTGGCACACAGGGGGCTGGCACACAGGGGGCTGGCACACAGGGGGCTGGCACACAGGGGGCTGGCACACAGGGGGCTGGCACACAGGGGGCTGGCACACAGGGGGCTGGCACACAGGGGGCTGGCACACAGGGGGCTGGCACACAGGGGGCTGGCACACAGGCACACAGGCACACAGGAGGCTGGCTCACAGGCACACAGGAGGTTGGCACACAGGCACACAGGCACACAGGAGGCTGGCACACAGGCACACAGGAGGCTGGCACACAGGCACACAGGAGGCTGGCTCACAGGCACACAGGAGGCTGGCACACAGGCACACAGGCACACAGGCTCACAGGCACACAGGAGGCTGGCTCACAGGCACACAGGCACACACACAACTGTCTACTGAAGCACCTGCATCTCTCATGCCCACCTCAGTTCAGAGAATTTGTTCGGGATAACTTCTTCTTACAGTGTTGGCCCCTCCGTTCTTGCTACCATTTGCCACCAGAGGGGCAAAGTCGGGCACCCAGAACCCATTTGAATGGTAAAAATAAATGTACAGTGGTCAAGGTTTGGTCAAACAATGGAGACAGTCTGGTAGTTAGTGATCCACTTCCCAGCCCAATACTGAAGCTAATTTTATCATGAAAAAAGAACACAGAAGGAAACTCAAATTCCAGAGAGGCAAGCCAGGGTTCGATGGATCCGAGGGCTTCGCATCTGACACCAGGATTCGGTGAGCATTTGGTTCTGAGAACTTTGGACTTTCATTACGAGTGTCCCTCCTTTTCCTGGTATCAGGCAAATGATCAGCCCTCCACAGGGCAAGGCATAATGCTACTTTTATCACGGGGGTGCCATGAGGATCAGTGACTGTTTGGACTATGCAAAATGGTTTTGAATGAACTAAGAGAGAGACCTGTGGTTGGCGTCTCAATATGGAAACATCCAACTTGTGAATTTTAATACTGACACTTGCCAAGCACCATACAGGCATGGCGCCAGTCACATAGAAGTCAGGGCTGAAAATAGCCATTGTAGTTGATGCGAGAGAGAGAGAGAGAGAGAGAGAGAGAGAGAGAGAGAGAGAGAGAGAGAGAGAGAGAGAGAGAGAGAGTGAGTCCTTACCTTCCACACTGTTTAAAGGAGGGTTACTTTGCTATTTGATTGTGTTTTATAACCCACCTCCCATCTCACTTTATGAGCACTGGGAATGCAGGCTGACTCTGTACTCCCTGGCTTTATATGGGACATGGGGATTTGAACTCAGATCCTTAAATTTGCATAGCCAGTGTTTTGCCCACCAAGCCAATGCCAGGTCTAAGGTGAGGCTGGCCTCAAAACCACAATTTTCTGCCTCTGTCTCCTGACTTCTGAGATTATAGACTGCATCCCCGTGCCTGTATTATCCATTTTTGAGCACCATGCTTTGAGGCAATATAACGCAATCCTACACATGCAGGCTAAATTCTTTCAGAATGCCATAGACAAATTGACTACACCAAGAAACAAAATATTGGCACTTAAAATGCTGTGGTGTGTATTTTAATTTCCTTCTCTTTGAATTCTTTTTTCTTCCTGTTGACCATTTGGAAACTGGCTGGGCTTGTGCAAAGAGTAGTCAGAGAGATGTGGTCCACTGTTCCGGTCCTGATTTTTCTCCCCTTGGATTCTTGGTTAGTTCCACAGAGAGGAAAACTGAGGTGTTACTTGGAGCACATAAACCATGTGACAAGTGACAGGACGCTGTGGCAAACAGATGGGGCTGGGTCTGAATGTCTGCCACAGATGTCATTATGGGCTCTGGCTACTTGGGGATCTTACGTGTATATTTGATTGTGGTGGGAGGGGAGAGACAAGGGAGACTGGGGGGGGGAGAGAAACTGTCGTTACTATGGTCTAGCATCCTGTACTATGTAGAATTTGATGACCAATGGCTTCACAATGATTTATTAGGACTGAAGGAAGGGGAAGCAAAGACTGAGCTGTGTTAGCCAAGGAATGATACCCCCACCCCCAACACACACACACACACACACATATCTCCCCACCCACTGCCGCCTAAGGACACCAGTGATGAGTGCTGGAATTGGAGGGTGACAGAACTATGATGATCTGAGTGGCCCTAAGACATTGTGCCTCCTGTAGTCTCACATCTTTGCCACCTTGCTGTGACTGAGCAAGCCCAAGGCTTTGCTTTAGCCCAATGGGCTAAACTCAACACTCAACACAAGCAGACGTCTGACACTGAAAGGCGTCTGCACTTTAGAATATGCTCCAGCTGGGGCAGCAGAGGGTGAGACACCCTGGCAAACTCCATTGTGTCACAAATGTCTCCCACTGATCCCTTTTCAGATCTGCCCATGGAAATGCACTGTGACCCTGTGCTGTGCCCAACCCAGAGCGCTGAGGACCCCCTCCCCTGAAGTGCATAGGAAACTCCTTGTTTAGGAAGGAGGGCGGGGTCCTGAACGTACAGAAACACACAATTAAACTTCCAGATGTTTTCCTTTTTTCACCTCACTGACTAGTGTAGGGAGCTTTAGCTTTTGGGGGGGGGGCTTAGAGTAACAATACTGGAAAGAGTCATGTGGCCCACACACACACACACACACACACACACACACACACACACACACAGTCAACAAACCCTGACCTTAGTGGAGTGCCATATTTACTCTGAAGTTCAAATTTCTCTTTACCAAGGATGCTCCCCTCTGGTATAAGGAGGTCGGGACAGTGAGAGTTAGCACGGGGAAAACAAAACAAAATAAAACAACAAAAACACCACAAAGCAATGTAGCTTTAATTTAAAAGTTAGAGAGACAATGGAAGTTTGTACATGCCCCAGTGTTGTATGGAATATGGAAGAGTACAGAGTTTTCTCTTGTTGACCTGAATTCAAATTTAACCAGATACATTTTAAGGTTTTTTTTTAAACTATGCAAACATGTCTGTGTGTGTGTGTACAACACATGAGTATGCCATAAAACGGTGTCAGATCCCCCTGGAGCTCGAGTTAGAAGTGGTTGAGAGCCACTTCCTATGGGTGTTGAGAATCAAACCGAGGTCCCCTCTGCCAGAGCAAGCAGCAAGTGCTTTTATCCAGAGGCATCTGCCCAGCCCCACTGGGCAAGTTTTAATTTAAACCATTGCAGGTATGTATCAGCTCCTGGCAATGGCCAAGGTGTGAGATTCAGGTGGGTATGTGTGTGTCTTTAAGAGCAGGGCTTACTAAGGGCTTGTAGGATTTCTCCTTCTTTTCCTTGCCTTGCACCCTTTCCGAGGCCCTGGAAGGTGTTAAATGCCACCCTCTCCTTGTTAGTGGCTGGCCCAATTGTGAGAAACAATGGCGGAGGGATCATTTGCTCTGTGATTTTCCCTGTGGGACTTGACTCACCTGCCTCTGGTCTGGAAGGACACATGCATTATTGATCTTCTCTGCCTCTTTCCAAAGGGGAGCCCAGGCGTGTTAATTACTGGGTAGCAGCTACATTAGCTGCACGTGGGTGACAGCTGGGTGCTGGGCACACTCTGCAAAGAGAGTTTTGGGTTACCATTGTGGTCCACGTTATAATCCTGGACCTTCCATCTGCCCTAACTGTTGTTTTAGGTCAGGAACAATTGGCCAGGGCTGAAAACATAAACACCTCCCTGTGCCGGCCCTTATCATTTTCTTTTCATGTTGGCTTAGGAAACACACCTGAGAGAGCAAAGGCTCTCAATGAACCTGGCAATTACCAACCACCAAGGGCAGGCAGCAAACGTTCAGAGACAGAACCCCAGGATGGGCGTGGTTGCAGGCTTGCTTCAGGGCCTCCCTCCTCTAGCCTGAGCAGCTCAAGTCCGTGTTGCTACCAACCAGGGATGGTTTGGAAGCCTCCCCTGATTTTATTCTGAGCAAACAGCTAGTTCTGGTTTTGTGTGGCTCTGGGAAAACTACTTAATAAAGAGGACGTAGGGCATAACCAGTCTATGACATATGGAATTGCAGAAGTGTTAAAAGCAAAATTGGACCTCCTCCTTTTCCATCCCCCAGGCATGGCCTTGCAAGTCAAATCCCGGAGCATCACTGAAATGGAGACAGAGGGTGAGTTAGAGCACACTGCTGGAGGATGGCCCCATGTAGTGACATTGAGACCGTCTTCATTAGTCACTCGTGTGCACCAGGTGTGATCACGTCAGTGAGATAAGAAGGATGAAACAGACCTTTATCATTACATTCTGGAGCAAGATGCTCATGACATTAGTGGGAACTCGGAAGATACCGTGCATGGGTGTGAATCCGACCTACATGTTACTTGTTCTCACTCAAGAGACTGATGGAGTGTGGGTTTGGTTTTCTCACCTGCCTAATGGGGAGCACACCCCTGTGTCTTCGCAAGATTGTTGTGACATGGCAGTAATGATATCTATTCCCCATGTAGGGTCATGGTGAGGAATAAGTGACATGGCAGTAATGATATCTATTCCCCATGTAGGACAAATCAGCCACTGACACTGGGTTAGTTTGTGGTCATAGTCAAGTTACCAGGGTGACATAATTGGCTTCAACCAGGATCCAACAAGTCTACACTTTTCTTACCTCGTCAAGGCTGACCTTTCGTCAGCTGGCTCATCAGTATGGGAAACACAGATGCATTATGGGCTAGGAGGAAAGTTTCCCAACCAGTTTCCTCACTCAATTTTTATGGATATCCATTTGTGTATCTGTTCATTTATTTAACACACCTTGAAGGAGTGCTGAAACTGTGTTGGGTTCTGAGCTTGGTACTGGGGAAAAAGACGACAGTTGAGAAATGAATGAGACAGGGCTCTTGACCTCAGGGTGCACACCAAATGAGAAGCAAACCCTGGAAAGAAAGCACGTGACAGTCGAGGCATTTCCTTTGCTGGGCCAAGTAATATACTCTATGATCCAGCACAAACTTACTCGTTCCTGCCTAGAATAGTTTATGAGTTGGTATTGACTTTGAGGTCACCCTCCTTCAGTACCTTTATATGAGTTGAAAACGTAAATGGAGCCGTTGTAACCCCACTTTCTAGGCTAACCATGAGCTTTAAAAAATCCATCTCCAACTGAATATTGTTGTCCCCCTCCTACTATAAATCACCTGGCATTAGTCATTTAGACCCCAGTAGTTTCTCTGTTTGGGATAAATGTCATGATTCATCAAATCTCTTCTGGTCTGACATACCATGACTTTGTTAGAGAGGAATGCGTGCTTCCTGTTGTTATGACAAACATTTTGACTAAACACAACTTAAAGGGGGAGAAGGGTTTATTTCCACTTACAGGTTGTAGTCCCCCATTGAGGGAAACAGCATAGGAAAGCAAGCAAGAGCCCGAAGGTAGCAACTGCTATTCTATACAGCATGACCTCTGACCCAGGAACTCACATCACAGCCAAATGAGGTAGGAAAGAAGCCATAGATGCTGCTGCTTGCTGGCTGAATGACAACAAGTTGAAGAAATACTGACCAGCATAACTTCTGTATTTATTGTAATCACCAAGTTGATAAATGTTGAAAGAACAATTCCCTTAAAAGGGGAAACAAGAAGTAATGGACAACTGGCAGGCAAACACTCATTGCTGACTTCATCTACACTTGGATGAATTAATTACTAATTATAGCCAGATGTGGTGCCATCAGCCTGTAATCCCAGCACTTGGGAGGTGTAGGCAGGTGGATCATGAGTTCACATGTGGATCATGATCACATAGTCAGTTTGAGGCCACACTTGGCTACATGAAACCCTTTATTTAAAAAAGTCCAACAAACCAATAAACCAGTCAACAGTAATAGTAAGGGCTGATTAACATAACAGTTGCCATTAGTTGGTCGCCTGCTGAAATCCTGGTGGTGATTGCCTTGTGTGTATTCATAGTACCTTTTATTGTGTATTTATCATGTCTTGCCTTGTGCTCCCAGCATTGTTTTTGGCCTGTTGTCATAGTTTGAATGTAGAATGTCTACTGCAAAAGAGTGTGTTAAGTGCATGGTCGCCAGCTGGAGGCTCACTCTGTTGGAGGTGCTGTGGAAATTGGGAGCCTGGACTACAGAGAAGAAGTAGGCTGCTAGGGACCAAGTCCCCTGTCCTCTCTTCTGTCTCCCCATTCTATCCATAAAGAAGTGAGGGCCAGCCCGTCACAGGCCTTTTGGGTCTCCTGGGACTGTGGGACAAAACAGACCAGCATCCCCTGAGCTGCTTCTCTTGTGGACATTGTCAGAGCTATGAGGGAAGTACCTAACACCTTCACTTAGCAGGAGAGGAGATCGAGGCATAAAGAAACTGCAGCATTTGCAAAGACATGCAGCTAACATGGAGAGCCATGGCTCCTCACCCAGGCAAGCCGGCTCCCAATGGCCCCAGTTCTCCCTAGACTGGGATGCTCAGACCACTCCACAGCTCTTCCTTTCCTCTTTAGTTCTTAACCAGAGAAAAACTGAGATAGGAAAGGGGGAACCGACTTCCACAGGAACTCAAATTTCACACGCCTTGTGGATGTGCTCTGAGACCATTTACTTGAGATGAATAGAAATATTTTCTTTAAAGTTCAGAGAGTTCGTAGGAGGTGGTGCCCAATTTTATTGTCTTTTGTCTCCATGGTATATATTATTTATAAGGTGTTCAATTATACTACAAAGAGGTCCTAGGTCCCTTGGAGATTTAAAAAGCCTTGTGGGGGGTATTATAGGTTGGCCATGTCCAGACCTGCAGTTGTCTATGTCTTTATGAGAGGCAAGGTGCCTTTGGGTCATGTTAGATCTTATTCAATGGGAGGTGGTGTGGCCTAGCCACTCTGTGAACTAATTCCCAGTGACAAATCTTCCCTGCCTCCAAACACTGTGGCCACTTCATAGCCACCCACGGGATCAGTGCTGTCCAAGCCTTGTTGATGGCAGCAGTCTTCTCTGACTGTTTTTAACACGAGGACAACAAAGGGGCTGAACTGTGCTCTTAGAGCTCTCTAAGGACTAGGCCTCCAACACATCAGTGCTGAGGAGGGTAGCGGTTATCTATTGCCACAATCACACTGCATAACACACACACACACACACACACACACACACACACACACACACACACACACACACACACACACTCAGAAGAGGGTGTTGGACCCCTTGGGACTGGAGTTACAGATGTTTGTAAACCACCATGTAGGTACTGGGAATTGAACCCAGATCATCTGGAAGAGTAGCCAGTGCTCTGACTTCTGAGCTACCTCTCCAGCAACAGAACAGCAAGTAAGACATATTTCCTTGACCCTAAGCTACTCTTCCTTACGTCCCTGGTCAGTTTCTTGCTTTCTCAAATTATCGTGGGGATCCACTGGGACAATGCTCATTGAATGGCTTCATAAATTTTAAGTCTCAAGGTGTATGTGAGTCCTCACTGGTGGTATCTAGTCAGGGGTAAGGCAGCCTGTCCAAATAGACAGAGCCTAAATGATTGCTACAAAGGATGTGTAAAACCATGGAAGTTATAGCTTTATTACTCCACCCCAGGAGTAGATCTGTCACAGCACGGGAAGCAGCAATGGCCTTCTTTGGTAGTAGGGTCCCCACAAGGGTGAGGCAAGGTTTTAGACATTGGATAAACCTCCCATCTCCAGGGAGAGGGAACACCTGTGTGGCTGTGGCTCCTATATATAAGGAGGGTGGCATATGAGACTCTGAAGTCTGGATTTGCTTCTACCTTTGGGATCAACTCTTAAAAACAAGCCACTTCCCTTTTCCCAGACTTTTTGGGACAACACAAAATGCTACAGAATCTCCTCTCTTGTTTGTGAGTTTTTGCCGTCGTTGCTCTTGACATAGGGTTTTATGTATGCCAGCCTTGCCTTGAGCTGCCTAGATAGCTAAGGAAGACCACGAATTTACAGGTGTGAAACTGAAATCTGTCCCCTGCTCTATTCAGTGCTGGGGATCAAACCCAGGGCCTGCCCGCTCATCCAGCAAGCACTCAATGGACTGAACTGCATCTCTAGCCCCCTACAGCCCTCTCTGTTTGTGGCTGCCTTTACTCCATCCTTCTAGAAACGAGAAATAACCTCTGATGACGTTAGTCAGCACGTCACTATGAGTATTGGAAGGAATGCATTCCTACCATTCCTACCACTTCAGAGTTCCTTATGGTGCAACTGGTAATGAGGCTGCTGGTGAGACTCAGCCAGGAAGGGCTCTTGCTGCCATGCCTGACTGCCTGAGTTTGGTTATCTGGGACCCACATTTTAGGTGAAGAGGATGGATCCCCACAGGTTGTCCTTTGAATACCACCTGCACACTGTGGCAAGTGCACATAGTCACACAGTAAATTATATGACGATAATGATAATAATAATAATAATAATGAAAACAATCATGGTGCACTTTGCACAAATGAATTACAAGGAGCCCCTCGCCTATCCTGTGGTCTAATCCAGGTTGAGTCAAATGAGGATTTACATATTTAACACATTGCAATGACATTCCAGGAAAACAATTCAACCTGGGTGGACTTGGGTTGGAGAGAGCATCCGATGTCTCCCTGTACATATGGAACTCTTAGTCATCAGTTAATGGCTCTGGGCCAGATCTGTGGATACTTTAATGCATCTCAAAACATGTGGAATCCTAGATTAAAAGATGTCCTAGGATAAGAGTCATGTCAGGGAGAATCTTTTTGTTTTGTATTTCATTCTTAAAAACAGTGTGTGTGTGTGTGTGTGTGTGTGTGTGTGTGTGTGTGTGTGTGTGTGCCCACGGAGGCCGGAAGTGCATGTCAGATCCTCTGGAGCTGGACTCACAGCAGGTTGTGAGCCACTACATGGGTGCCAGGAAATGAACCTGAGACCTCTGGAAGAGCAGCAAGTGCTCTTAACTACTGAGCTGTCTGTCCAGCCCCCGGATTTCCTTTTCTAAAAGACATCCCTGCCTGTGTAACACTATATATGCAATGTACAAAAATGTCACTTATAAACCTACAGCATAAATGTTGGTGTCCTCCTCTGAGGACCATTGGAACTCATGGTACATGACGTTCCACTTGATATTTGTTTACTCCCAACCCCGGGCAAGGTGTGTGTGTGTGTGTGTGTGTGTGTGTGTGTGTGTGTGAGCCAGATGGATAGAGGTTGGATTGAGCTAATTCATAAACAGCTTTTCTTCTCCTGGCTCTACATCTGGTCCCTGTCTTGTGGAAAGAAGCAGGAGGTTAGAAGGTGGCTTTGGATGGAAGGTCCTTCCTGTGGACTTCTGTGGGCTCTCAGCTGTCAGACCAAATGGCTGATGGCTGCTTGGTTGGGGGTCTGGGGATGACCAGAGTGGACAATCTGGTGGAGATCTGGCCAGCAGCAGCAACAGCAGCAGCAGCTATGCTGTGGTGGAAAAGGCAGTGCTGTCCTGTTTTCATTAAGTGTATTTATAAACACACTGAACATGAAACATTTTCCCTTTCTTCACAGTGATGGATGATTATATATCTATGAAATGTTTTCATTTATTTGGCGCCAGGGTAATCAAAATCAGTTGAAACTGCCCCAGCGAAGGGAGAGAAAACAAGGCGGCCTGGGACAGCCCAGGCTGCTTCCCTGTTGCTCTTCAGGGTAGGAACTGCCTGGCAGAGAGGCTCCTTCACAGAGGAACACACTCTTGGGAGGGGTAATTGCTCCCAGCCCCAGTCATGGCTGCAGTCCACAGAGGCTGCAGCTCGGCACGGCTTTCAAAGAGATCGCCTGCCTCCTGCAAGCAGCGTGGGAGCGGCGGGGCCAGCCTGTGCGTGACTCTGTTTAGGCTGAGAGGGAGCTTGGTCCCAGAAAACCTTTGTGAATGAAACGAAGAGAGCTTTCATGTCTGCCCTGGCCCGTGTTCTGGGTCAGGCGCCCTGATCTCCAACATCCTGTTTAAACTGGTGTTTTCCACTACATACAGACAAAACTATTTCTATTCTGAGCTCTTCGTGATTGCAGAGAGACAAGCAATGGGGATTAGGTAGGGAAGCAGGGTTGCCCTGCTGGGGAGAGACAGACAGAAAGCAGATGCACAGGCCTCACGCTTTTGATCTCTCTCTCTCTCTCTCTCTCTCTCTCTCTCTCTCTCTCTCTCTCTCTCTCTCTCTCTCTCTCTCTCTCTCTCTCTCTCTCTCTTTTCTTTTGGGCAGCTACAGGACTCAGATCTATGTTTTAGCCTCCAGCTGAGGAGGCCACTGTTTTCGGTGAGTTTATCCAGCCTAAACCACAGGATAATGCTGTTTGCTTCTGATCACCAGTTTGCCTTTGGTTTTCAACAGAGGCCTCTTTACAGGCAGGAGAATTACGCTCTCAGTGGGGGGAAGGAGAGCCAATGTCCCTGGCTGTGACTCATCACCTTTCAGGGATTAAGCCAATTGCAGAGCAAGAGGAAAGACCTTCACCTTGTGGTTAGGTCCAAGAACTGGCAGAGAATGGAGGGATTTCTCTGTGGTTCCTTACAGTAGAGCTAGGATGCACACAAGGTGAAGGGTATACTAGAAAATTCACCTGGATTATTTCTCTGAAAACGTGTGCTAATTGGCCAAGTAGCACTTTTCATTTTTCAGGAATAGAAAGGGTCTATATGGAGCCAAACTGCTTGCCATTAAAAGGCTACAGAACTGTGAGCATCTTGAGTCTACCATTTTGACCACCTGGAACCAAACAGTAAGGAACCGTGGAAAACCAAACAAAATAACGTCTCTGAATCAATAAATTAAAAGCTATTTCAGTTTTTGAGGGTGACCCTTGAGAGCTTGCTTTTTCCTGGTTCTAAGAAAATCATAAATGTATTGTGGTGTCCTAGATAAATGTAGTGTTTTTTGGTCGGTCTTCAGTGACCCCCTCCTACGAGCTCTTGACCTCCATAGTGGAGTGATGATCTCTTCTGCGTTCAGCTGGGGCATACAACACACACTTGTAATGGTGCAAATGAAATAGAAATAATAACATTAAAATGTGTCTGCTACAAACACAGGCAATCCCTCCCCCCTTGGAGGGACCAAAGAGCAACTCCATCCCTTGATTAACCGAGGAGACATCCTATGGCTTTAGTGACTACTTCCACCTATGAACTTGGAAGTCATCCAGTTTCCAGAAGTAACCGGAGCTGTAAATGATATGAAGGCTTAAGGCATTTAAAATACTTCCAGGGTGCTAGCAAGGTTTTAGAAAGGCAAGCTGTACCACTTTGCTCTCTGTGGCTATGATAATACATAAGGGCCAAAAGCAGCTTGGGGAGGAAAGGGTTTAATTGGCTTATACTTCAACACCACTGTCAACCATCAAAGCAAAGCAGGCCAGAGAATCAAGGCAGGAACCTCGAGGCAGGAACTGAAGCAGGGGCTATAAAGGGATGCTGCTTATTGGTTTGCTCAACCTGGTTTCTTACACAATCCAGGACCTCCTGCCCAGGGGTAGCACCACCCTTTGTGGGATGTGCCTTCTGAGATGGGTCCTCCCACACCAATCACTAACCATGAAAATGCCCCCAGGAACTTGCCTACAAGCCAACCTGATGAAGGCATTTTCTCAGCTGAAGTTTCCTCTTCCCAGGTGGTCCTAGCTTGTGTCAAATTGGCAAAAATCAACCAACACACAAATGGTAAGTATGGCAGAAAAAAGTTCTATGTCATACATTATCTTTTTCACAATTAAAGAACAGCTATAATGATTTGAAGTATATTGATAATAATTATAAAACAATAGAGAGAAAGATGGTTTGGCCCAAAGAGATGGCTTGAGCAGTTTTCAAGACCATAATCCTGACTTTGAACATTCAAGATTCTCAATTAGTTGGTGCTTTCCTGAGAGAGGATCTAATTAATTCATGGACAGAAAGCAACCAAGTTACCCCCCAGAAAGAAGAGATGACATCACCCCAGTGTCTGAGGAGGCAGTATGCAAATGCAACTTCAAATCAGCCAATCATGTGAGTTGAGGTACAGTGATCATAGCCAATCATGATTACCTATCCTCCCACACAGGCCCCATTACATCAGCCTCCAGAAAAGTCAGGGTGAGCCAAGACTGGGGCATCCAGCCAAGCCTGACACAAATCCCTATGATATGCTCATCTCGGACAAATGGATCTTTTCCCAGTCTTTTGTGGCAGAGCATCTTTTGCACAGTATGGTGCTGGTGTCTTCCTAAGTAACGCATTCCTTCATACAGCCAAACTGACTTGTTTAAAAGAAGGTTTTCCTTTCTATTTTTATAGGCTTCTCAGCAGTTTCATTAAGATTTTGTCTAGGATGGGAGCGCATTCTTGGATATTGAATATGGATTTGGAGGAGGAAAACCTTTACTCGGGGTTTAGCTGAATCTACATTATTAACTATCCTTCCTTGCCAGCGTGTTACATATTTCTTAAAAGCCACAAGCTACCATCTCTACCAGGTTAGTTCCCAAGAGGCTCCACATCATGTTTCTGCTCATAGCTTCTTCCCACATAATTCCTGCATCCCACGAGTGTGAGCATCTCTTATAATCCCTGCATCCCAAGAGTGTGAGCATCTCTCATTCTTACTACGGAACCCTCACAGTCGTTATGTGGGCCCACAACCTCACTGGTATCCACCCAGCTATGCTCAGAGGAGCCCATATAACTTGTGAGTATCTTACAGATCATCCTAGATTGGTCTACTGCTACGACAAAGAATAGCACACTGGGTCATTTATAAACAGCAGGTGCCTGCTTGCCTTAGAGTTCTGGGAGGTCGGAGAGAATGGCACTGGGGAAGGACTCAGTGGGGGCTGTGATGATGGGGATGGAAATAATGGGAGACAGAAGGACAAGAAAAATGAGCCAAGAAAGGGCCAAATAAGCTTTCATGACACTGCACTCTTGAGATAACTACTCCCCAGGTGATGACATCTGCTAAGGAAGGCCCATGTAAATACAGTTATCCGGCCGGGTACCCTTCCAGGAGTGCTGCATCGGGGATTAGCATCCCAGCACCTGGACCAGAGGGGCACTATCAACTCACAGCATCCTGTACAAACATGGGTCTCTTGTTCAAAACTCGCTAAGTGTTGACTGAAGGATTTTAAGCCAGGGGTGAGCATGGGGCCTGGGTGAGCTGTCAGGGCACATGCTGGAGAAGCTGCCTGTGACCTCACCAGTAGCCATACTCACGCATGCATCCTCATAGACATACAACAACACAGGGTATCCTTAGAGCATGTAGGCTTTTGCTCATCTTACTCAAATCTCTATTAACCTAACAGTAAAGTATAACTCAGACCTATGTGTTTTCTTTCCTCCCTTGATTTGAGCAAGTACCATCTATCCCCCATTTCCTGGTAAGTGGGCAGTCTGAGCGTGACTTGTTCAGAGCTTATGCTAACCATTTTTCCTATCATAAGTATACTATATAGATAACTCTTAAAAATAAAGAGAAAGAAAGAAAAAAAAAACACTGTCCACAAATGTCACTGACTAGTGCCGAATACTGTTTTGCTTTGCTTTCTACCAATGAGATAAAACGCTCTGACCAATGCCCCTTCTGGAGCAGAGGGGTTTCGGCTTTTACTTCCAGATCATAGTCCATCACTCAAGTCAGGGAGCCAAGATGGAGCTGCAGCAGGAGCCGCAGAGGAAGGCTCACTCTCTGGCTCTCGTACAGCACAAATGCCCGGCTCAGCACGGTACAGGCTGCAGTGGGCTGACTGACCGGCTGCAGTGGTCTGGGTCCTCCCGCATCAGTCATTAATTAAGACCCCTCTCTTACAGACGTGGACACAGGCTGATGTGACCTGGACGATTGGATTCCTTCTTCTCCGGTGGCTCTAGGTTGTGTTAAGCTGAGCTCACCCACTATTAAGATTTCTTTTTGTTTGTTTGGTTGGTTGGTTTGTTGACACAGGGTTTCTCTGTGTGGCTTTGGAGCCTGTCCTGGAACCCGCTCTATAGCCCAGGCTGGCCTTGTACTCACAGAGGTCCGCCTGCCTCTGCCTCCTGGGTGCTGGGGTTAAAGCTTCTTATGTACATCCTTCTGAACTGCATTTTTTCTATAAATTTTAATGCAAAAATTTGTATAGGTGCTTGTGTACTTTTCAGATCTAAAGTGGGATCATATGATTCTCCCTCCCCCCTTAAAAATGGCAGCACAAGCCATCTGCACGTTAAGAAATAACTGCAGAGTGCTGTGTCAGCACAGCAATTGACATGATAATCTCTCACAGTTGGTTAAGAATCACTTCAGGGATGAGCGAGAGATGTTCAACAGAACAAAAACACCCAGTGTCACTTCCTTTCGCCACTGTAACCTTTACTCCACATTAATCCAAGGCAAGCAGTTATTCAAGCAGATGTGAGATTTGAAGCCAGGTCCACACAAAGGCAGAGGTGGTCCAGGAACTGCAGCGACCTGCAATTTACGACTTCATGCAGGGGGAAGGCTCCAGAGCTGGCAGGGCCTCCAGAGCCTTGGACACTGCGAGGGCTTGGCAGTTGCTGTGCTGGAGAGAGAGAAGGGAGCTCACAGAACAGAGAGAGGCGCGGGGGATACGTGGCGATGACAAGCGATGATCAGGGCGGCTTCCGAGCCAATGAAATGTCACCACAGAAACAATCCTGTCATCAATGGTGATTCTTCTGGTCACAGTCAGTCAGTTCACACAGTGGGAGAATCTGGCCGAGCTTTTCTTGCTTATTAGAAACAAACGAAGAAGGGGAGATGGGCTGGTTTCCGTCTTCAGGAGGCCAGCATCTTAATTCCTCAACTACATGTCTCCTGGACTCTGTCTCTGTCCACAAGTTGAGAATTTAGGACAGTTGTATCGAAAATTATACTTCTTAAATTTTTCAAGAGTAAAAATCCCTTGAATGAGATTTCCTTGCTGCCACACACTTTACTCTGTGAACCCCCGTGCACAATGGGTTGGTCTGTGATGGGCATTCTGAGTACCTGAGCTTTACTCCCCAAGGGAATGGAAAAGGTTCCCGGCATTCATATCAGATCATTGAAGCTCATGTTATGTAAGAACAGGAGCTAACTGGGACCCCATACTGGTTACAAAATAAGCCCTCCTAAGCAAAGACCACTAGGGGTACATCAGATGTCCACCCACTTAGTGGCCTCCAAGAATGGAAGGTTATTCTCTCTATAGTCTTAGAGATTTGTGGTCCACAATGGAGGCTGTTTGCAGGGCTGTCCTCCCTCGGACCCCTTTCATCCTCTCCTTGGCCGCATCACCTCAGTCTCAGCCTCTGTCTTCCCACAGCCTCCTCTGTCACTGCCCAGGACACTTGCTGCTGGAGTAAGGGATCACCTGGATATCCAGGGTGATCTCATCTGCAGATTCCTAGCTATATCTCTAAAGACTCTACTTGACACAGCTTGAAGACTTTGGAGAAGACAGTCTCAACTATGAGGTTTGTCAGGCCACTCTGGAGATTCTTTTGATGGTGAATCGGTGGAGGAGGGCCCAGCCCACTCTGGGCAGTGCTGTTCTCTGGTTCTGAGAATTAAGGGTGGCCTGTGGGCAGGACAATGAGCATGTTCTTGGAGGGTCTCTGCCATCATTTCTTGGCTGAGCAGGTTTCTTGGTTGGAGGTAATGCCCTGTAGAATGCCACGATGAACTGTGACTTGGAAGTTTGTGCTGAAATAAATCTTTTTGTTCCTTAGTCGATTTTGATCAGACTGTTTTATCACAGTAACAGGAAGGAAACTCCAATGCCGTCTTGCTTCCACAGGTGTCGAGGGCTATGAAGTAGACCTGTCCTTTGGACAGGGAAGGGTATTTGTGGCTGGTGTGTTCAGAAGGGCTGCTGGGTGCTTGTGAGTAGACATGGCCAGCCTGCTTTCCTCTGGGTCCTCCTGGGTAGATGTGGACAGCCTGCCTTCCTGGATGAGGCTTGGTAAGCAAGGAAGAAGCTGGAGTGAAGAGCTGTCTGGGTTAAAGGCAGCCAGGGCTGGCTGTCCCCAAAGCCTCTTTTCTGTTGACACTGTTGTGGGCTGCAGCGGGTCCCGAAGGTCACTGAGAAAGGGAGCTGTGCTTGCTATGTAGTACCATGTGAGGTAGCAACAACATCAGCAGCTTCCTGCCTAGAGGGGGCCAGAAGATACTGTTCTTGCTTTCCCACCCATGTCGTGGTACCAGAAAGACCTCAGTCTGAGATTCAGCCCCGGGGCAGAAGGTCATGCAATGCCAGAGGAGGTAGGCTCCTTATCCCATTAAAAGACAGAAGAGGGAGGTGCTATCTTTTTCTTTGCATCAGTCAGAACTTTCCAGAGAGACAAAATCATTAAGAATATGCACATGTGTGCACATATACATACAAACATACTCATACATGCACATACACACACTCACACATATACACACATACACAAACACACATATACATGTGCACACATTCACACACTCACATTCACACATACATAGACACACGTGCACACTCACTCATACACACTCACATACAGACACACATGTACACAGCACACACACACACACACACACACACACACACACACACACACACACACACACAGAGCTGCAGACCCAGCCGGGTGTGAAGCCAGAGGTATGGAGGCTGAATTCAGTGCAGGGTTCTGTGGTATAGTCTCGATTCCTTCCTGAGGTCGCAACAGACTTTTCCTTTAAGCCAGCTAGTGGGACAACTGTTCCAGGGGATAATCCTACTATACTCACAGTCTGCAGAGGTAAATATTAATCACATGCAAATTACACCCTCACAATGATACCCAGCCAGAATATCGGCACTGATGCAGGAAGCGAGCCGCCAGGCAGACACACCAGCAGGCAGTGTCTGTCACTGCGATGTCTCTGGGCATCTGGATTGTGCTACCTGCTGGAGACACAGATGTGGGCATGGACCACCTGGCCTACATTATTAGGATCTACAGTGGTGTTGCTCTGCTAGCCCAAGCCACCATGGAGGCTATGGTACCCTGAAGAACCAGGCTGTTGGTAGGACACTGACTGACCTCAGATTGGCAGAAGTGAACCAGGGAAGTTGGGGGGAGTCAGAGAAGCACATAGAGGCTAAGGAGCTGAAGTTGAAACAGATGAAGGGTGTAGTCAGAGGGGTGGGCTCGTCTCAAGAGACGGTGCTGCACCCCCTCTGGGATGTGGCAGTCAGGTCTCTGTTCAAGGGGACCACACAGGGCTGCTGAGCTAGGGTGGTGTGGTCACACTTGCCTTTTCAGAAGTGAGCTGTGTCAGGTGTACAGATGACCTGCAGTAGGGTTCAAGGCCAGAGTTAAGGTGATGTCAAACATAGAAAGAACGATGTGATATAGAGTATAGACCAACCAAGATGGTGTCCACCTCAGTGTGTCTTGTTGCTGTGACAAAATACCTGACTAGAAGTAACTGAAGGGAAGAGGGTTTATTCTGGCTTACACCTCATAGTGGGAAAGCATGGCAGCAGGTGTTGGCTGGCATGTCACGAAGAATTAGAAGTCAGGAGGTAGAGAGTGAACAGGAAGTGGGGGCAGGCTATAAAACTCAGAGACTCACCTCAGAGACCACGTCTTACAGCAAAGCTCTGCCTCCTAAAGGAAGGTTCCTCCTCCTAAATTAAGGCTCTGCCCCCTAAAGGAAGTCTCTACCTCCTAAAGTTTCCTCATTGTTCCAAACAATGTGATTCAGTGAGCATGTGTGGGGACAGTTCACATTCAGACCACGGCTCAATTCCTTCTTATTTTCTAATCACAGCCGGGTTGGAGATCCCAGTAGACAGAAGCGTCTTTGGGATCCTCACTCGAGCTCCCACCACTAATTCTGATTAGATACAGAGGTGTTTGATGCTCACGGTCAGATTTGGAATTAAGCAGTTCTAAAATCAAATGCTTGCCGAGAATCAACAAACCACCAAAAGAAAAGTGGACAATTAATCAAAACAAAACGCTTTGCACTCCACAGTCTGTGCGTCTGTCGGCTCAGGAGCACCCCGCTCCCATGCTACCTCAAATGAGGAGACCCGCCCCTTCCCTCCTTCCTCTTAGCAGTCTCTTGCCTTTCATGGAAGAGATCAAAATTGGAGTTACAATCGAACATTATTCAACCTTTCCATATTAAAGTGAACATGAGATCAAATTGTTGGTTTTCCCAAACTTTTTGTCAGCTTGTATTAGACTACAATCTACATACCAGGACACAGAGTTCATATAGACCCAGAGTGGAAGGAATCTCCAAACTGGGCCAAATCTATAATATGAAGAAAAGAAGAGGAAGGAAAATAAGGTAACTTAAGTAGAGTATATTTGAAGACGAATGAGCCACCCAGCTCTGGACTGGAGCGGAGGGGGTGAGTTCTGCCCACATTTGGCATTGGGGTTCCACACATATCCAACTATACCTCCCAAGCAGTTCAAACCCAGAACACTCTGCCAGATGCCATCCCTCTCAGTTCCAGTGAGAGTGTTTTGTGTGTCATGGAATTCACGCATTTCTTATCCATTTACACTTAAATCATCAAGATGTTATCCAGGGATGCCTCTGTGACTCACGGAGCTCTTGGTCTTCCTTGCTTTTAACTTGGTAAAGGAAAATCATACTATGCAAAGCGTAGACTTAAAGCCACAAATTTGTACAATAAAGAAAAAAAAATATACACTTGCTGTTTTCCTTCTTTTTGTTTGCTGAGCTTCAAAGATAGGCTTGCCAAGCACACGACTAACCAGAAGAACTTGTACCAACAGGACAGGCTCAAGTACCCTTCTCTCTTTCATATTATATTCATAGTTCTCCACAGGAGAGAGGGCAGGAGAGGAAGGGGAGGGAAAGGGCGAGAGAATGTTCCATAGGGAAAATGACAAGAAAAAGAGCAAAGGGAAGCTAGGGGGAAGAGTTGAAAACTACCATTTCTTTGTGTGTGTGTGTGTGTGTGTGTGTGCGTGTGTGTGTGTGTGTGTGTGTGGTAAGAGGGTTTCAGAGAATGAGGGTATCTTCTATATCCTTCCTTCTTCAGACAGGGTCTCACACTTCCTGAACTCATCAAGTAGGCTAGCCTGATTGGCCAGCGAGCCCCAGGGATTCCCCCGACTCTTAGAGGGGAATTACAAGCTCCTGCCATCACTGAATTTTTTCCATGGGTTCTGAGCATCCAACGCAGGTTCTGGAGTTTGCAAGATAAGCACTAACTGATTGAGCCATCTCTCCACCTGGGGAATTAAAAACAACTCTACCACATGGGAATTTTCTATATCCAGGTAGAAGGAGAAAACATTACTTATGGGAAACAGCTTGTGGTAGCCAACTATCATTTTCTCCAGTTATTAACACATTGTCTGTGCACTCAGCATCATTTGTTGGCACAATGGAGAAGCACACATAGACACAGCTCTTCAATGACCCTCCTATCCAGACACTGGGCTGCATCCTTGCCGTCTATGTTGGTCTGTGATTGCTTTGATCAAAGCAGTTTGGTGAGTGTGATGCTAAAGCAGTTTTGAACCTGACCTTCAGGTGGGCTGACACCTTTACTGTGGCCTCTAGAAACTAGCCAGCAATATGGAGACCAATAACAGCTCTGATGGGGCCTGAGATGAGAGCTGATGTCTGCCACAGGCCTTGTGGGGGCACCACATTGGACTGCAATCCTTTCAAAAGTGAAGGCTCAGACACTCAGTTCCTATTTTACCAGTCTTTTCTCTGGAGCCCAAAAGTTATTTTTTTTTCTGGAAAATCTTTGTAATATTAAAGTGTTTGCTGCAGCTCTGTCTCCCAAATGCTGAAATTAAAGGTGAATGCCACCACTACCCAGCTAATCTATTATCTATCATCTACCTGTCAATCATCTGTCTATCATCAATATAGCTACCTAGCTATAATCTATTACTATTATTTATCTACCTACCACTCATTATCTATCAATCAATCTCTCATCATTGTGTCTATCCTCTATAATCCATGTAGGTATCTATCATCTATCTATCTGTCTGTCCATCTTCTATGTATTTATCACTTACGTAGCAATCATCTATTAATCTATCATCTCTGTAATTAGTTACTATTTATCAACAATTTTATTACCTTTACTATCTATTCTATTCTCTATGTAGTTAGCTATTACCAGTCATCTCAAATTTCAAATATGCTTTGAATATATCTACTATATATAAACATTCATGAATCACATTCATTTTAATTTATCCACTATAATACATGTTAACTAACAACCACTCATTTTAACTTTATAGTTCCTTAAATGGGTTAAGAACCAGTTACTTCATCTTCTTAAAAATGTCTTTGCTTTGTCCTCCACACTCATTTACTTTGATTTGGATGTGATTTGAAGGGAATGTACAATGACTCCCCAAAATCCCACATCCTGCACTTACATGGCTTCTTGTATTTTTTCCTACTAGCTTTTGTACAGTAGTAAGAGAAGGTGCCATTTGCCAATTATGAATACCACAAATACCATCCCAATCCATCCTCACAACAATGCTTGGCTGCAGGCAGTGTTTTCCCATTTTATTGTGAAGGAAACAGCTGCTTGGAGAGCTCCAGAAACTTGCACAGGGTCACACAGTTTGGTCTGCAGTTTGAGCCCAGAGCTGTCCATGAGACCACAGCACACAGCTTTATCTCCTACACATACTGGCTGATACAGAGGAATCCATTTGTTCGTTGGACCAGTCATCTTGAAAGTACCCCAGACATCCTCTGTGTTAAGTAGTTTAGCAAAACAACTTAAGTAAAGGTCCAATAAGGTAATGACATAGTTCATGTTTGTAAGATGGTTGATTTTATCATTAAAATGGTATTACTATGGAAATCAGTGTGGGGGTTCCTCAAAAAGATAAAAATAAGCCTACCAAATGATCCAGCTATACCGATCTTGGGTATATACCCAGAGGGCTCTACATCATATTATAAAGATACCTGCTCTTCCATGGTCATTGCTCTTCCTTCCCTTATGGTACCAGTCACTGTAGGCTGCGTTATGATGTGGTAACAAATAACAGCACAATTTTAGTGGTTCAAAGCAAGACAGATTTCTTGCCCTTGAAGGGTCTTCCTCATAGGTTATACTGTCTCTTTTTCCACATTGCCATCATTGCTCACTGCTTCTCTGACACCAGAGCTGTGTAGCAAATGAACAGTCACTGTGACAGAAGACAAAGAGAGAGTTCTGGAGATCTTAGAGGGATCAGGACATGAAACATCCAGAAAGTGAGGCCTTAAGCACACACCATGTGTCGGCCACCTCTGGTGACTTCCTAGCACAGGGGCCAGGTTGGAAGAGTCTGAAAAGAGAAAAACCAGGGTGCCTGGAACAAGTGGTAATGACACCACAGGTGTGGCACATTCAGGGTTCCCAGTCTAGTGCATGGCAAGAGTTTGGAAATAGACAATGGTTATGCATTGAGTCTTCAGTGGCACAGGACTTGCCAGAGAAGCAGTCAGTTTTTTACTCTTTCTGTCCTGAGCAGGAGATCACATCCTTCCAGACCATCCTGTGGATGGAGGGGGACAGAGAGTTGGCAGGAAGACCACTGAGTCCTTTAGTCTCTGGCTCTGAATTCACAGGCCTGGATCTGCCCCTTCAACTAACAGCTTGAGGTGATCCAATCCTATTGTCAAGAAGGAGAAGGACAGATGGGTGACGAGCACACGCACACCTCACATGCATGGGATCTGGGTAAAAGCCACTAGAAGGCACCTGCTCATGTCTGCTGTCTTGCAAAGGAAGGCACACAGGACACGCTGGCATTCTGTGCTGGTCTTGTCCCAGCTCTCTCTCCTATTGTAACCTCGCAGGAGGAGACAGGGCAACACCATCTAAGGTCAGGGAGTCTGAGCAGAGCTTTTGTCTGTCTGTCCCTGGGGATACAGAGAGATGCTCCAGTCTCTGAAGGCAAGGAGACTTGAGAGGATGTTCTGGAGGAAAGGGAAAAGCAGAGACCAGCCCTCTAACTTGCTTTTGTTCTACAGGCCTCCTGAGAGAAGCAGCGCAGAAACCAGCTGCTTAAAGCCCGTGAAACAGACAGAATTTTGAGCTACTCATGATCTTGGGGTGAGAATGTCAATGAGTTTAGGACTAATTAACAAGCTGGGTGGAATGTCTCAAGTGAAGTCGTCCCTCGGTATCTACTAGGATTGGTTCTGGGATCCCCTACAGATACCCAAATCCGCGTGTGCGCAAGTCCTTGTGCAGAGCTGTGCACATCCCCCTTATAATTTACATTATCCTCAGGCTGCTTGTAGCATCCATGGAAACATCAGTGCCATGTAAATTGTTGTTATGCTGTGCCTCTGAGAAGGACAGGAAAGGAAAGCCTATACTTGTTTCACATAAATACAATCATAGGCCTAAGTATAATCACCATGGAGACGCTAAATGAGCCATGTTCAGATGAGGAGAAGGGCTGAAGGGGATGGTAGCAGCTGGTGTGCCTGCACACCTCTCCATTCGTCATGGTGCTTAGTTCCAAAAATCCAAGTATCATCATCATCAAACTCATCTATCTATCTATCTATCTATCTATCTATCTATCTATCTATCTATCTACCAGAAATTCTCGCTGCCACTGGTAAGCTCAAAACACCCTGTGCAGTCCAGGCTGGACTTGAACCCCTGCCTCAGATTCCTGGGTAATGGCATTACTGTAATGTGTGTTACCATATGCAATTGTTCACAAGCTTCTCTGAGTCATCATGGTTGGTTCTGTGATCTGAAACCACAGACACAGAGGAAGGATTGTACTATATTTCAGGAATGAGGATTGGTCAATTTAAGAAAAGCCCCAGAAAAGACTGAAAGAAAATTTCAAGGCTGTTCAGCCGATCAAGAGACCTGTTTCCACGTCAGTATATGGAATATTATTGGGAATATAAGAAACTCTTAGCAGCATTTTTCTTCATATCCACAAATATTGAACAATAGTAGAATGGATAAAACAACGTGTTTGTAGAATGACATGCCACACAGCAAAATCAATTAACAAATGAGCTATTGATACACAAGGTGAAGGCTGAGGTAAGCTGGTACCATCACCTTTATAAATTTCACCCCAATGCATACCTAGTCCATACTGAGAGTGTGAACACAGTTATGTGGGGGTATCGCATTAGTTGCTTGACTTGTTGCTATGACCAAAGCAACTTGAGGAAGAAAGGGTTTATTTTGGAGTGTACGGTTGGTCCATCTGGGAAGAAAAGTTGTGGTGACCTGGCTTGATGCAGCTGATCCCCTGGCATACATAGTCAAGCAGCAGAGAGCAGTGAGTGTCATACAGAGCTCATGTTTTCCTCTTTATACATGCTGGGACCTCAGCCTAGGGAATGGTGTTGCCCCAAAGGGCAGGTCTTCTCACATAAGTTACCCTAATGAAGATAAACCCCACAGACATGTTCAGGAGGCCCATCTCCAAGGTGATTGCATATTTCATTGTGTCTACAATAGAAACTAACGATCTCAAGAGATCGTTAGTAGGAGAAATGGGGAGTTTGGGGCACTGACAATTTCTAATTTGATTTTTATTTGTGTGCTGGTTTATGAGTTTGACTGTCTTGTGATGAATCGAGCTTCACACAATGTGTATGTGCTCATGCGCATGTGCACACACCCACACACCCACACACACTCAATTAAAATGCTCACTTACAGACAATAAAATCCTATTGGACAGATCTGATGGACCTTGGCCATGGGTTAAATTTTCATATCATTGCAATAGATCCATTTTTCCCACTAGAAATGATGAGTGAGAAACGTAATCATGTGTCAGAATAAACATATACAATAAACATGTTTATAATTAAGTTGTGCTTTTATTTTGACTTGGATTTTTATTTTCTATATATGGATTTGTATTTTCTATACATAATAGAAAATAGAAGAGGTTTTTTAAAAAACACATTTATTTGAATTGTGGAATCAAACTATTAAAGAGTTTTTCTTTTTTGGATTTTTGTCCTGATTTTTGTTACAAAGTAAAATAATTAGATAAAGCCCTTACGATTTGTCATGCTTGGGAGCTCATAGCCATGCCCATTTTTATTCTTCTTTGCTTAAAAAGGACGGTGGAAATTCAATGGCAATTCATCTTCTATAGTAACCCTGCAAAGCGGGCTTGGAAAGAATGACTCTACTTCCTTTAGTGACGGGAAAACAGTGTTGTGTGGGGCTGCTAACCTGGCTCTTCATGATCACACATGGGGTAGAAACCAGGAGCTTATGATGCAAATGTGAGGATATTGTCTAATGTGGGTATTTCCTCCTCATCGCACATCTGCCCCTCACTTCTCTGGCCCAGAGGCCAGAAAGTGCAAGATCCTTGGTCTCTGCTCAACACAAGCAAAGATGTGACAGCAGAGAGAAGGCAACTTGTGGTCTGGGGAGAGACTCAGCTGGTGAAGTGTTTGCCCAGCGAGAGTGAGGACCTGAGGTCCAAAGCTAGAAGCCACATAAAAGCGTGGAGCTTGGTGGCCTGTCCTTGTGAGCCCAACACTGGGAAGGCAGAGAACGGAGCACTCCTGGGCTAACTGGTAACAGACCCATGACACAGCTTCTCAGTGTTAGTGGAGAACCTTCTTAGAATGCCCAAGGCTGTCCTCTGGCTGCCATGCACTCACATGCATGCATGCAGACCTGAACACACACACACACACACACACACACACACACACGCACACACACACAAGGACACCCATCAATAGATCCTCAAGAAAGATACAGGAAAAAAATGAATCCTATCAGGTGGCACAGACTTGAATTCCTGGCTCCTGGGGAAGTTGACTCAGGAGGATAGTGAGTTCAAGTTCAGCCTGCACAGTATGGGGAGAACTTATCTCAGAATTAAAAATTACCATATGATCTTGTGGTATAGCTCAGTAGTATGGCTTTTGCATGGTATGCCCAAGGCTCTGGGTTCAATCCTAAGTACTTTAAAAATAAGAGTAGAACGCTATTGATATAGTCAATTCTGTATTTGTATTGACTTAAAAAACAGAAAATGAAAAATATGTAGAACAAGACAGTGAAAATTTAGTTTCAATATGACAAACCTGTTTCTTAAAAGGTTCTGCCGTTTCATAAAATAGACTTAAAGTCTGTCATATCCTTTGTCCTGCTCTCTGGTCATATCTGTCTGGCAGCACAAGATATCCCAAGGAGCACGGGGAGGAGGGGAAGGGATGGAGGAGGAAGGAAAGGAGGAGGGCTTAGAGGGATGGGAAGCAGAGGAGCATGGGAAAGAGAAGCAGGAAGATACCTGGCTCATCATTCAAGCTCAGGTGAGCAAGGCGAGGCCTGAGATGCCATTCCCTTTCGTTCACCAAGGCCATGGCCAGCGGTCACAGTGCCAGTGTGGATCTGAGCTTTGTTCAGATCCCCTTCTCCCCCCCACCCCACTCAACATGGGAACTGAGGTGCCCGCAATCACCAGAAAACTGTTTATCACCTCATGATCACAAGATGGCTGCAGTAGCCCCCTGACGGCACAGTCTCCTCCCAGCTACACAAACAGGAAGGAAGGAGCTGACACAGAAGCTGTGTTTTGATTTAGAAAGTGAATCCCTTTCTGTTTCCCTCTTCTTCTCGGTGTAGAGACAAAAATATACTCCCATCTCTAGCTGCCTGGTTGTCAATAAAAGGAAGTGGGATTTCGACAGCTGGCTCAGGGCAGCCAGGGATTGTGCTGAGAGCAGGACCAGCCTTCTTTGGGAACGAAGCAACCTCTGTTACAGTTCTGGAAGGCAGAAATGGGAGGCGTTCTAGCTTAACTGTTGCTGCTGGGCTCAGACACTGTGACTAAAGGTGCTTCGGAAAGTGAAGGGTTTATTTAACTTTTCAGGTCATAGTGCATCACTGAAGGAAGCCAGGGCAGGAACTTGAAGGTGAGACCATTCCCTAGTCTGTATAGCATTGCCTCTCATTGGACAATCATCCCAGACCCTCACAGCCTGGGAAGTACCACAGGCCCATGGAAAACCATCCCCACCCTCACAGCCTAGGAATTTACCACAGGAACCATGGAGAAGCCATCCCGGGCTCTCATGACCTAGGAGTTACCATAGGAACCATGGCACAACTCTTACTCGCAGGCTCATGCTTAGCTTTCTCCCTCTCTTTTTACTTTACTTTCCGATTTATTTACTTTTATTTCATGTGCTGGAGTGTGTTGTCTGCTATGTATGTGTACTAGCTGTGTGCCTAGTTCCTCTGGGAGGCCAGAAGAGAGCATCAGATTTGTCCAGGTCCTCTGCAAGAGCGGTTGGTGCTCTCAGCCACTGAGCCCTGTTGCCCTCTCTCCAGCCTCCTTAGACAGCTTTCTTATACAGTGCAAGGCCACCTGCTCATCGTGGACTGGCCACCATGCTGGGTCCTCCTACATCAACTAACAGTCAAGACCCCTCGCCCCAGACATTCCCATAGGGTAATTTTATCTGGCTAACCCACCCATTGAGATCCCCTTCTCAGGTGACTCTGGGCTATGTTGACAGTTAGTGCTAACTAGGGCATGAGGGAACAGCTGTGGAACATGTAACCAGGAAATAAGTCTAGGAACCCTGCTCTGAGAGAACTGGTCTGGTTTTGATCACCTTTGCCCTTGACCATGGCATGAGATTAAGTACAAAATGAATAATGTGTGCACCATACCTCATAGGTGAAGGATGAACACATGGTTAAAGGAGTCCATGAGTGTGTGAGTGGTCATGTGTCATGGGTGAAGGATGAACACATGGTTACAGGAGTCCATGAGTGTGTGAGTGGTCATGTGTCATGGGTGAAGGATGAACACATGGTTACAGGAGTCCATGTGTGTGTGAGTGGTCATGTGTCATGGGTGAAGGGATGAACACACGGTTACAGGAGTCTGTGTGTATGTGAGTGGTCATGTGTCATGGGTGAAGGATGAACACACGGTTGCAGGAGTCCATGTGTGTGTGAGTGGTCATGTGTCATGGGTGAAGGATGAACACACGGTTACAGGAGTCCATGAGTGTGTGAGTGGTCATGTGTCATGGGTGAAGGATGAACAACACATGGTTACAGGAGTCTGTGTGTATGTGAGTGGTCATGTGTCATGGGTGAAGGGATGAACACACGGTTACAGGAGTCTGTGTGTATGTGAGTGGTCATGTGTCATGGGTGAAGGATGAACACACGGTTATAGGAGTCCATGAGTGTGTGAGTGGTTATGTGTGGGTCCTCGTCTTTGGCTCATGCATGCTTTCCAGATCTTTCTCTTTATTCTCACATTTACCTCTTGGGAGTGAGTACTTCAAGCTTTCTTGCACACTGGTCATGCATTTTATCATCTTGCCTTGTCTATTTATAATTCTCAACTCAAGGCTTCCAGGAAGGCTGTATCTATCATGTTCCTTTTCCTGAGCAGGCTTCCTCTCTCTCATCAGACTCTCTGTTTTCTTTCTTCCCCTCAGCCCTGCTCTTTTAGTTGGCATGCCTGCCAACAGCCTGGGACTTCTTATTTTATTTTTTAATTAATTATTTTTCATATAGTATATTTTAATTACATTTTTCCTCCTCCAAATCCTCCCAGATCATCCCACCTCCCAATACACCCAAATTTATTTTCTGTCTTGCTTGCCTAAAAAAAAAAACCCAAGAAACAAAAACAAAAGTAAGCAAGAAGCAACCCTCCCAAACCGCACACACACAAAATGAAAATCAAAACAAATGTGAAAAATCAACAAGACAAAAAAAAAAAAAAAAAAAAAAAAAGAGAAAACAAAGCAAAATGAAACAAAAAGTCCACAAAAGTATGGTTGAGTTCATTGTGTGCTGACCAGCCGCTCCTGACCATGGCTTGCCTTGGGGTGAGGCTTGACAAAGTTGTCATTTTAAGTGTGAGGCTGGATGAGTTTTGGGAATAATAGTAAGTGAGACACGGGGTATTTCATCCATCCTTGTGGTCAGCATTTCCCTGCTCACTGGCTCTCCTTTGCTACATTGCTGGCTTTGTTTGGCAGGCAGGAGCTCGCCATAGGTATTTTGGGTCATCCATCAGAAGAGGATGTATATTGGTAACAGCTTGAGGATGTTTAGCCCTCTAAGCAGAGGCTTAGCCTCCTTGGTCAGTGGCTCTTCTAACAGAAGGAGTTTAGGATGGTCTTCCCATCATGGGAGGGTGTGCTGAGCACAAAGATAAACTTCTATTCCCCGCAGTTGAGAATGGCAGATGTGTCATACTGATTCAGATGGCAAAGAGCACAACTGGGCCTGCCCAGTGAGTACAATGGAGAATTTTCTTGCTGTTTTTCCTTTCTGGTTATCTGCCTCCATTTTCCCCACTGACTTTTTACAAAGGAGTACAACAAGTGATGTCAACTTAGGAACTCAACATGTACTCATACACACATTCTATGTACATGTGTAACCCTATCTTAAAAAAAAAATGGTGGGAAGCACATGAGAAACAATCCTGGGGTCTCTAATCTCTAGATCCATCCCACACTATGTACACACACACACACACACACACACACACACACACACACACACACACACACCACATACATCTCTCACACGCACACATGCGCACACACGAGCACAGGCACATTTATAAGTACTTCACATACAAACACGGCTTGCTGTTTGCCTGTCTGTCTCTATGATCCCGCCACTTTGTCAGAGAAGAGTCATGTTCCACACCCTTCTCACAGGGACCCTTGGACATCCATCCTTGCTGAATGAGCGCCTCTTCCAGGCTGGTGGACCTTTCACTCACAAGTGTTGTGGGTGAAAAGGGAGTTTAGAATCTGTCTGTCTGCTGATTGCTATCTAACTTCTCAAGAAGTTTGCTGGGCCACAGTTTCCCAACTACCTGAAAGCGGGTGTTTTCATCAGTCACAGGACCCTCCCATCCTTCTACACTGCCACCCTCCCTCCACATTTTAAGTTGGAGATTTTTGTTGTTATCCCAGAGCTCAATGTAGCCATACAAAATGGTGTAACGGAGAACTTCTGCACTCTGGAAAGCACTTCCCCACAGTTATGATAAATATAACTCAGAACAGTGTTATCAGCCTGGCCTCTGTGCGGTCCCTCTCAACTGCTTCCTCAGATGCTCTCTGTTCATCACAGTGCCTACCAAGGCCCCTTGGCGATGTGCGCTGAACCTTCAGACTCCAGTTATCACAGGATGCACGCCGTCCATCCACGCTGAGGCCATGGGGCCCTAGTGGCAGGCTGCCAGTCTGGGGGACCCAGAACTGCTCTCAGTAGGAATGTGTCGATCTGCCATCTACCCTGCAGAGAGAGAAGACCAGAGACCGTGCCGGGCTCCTCTAGGGGTCTATTCCCATATCCTCAAGGAACACCTCCCTCTTTTGAAACAGCTTCAAAGGCAGCATGTCTGGTGGCCCTGTCTATGGATCCCCCAATAGGACACACAAACCAGGCTCCCTGTTTTCTTCCCCATACTTTTCTCATTAGGATAACCCACCCTCTCATTTCCCAGCAGTGAAGTTGGCCTTTGGTCTGACCAGTCACTAGAGTTCACTGCTCACCACAGGTCAAACTGACAGGAGGTGAGAGACTTTGACTCATCGAGCCTTGAGCCTCACTCAGGTACCATGAGGGCCAGACTTCACAGTACAGTGTGAATTCCCAGGCACAGGGCCAAGGGCACTGTCACCTGCATCTAATACCCCACCCTCCCTGGAAGAAAGTCACCTGAATGTCTTGTCCCAACAGCTTCTCCCCACACCCCTCCCGTCATGCTTTTACCCTCTTTCCTGTTCAGGCTCCGCAGCAGCCTGAACAGATCCCACAGGACATTTTCCCACAGAGTGATCATGTAGCTCTCATCATATTTTTGTGCTCTGTCCTTTCTTCACAGCTTTGTTTCAAATGAAAGAGTCTGGAAGAGACAAATAGACATTGTCCTCTTGGATTTTCGTGAACTCGTCTTGTGTATTCAGCAAGATTATATGACCACAAGGAAGTCTATGTGTTCGAGTTGCTGTCCCTTCGCCGAGTAGCCCTTAGGAATGTGGTAGGTAGCCCTGAAATATTTTTTCTTTTGAAGTCACATTGGCACCGATAATGAATCAATCACCTAGAACATTTCTAAGTGGCACCGGGGAGGTGGTTCAACAGGTAAATGTGCTTGCTGTCAATCAAGTCTGACTACCTGGGTTGCAGCCCCTAGTCCTGTGTGGCAGAAGGAGAGAACCACTGACTTGTGTATGGGTGCCAGGACATGTTGACATTCACACATACACACACACACACAGAGTCACACACACAGAGTCACACACACAGAGTCACACACACACACACACACACACACACACACACACACACACACACACAGAGTCACACACACAGAGTCACACACACACACACACACACACACACACAGAGTCACACACACAGAGTCACACACACAGAGTCACACACACACACACACACACACACACACACAGAGTCACACATACGCACACACATGCATACACACATTTCCAAACCATCATAATACCAGAAAAAGCTGAAGACACTGCCCTGCAGCTAATCTTTGCCGCCCAGTTAGAGAAGCATTCATACTGTGTTCTTTCAATGCTGTAGAGACTCAGGACTATGGGCTATGTATGGTTTATCCCCCAAGGGTTCTTGTGTTGGAAGCTTGGTCCCCAGTGTGCTGGGACTTTAAGGGCACACTAATGAAGGCAGTGCCTTCAGACTAATAAGTGGTGTGGGACCCCAGCTATGTGAAGAAGTGAGCCTGGCTACTGAATGGCTCCCTGCCTTCCTCCCTGGTGACATGATGGATCTCCTTTTACTCATGCTCCTCTCATGATACCATGTGTCCTCAACAGAGGCCCTCCCATGAGGCAGCCCATTGATGGATGTTCAGCCTCAGAAACCATTTTATTCTTTCCAAATTACGCATCCTTTGGGTAATTCGTTATAGTCACGGAAATCAGACAAGTATAACCCAGATCAGAGCTTCCTAGTGACTTCACAGAGACCACAACGCTACGGGGGGGGGGGGTAAAGCTCAGATCCATCACACACAGGATGGCCTCAGAGCCCAACTCCCATTTCCAGATTATAACATCCTTCCATCCTTCTCCAACCTTTGAGGGTGCCTGAAGAGTAAGAGATGAAGCCATAGACGGTGTGTGTGTGTGTGTGTGTGTGTGTGTGTGTGTGTGTATGGTGTCTTCATTTTGGCCTTCCCTTCAATCCATGGAGGACAACTTCAAGGTTATATCCAAGCTTCCTCATGCATGGCCCCACTGTACAGTTCAGAAGCTGGGTCAAAATAATTGATTTCTGGTGTTATTTGAGAACTCAGTATTTTGTTTTTAAACCACATTAGAAAATACACTGTAACATTTTTGACTTTTGACTATTTATAGCATTTTGGTCCATTAGGGTAAGTGTTGGATACTTGTAGGTAGTGTATGATAAGGGTCTGATACACAGAGACTCTGAGAAAGGACTGGAACTTCCTGTGCCAGGGAGCAGTGCTCCCCTACTGTGTGGATTGGGTTTGTGACTACACCTTAACCACATGACTTAGGGCCTTTGCTGTGAGATGGAACAGTTTTTCCCCATTCATTTGTTCACTCAGCCAAGATTCACAGAGCCCTTCCATCAGACCTGGGGATGGCATTATGGCAGTACTTTCTTCATTGCAATCTTGATTCATAACTACTGCTTCGTACTGGTCTATACTCTGTCTTTAGACCTAAGGAAATTAATTTCTAAAAAACTTGCCCCCTTGGGCTGTCCTCTGTCTGAGCTCCACATTTCTGGTGGCATATGTATCCCTACTGCACATGTGTACATAAATAAATGCAATTAGAAGTCTTAAAAATGATCAACCCCAGTCTTACTGAAACAGTGGGCCTGTCTATTACTAGATTTTTTGGGGGAGGGGGACTAGGTATAAAGGTAACAAGTGATGCTCATTCCAGAGTTCAATAACATATGAAAACAAATAATTTTCACATTTTAGGGGTAAAGACTGGAATCTTGGGCTATATCCATTTGTCTATCTGCAGATTAGTTTTATCTATATATTATCTATCTATCTATCTATCTATCTATCTATCTATCTATCTATCTATAGATGTATCTATAATAGATCTACTTATCTACTATCATTTATTATCAATTTGTATATCATTTATCTCTCATCTACTATCTGTCCTCTATCAACCTAGTTATCATCTGTGGTGATATATTATATATGATTTATTAAAGCTTGCCTGAGGATTCAGAAAGCAAAGTCAGCCTCAAGCTATAGAATCCAGGTGGTGGAGGTAGATACCTTTAATCCTAGGACTCAGGAGAAAGATAAAATCCAGGACTCAGGAGAAAGGCAGATGGATCTCTGAGTTCAAGACCACCCTGGAATACCAGAGAGTAAATCAGAACTCACAGCTTTAATCCCAGGACTTGAGAGGTATAGAAGTTAGAGACATTCAATCTCCAGACACACTGAAGCCTTGAAGGCATAGAGTCTCAGGGTTCTCTAACCATGTTGAGGAGAGCATAGCAGTCAGAGTGAATCTAGGGAGCAGTGAAGTCTGGGATTTCAGTCTGAGGTAGAGATAAGAGGTAGTGGCCAGCTGCTTTGCTTTTCTGATCTTCATCTTGAAGCTTGAACCCCAATATCTGTCTCTGGGTCTTTATTTATTGTGCTACAATCATCTATCTATCTATCTATCTATCTATCTATCTATCTATCTATCATCTATCTATCCTGTCTATCATCTATCAATCTAATCTATCATCTATCTTTTGACATATCTATCTCCAATATATCATCTATCACACTCTGAGTAACTCCTCAGTGGACACAACTAAGAAAGAGCTTTCTAGCGACTCTATCCTGGGTCTCCAGGCTGATTTGCAGCTTTGGATACTGTAAGTCTTACCTACTTGGCTGTGAGAACACAGAACAGAAACAAGTCACAGGAGGAAGGGCTTATTTATCTCAGCTCACATTTTCAGAGGGTCTTGGCCAATCACAGTGGGCAAGCATGGTGGGGTCCACAGTGGCAGTCACACACGGCAGAGGCTCCTCACATCACAGCAGATCTCAGAAGAGTTCTTGCCACAACCCAGGGCTGGGTCACCCCTAGTCACCTTCCACCAGCTCTTGAAATTTCCACACTGTCCCTAAGTAGTGACACCAGCCGGGGACAAAATGCTCAAGACATATTCCTACACGAGATGCTTCAAATTCAAACCATAACCAGGACTGTGGCTTATCCTGAGTTAATGGTTGGGGAGACAGCAAGTGGTACAAGTAGCTTGTAGGTACCTCACAGTGTGACAGTCTGTCTTATAACTAACCACAGTGATAGTTGAAGTCCCCGAGACTCAAATCTGTCTTTTATTGTTTGCATATTCTTAAAACATATCTGCAGTTTAAACTATACCACATGGAGGTTTGAGGAGACATTAGGTTATCATGGAACTATTTTTCATCATCTTGTTCTATTCATAGATAAATCTCTCCTTATGTAAGAGTACAAAAATGCATCCAATAGCATGATAGAAGGTAACAACCACTGTGGCCTGTACATTTAGGTAAAACAAAATGAAAGTTTGCTTATTATAATTCCATTTTTCCCGTGGTAACTCACTTTCAAAATTAGCCTCATATTCCAGGACTATCAGAAATTTTAATTTTAGATATTAAAGTATCCATGCACACAGCACTTAACCAAAGAAATGTTTATTTAGGTTTCTTAATCTCTAGAGGTTTCAAAGCATAAGACCAAGGATGGCACATCTTAACTCCTTTCAGTCCTGCAAACACAGTGCCACAGGTGTGTCTGGTGTGCAGAGTGCACCAGACAGTGAGGGAGTGTGTGAAATGCTTTATCAGGGCAGGTGTGATGGCATGGGCATATGAATGGAGCATCTGTGGGGCTGAGGAAGGGAGGTGGTCAACTTGGGCTTTGTAGCAGGGCTCTGTCTCGATGCTCATCAACGACACATGCACATAGCAAGGGTGTGGGACACATGTAAGTGGGGTTGTCACTGAAGAAGAGTGATGGGACATTGTCACACAAGAGAAAGAAACCATGATATCGCATCACAGAAGGGTGTGGCAGCGTTAGCTGCTGTGACAGCCGCCTCATCTTTGTGTTGACGCAGAGTGCTTCCAGTTCAGTCCCATGTCCAAATGACCCCACAGAACATTAAACTACACATCTTCCCCCTCTGCATTCACTTCGTTACTGATCACCCCCACACTCCATTTCTTGGGTTTCCTGGGGACCTTAGCTTGCTCCATTTTCTTGCAATCCATCAGAGTTACCCCGTTCCCATTTTCTTCTTTATTTGTCTCAGACTCCTTCCTTTGCAGGGTGTGTCACATTCCATTGATAATTCCCCATTCTTCTTGTCATCTAGCGTTATCAAAATGCCACCTGCCACCTTTGGCCCAATCGTTAAGGCCTTTTAATCAGCACACAGGAGACACTTCTCTACAGCTCCTTGGTTCCACTTTCCCATCTTGCGTCTGATTGCTTCAAGTCCAAAATCAACCAGAAGCCTCTAAATTCCCACCTCAAACTCTTACAGGCATGGCTTGGTGGATTTGTCTTTCATTGTTGTTCCTTTTGTCAGCTCTCCAGGGCCAATCACCAGTTATGCCCTATGCTTTGTTCTCTCCCAACTTCCTCAGGACCCTCTCCATCAACCCTTTCCATTTTCTCATGGGTCCTTACAGCTCCATCTTTATTCTCTTAGCATCCCCCTCTCTGCCCACAATATTACATTATTTCTCTTACATTTCCCCTTGTGATAGGCATATGTAGCCCAAGCTGGCTTCCAACTGCTGAACAACTGTTTGAACTTCTGGTCCTCCTTCCCACACCTCCCTAGAGCTGGGATACAGGTGTGCAACACGATGCCCACTCACTCTATGCAATGCTGGGGATTGAACCTAGGGCCTCATGCATGCTACACAAGCACTCTAACAGCTGAGCTACATTCCTAGAGCGTATCCTCATACTCCTGTGTGGTCTAATTGATCTTTGTTACACCTTGGATGTGAAATGTCCTTCACAGGCTCTCGTGTTTGAACACTTGGTGTTTTGAGAGGTTATGGAAACTTTGGGAGCTGGAGTCTAGTTGGAGGAAATGAGTTTCAGGGGGGTTGGATCTTGAGGTTCAAGCCCTGCCCCATAGCTACTTCCTGCTCTGCTGAGATGTGATCACTATGGAGCTGCCTGGGCTGTATCTTGCCTTTCTCCCTATAAGCATGACATCCCATAGAACTCTGAGCCAAAGTAAAGCATTACTTTACAAAATTGCTTTTGCGACATCCAGTGATGAGAAAAATGACTTTTGATGGCTCCAATCCTTTGAATCTCCCCACTTCCATCAATGAAGTTGCCTCAATCTCATACACCATTATATTGAAGTTGGTCTCATCTGCACCTTCTGTTGTTCCCATGCATCCTTTAATAGAGTCATGGCAAGTCTCATCCCTGGGCCAAAACACCCATCCTCCTGATCTGCCCTGGGACAGCTTGTAAAACAAAACAGTCTTCTTGTGTCCTGAATGCCCACAGCTCCCAGATTCAGCTGGAGCTCAACTCTGCCCAGCTCCCCTCCAAAGCTCAGGTATACTAGTTACTTTTCTCAACGCTGTGACCAAGATAACAAGTAGCAAAAAAAAAAAAAAAAATTAAATAGGGATGCCATTGATTCTTAACACTCCAAGATATTAAGACAGAGAGCTGTGACACGGCACTTCTTGTCAGGGGATATGTTTCTAAAACTCGAAATCTTCCTCAGAGAAACATATCCTTTTCATTAATGCCCCCAGGGCCCGCCTGAACTTCTACCAAAAGTTACTTGGTATTTTCTTCAACCTCTCTGGCCAGTGTGTGTGTGTGTGTGTGTGTGTGTGTGTGTGTGTGTGTGTGTGTACACATGTGTGTTGCATGTGCTCATGTGTATGTACATGTTTCAGTGTGTGTGTGTGCCTACGTATACAGTTGTGCATGGAGTTCTAGGTCAACGTTATATGTCTTCTTTTGTAGCTCTCCATATTTATTTTTTCTGAGACAGGGTCTCTCATTGAATTGGGACCTCACGGGTTTGGCTTTGACTGGCTCAGCTACTGATCGCATGTTTTTAAACAAGCATCTGCTGTAGTTTACTGATTTAAACTCCCGTGAAGGTGACCCATGCTGGTGACCTTTCTGAATCAAAATATTCTGGTGGTTGATTCTACAAGTTCAGTTCTGCCTAGTCCTGCAATGCCAGCTCCACAACCATCCTCGGTGTTTGATCAAAAGTACAAAATGTTTTCAGAACACTGTGAGGGAGGCTGGGGAAGGGGCCTATTCTGATTGTTGGTGATTTTGACATTCAGGGAAGCTTTGGTAACTCAGTGTCTATAACAGCTACAAACAAGGCTGTGAGCAGACTCGGGTCCTGGGCATGAACACGCTCACAGTGGTCTGAGGAATATTCTTTTCCAGCTGCTGTGGTCCCACACAATCCATGTGGGAGCAAGTGAAAGAGAGAGCCTGTCCTTCCCCTCACCTGATTTTCATTAGGTGGCAGTGCAAGCTGGCCCGTGTCGACTTCAGTGGGGTCCTGCTGCTGGCAGATAAGTGGGAGCACATGGTCTGTCAAGATAAGACTCCGGTGGCCTGAAATAAATGTGAACAGCCAGGCTCCTCCAGGGGGCCTCTGGGAAAAGCCCTGTTATCACCAGCATTGTTCACACTTGCTAACAACTTTCCTTGAATGGGGTTTTCAACATGTTTGTTCCTTTAACTTGGCTTTATCTGCCCCTTGTTAGTGTGGGTTGTGGACCTCACAGCAGTTTCCTGATGTTGTCAGCTCAACAGGGAGGGGACGGGAATCGAGAGTGATTTAGAGGCCTGGGCTGACATGGCCCCTGCCCAGTGTGAGACCTTTGCTACTGTTTGCAGCCCCTGCTTTTGAAAAGCACTGGAAGGGTCTTCCAGAGAGGTGAGGACAGATGTGTTGCCTCCAGGGAAAGATGAAGAATAATACAAGATGTGAGGGTGGCTCTTCTAGACTACCGAGAGGGGGTCTAAAAGTTCTATAGGATGCAGCCATCCCAGTCTACTTGGTTATGCATGTAGGCAGAAAGACCACCTTGTAGGCTGTTCCTTAGGCATCATCCTCATTGAGCTTTAGACTAACTCTCATTGCCCAGAAACTCACCACGTAGGTGTTTGACTGAATGGAGGGAGTGGTTTGTTTGACAAATCAACCTCCAGGGATTTCAATATCCTTAATCCAAACAGTGAATGTACAGGACCTCCTGGATAGCTACATGCCAGCTCTACCTACTTCAACTGTGGAGCGGGTCTTTGGTTGGCTCCTCATGGGAAACACAAAGGTGACCAGGCTGAATTCGAAGCCCAGAACAAGAACAAAATGGAGTAAAATTAACAACTATCCTGATGGGTCTAATTCAGGCCATTTATCACCCATCTTCTAAGAGGGAACATTCTGGCAAATGAGTTAAAAGCAGGTGGAGATGGCCCAAGTGAAACACGGGAAAGCTTTCTCAAGCCGTCCGAGCCTCAAAGAGTAGGCAGGATTCGAGAATACGTGCTTCTCGGGAGGTACCTCTATCAACATCACCCACATAAGAAGCTAGCCCTGGGATAGCTATTCTTTTTTGTGGAAACAAGACACAGGAAGAGTGTCTTACATATAACATAAACAGTGAAGGACAACGGCGGCTGCTTGTGTTTGGATGTTAAAGGATGGCTCCCCAATCCCCCTTCAGTCTTCCCAGTATCTTGCTCTGTTATGCTCTGCTGCCTCAGGCTCTAGACATCACTGCATCAGATACAAAGAGGAGAGAAGCACAGTGACAGGGCAGAGAAAAAGTCTGCATGTGCGCTTCATTGCTCCTCAGTGCTAGTTAGCCAGGGTTGCCCTGATGAGATGTCACAAACTTGAGCTTGAAATAATAGGAGTGTTTTTTTTCTTGATGTTCTGCATGCAAGAAACCGAGCACAAAGGAGGGCTGTAGTCCTCCTAAAGGTCCCCAGGGGAGGACTGTGCTCCTTCTGAAGTCCTTCAGGGAGATCTTCCAGGGAAGAAGTCCTCCCTACTTTTCTTCAGGATTCCAGTGTCTGTTGGCAACATTTGGTAGTTCTGCACATGGAGATGCCCTCCTCTGAGCTCTAGCTTCTCTCCTCATGTGGCCTTCTCTCCCCACCTCTCCTTCTAAATGTAAATTCTGTGTCATAAAATGATTATTGAATTAAGATCCATTCAAATCCACTATGGTGCATCTTACTGGCTCACATGTGCAAAGCTGAATTTCCACATATGTTCGTATGCTCAGAGATGTGGGGTTGGGAACTTGAACATCGAGGGAAAACAGTGATGTCACAACCGAGGACCAGCGCTCGTTCTCAGGGTTCCTCAGTGAGTATCCTCTCATCTCTGGGCAAGTTCTGTGTCACCACTCATTTCAAGGCTTGTGACACACCTGCCATGGGCATCCAGTTCTCTGATTGATACTTGTCAAAAATCGGAATTAAATGGCCAAAGACATTTAAGAATTTGTTCAACATCCTTAATCATCAGAAGAATGCAAATCAAAATGATTCTGAGGTACCATCTTACACCAGTCAGAAGGCTACAGTAAAAAATAATTAGGGCAGCTTATGCTGGAGAGGATGCAGAGTCAGGGGAACACCCTTTCACTGCTGGTGGGAGTGCAAACTTGTACAGTATGGCCGTTTCTAAGAAAGTTGGGAGTCAATCTACCTCAAGACCTAGCGATATTATTCTTGGGCATATACCCATAGGATACCCAATCATAACCCAAGGACACTAACTAGCTCAACAACACTCATAGTTGCATTTTTCATAATAGCCAGAACCTGAACACAACCTAGGTGCCCCTCAACTGAAGAATGGATAAAGAAAATGTGGTACTTTTATACAATGGAGTGCTACTCATATGTAAAAATACAATGACATCATGGAATTCCTAGGCAAATGGATGGAACTAGAAAAAATCATCTGGAGTGAGGTAACTCAGACACAGAAAGACAAACGTGGTATGTGTTCACTCACAAGTAGACATTAGATGTAAAGCAAAGGATAACAAGACCACAATCTATAGCTCCAGAGAAGCTAGGTAACAAGGAGAACCCTAAGAGGGACACATGGATCACTCTGGGAAGGGGAATTAGATGAGATCTCCTGGGTAAACTGAGAGAGAGGGGTCAGGAAAGGGGAGGGGATGGGGGATGGGAACATGAGAGGATTGTTTGGAGGAGTATGGAGATGGAGAGTAAGGAAAGAGATACCTTGATAGAGCCACAATGGGGTTAGGGAGAAATCTGGTGCTAGGGAAACCTTCAAGAATCCACAATAATGACCCCAGCTAAGTCTCTTAGCAATAGAGGAGGGGGCCCCCGATCTGGCCTTCCCCTGTAATCAGATTGGTGAATAGCCCAACTATCATCATAGAGTCTTCATCTAGTAACTTATGGAACCAGATGCAGAGATCCACAACCAAGCACCAGGCTGAACTCCAGGAATTTAATCAAAGAGAGGGAAGAGGGAATATATGAACAAGGGAGGTCAAGATCATGATGGATAAATCTACAGAGACAGCTGAACCAAGCTGGAGGACACTCATGGACTCTGGACCCACAGCTGTTGAGCCTCCATGGGACCAAACTAGGCTCTCTGCATGCGGAAGACAGATGTGAAGCCTGTGAAGTCTGAGGGTCCCTGGCAGTAGGAGCAGGATCTATCTCTGATGCATTAGCTATCTTGTTGGAGCCCATTTCCTGTGAGTGGATGCTATGCTCAGCCTTAACACAGGAGGAAGGGCTTGGCCCTGCCCCAACTTAATGTGCCAGACTTTGTCAACTCATGGGAGCCCTTACCTTTGAGAGGAGTGGGTAGGGATGGGCTGGAGGTGGGAAGGAAGGGAGGCAGAAAGGGGGTGGAAGGAAGAACTTGGGTTGGAATGTAAAATGAAATTAAAATAAATAAATGATTTTTTTTTTTAAGAAAAGAGGAGAGGTAAGTAATTCCAAGTGGGACACCAGGTCTACCTCACAGGGAGAACACTTAGGAGTGTATGTGTGTGTGTGTGTGTATGGTGTGTGAGTGTGTGTGTGTATATATAGTGTGTGTATGTGTGGTGTGTGAGTGTGTGTATGATGTGAGTGTGTGTGTATATGGTGTATGTGAGTGTGTGTGTATGGTGTGTGTGTGAGTGTGTGTGTGTGTATGGTGTGTGTATGTGTGGTGTGTGTGTATGGTGTGTGTGAGTATGTGTATGCATGGTGTGTGTGTATGCATGGTGTGTGTGTGAGTATGTGGGTGTCAGAGACAGAGAGAGAGAGAGGAGAGAGAGAGAGAGAGAGAGAGAGAGAGAGAGAGAGAGAGAGAGAGAGAGTTCATATTCATGTGGACACACAGGAACAAATGATTTAAAAACTGAAACAAAATATGCATCTGCAATATTTGCACACAGAATCATGACCCCCTGAATACAGAGTTGGCATTTGTGAACATTGGAGTCTGTAGCTAAGGGCGAATCCAACCTAGAGTCCCATTTTTAGGAATCTCCATGACCTTGATATTAAGGGACAAGGAGAGGGCAGGAATGGGAAAAGCGAGCAATGGGGAAGCTCCAGGGAAGTGTGTGTCACAGAAGGTGTGGGTTTATGTCATCCTTGCCTGTAGCATCATATATTAACCCGCACCCTCACCACAGTTATAAAGAAAAGGTTACTTAGGTGCTAAATGTTGTTTTTATCCACTGGTGTACTGCTGAATGTGACCTCTTCGGAAGATACAGCTTTTGCAGAACTCATACAGTGAAATTGAGGTCATTAGGGTGGGGTCTATTCTACTATGACACCTTATGAAAAGAAATTTATTTTATCACATGTACATGATGTGTGTGCATGCTTGTTTACATGCATGAGTATGGGTACACATGTGCCATGGGACATGTGTGTAGATGTCTGATGTCAATTCTCACCTTCCAGGCTTCCATCTTATTTGAGGGAGGCTCTCTTGTTGCTTGTCACTGAGCATACCAGGCTAAATGGTTCTAGAAGTTCTGGAGATTCCCCTGCCTCTAGTCTCGCTGGAAGAGCCTGGGCTTACGGATGAGAACTATGGTGTCTGGCTTTGATGTGGTGCAGGGGCCTCAGGTCCTCATGCTTGTCCAGCAAGCATTTCACCTGTTGAACCATATCCCTGGTCTCAGAATGTCACCTCAATGGAAGATTTACAGTTACAGGACTGAGTGTGTATCTGTGCATGAGCTGTCCCCTTGGTTACAGACATCTTAGCAAGCTATGCAAAGTCCTGTGGTTTAGATCACATTGGACCATCACAAATTTAATAAAAATTCATGGGAAGTTTGTAAATGTTTATGCATGCACAATCTCACTGAATTCTGACAGCACAGGAGACAGAAACAATTTCTCTAATTTCATGGAGGTTTGATGCTGGCCCCTGATTTAAAGACGAGAGAAGACCAGTTCACATATAACTTGACCAAGGTTGTGGAATGTTGCAAGGGCCTCTCTGGACATGAACTCATGGCCTGCTTTAAGGCTTGTGCTGTATCACCCTGATATGTGAATGTCTGTGAGTGCTCCCATTTGACTATAACTAGCAAAAAGATGCTTAAAATATATGGTGCAGAAGGCCGAGTGAGATCTGCAGGAGTTTCCAGGAACATCTGTCCAGACAGAGGATGCTACGATACATTATGCAGGCACCATCTATGAGTAGAGAAGCAGAAGGATCAGAAGTTCAAGGCCAACCTTGGCTACATAGTGAATTTGAGGGCACTCTGGGCTACATGAGACTTTGTCTCTAAAAGGAAAGAGAATCATATTAGTATTTAATTTAGAATAGATGCTAAAAAGGCCAGTGTGGGCAGTCTGAGGTGCATCGTATGTAGTCTCTAATATGCTTACAATCACACACTCAATTTACTATCTGCCTGATGCATGCCAGAAGAAGCAACATACAGGCATTTTCTGGCTAAGATTATTTCTCATTAACGCTTTTCTGAAGGAGCTTGGGCAGGAAGGTAGGGCAATCCTGTTGAGCAGCTGACTGTGTGTGATAACACTGTTACATTCTAGCTTGATGCAAACGTGTCTGCCCAGGAGACACAGCCCCAGTGGATGGGTTGGCTTTAGGTGGGTAATTTAAGAGAATTGCACTTAAACTCTTGCCCAAGGAGGCTCAAATAAGACTCAGGACAAATGATAGTTCTGGACATGACAGGAAAATACCCTGACCCCATAAACTAACTTCTTTCCTTCCTATGGTCCTGGAAGGAAACGTTTTTACTTAAACGTCCTGAAGTAACAAGTAATACGGCTAAGTCACAATCCTTGCTTTTCCTTTGAGATTTGGGCTGCAAGGTTCTGTCTGTGCCAGAGAACTTATGGCCCACGTGGACTTGTTTTATAGGGAGTTGAGAGGCACTGAATTATGTCCTTGTTTTCGTTTCCAAAACCAATTAGTGCCAGAGGCAAGCCTTGATCCCTCAGTTCCAGGTTCTCCTATTGGAGTTCCTCCCCCTGTGCCGGGTGGGTCCCTTCCTACAGGGACATCTGCTCTGAAGTGTTTCCTTGAGAGTGGTGGGGTGGAGTGGGGGGCACTGTTGTCAGCGCCTAGTAAGGTCTGAAAACCAGTAGCCCCTGGGGTGGGAACCTCCCTGGTGTTGATCCAGCCAGCTTTTGTTTCCCAATGTGCTTTAGTTCACTGCTGGAGGCACGCTCCCAGAGGCCTGTCACCACCGACAGGCCCTTCAGTTTCTACAACCCCCAGGGGGAGATCTCATCACACTTCCCAGTGCGCTCTGGAGAAAGGGCAGGAGCTGATGCTCAGGTTCCTTTCTTCCCTGCTCCCAGCTTGGACATACATGGAAGCCCACACCACTCTGTAAGCATCTTCCCCGAACCTAGATTTGTTGGCCAATCATCAGACTAACAGATACTCGAGGATATGTTTTCACTAAGGCCGGCCATGAATGTGGCCCAATCCTGAACTTAATTTTAAACATTCTAAGACGGCTAATGTATATATATTTGCAGCTGGATTGAGCAGCTCCCCTGTGGTAAATGGTAATGTTTCACGGTGTCAAAATGTTGGACATATGGACAGGAAACAAGTTTCTGTAGATAAAACGTTTGCCAGTGAGCATGAGGACTTGGGTTCAAATCCCCAGCAACCTTGTAAAAGTAGAGATTCATATCTTCTATCCCACTGCTGACAGGACCAAAACAGGTGGTTTGGGGGTCTTGTTGGACAGAGAGTGTAGAAGAACTGGGAGAAATAAAGCATGGGGTGGCAGAGCTGGACTCCTGATGCCTTCCTTTGGCCTCCGTGTATGAACACCAGACTCACATAGATCCAAGTGAACAAACATGCACACACATGCACACACACACACACACACACACACACACACACACACACACACACACACACACACGCAGTTTTAAGTTTTCTCTCTAAACTCTTTTCTATGGAAAAATAAAAGATACTGTGTATACTTGTATATATGCAGACAATAAAACAGAAATTAGTCGTATCTACATAGCAAACTTAAGGGTTTTGGTTAAAGTTAATTAAAGCTGAGCATGATGGGTGATGTCCACAATCCCAGATTAGAAATACGACAGGATGATCACCCATCTACATAAAATTACAGTGCTCATTTTACAGAAATATAATATAGTTTATTCTGGAGCCAATTTGAATTATTATGGCCTGGGACACATAGATTTAGACTATCCTAACTTCCATGTTTCAGTGTAGGAGCAGTTTCATAATTTCACACAACAAATACAATCATAAGGCAGGATAAATTTAAGATATATTGGTGAATATATCAGAGCGCCAGATATAGCAAGATGGGGGCACTTTTCTATAGGCCTAAGATGGTGTCTGATACCATTCTTTGCGAAGCCAGTGGTCTGCTGAGTTAATAGATTTCAAAAGGTTTTTATCTGTATGTCACAGGATCTTAGCTGTGACTGAGGTGGGCAAGGAATGTCTGTCCCAGGGAGCAAGAGAAAGCTATTAGCCTCTGGAACGGGAACATTGCAACCTCTCTACAGCGCTGTAGTTCTAACTAGTTAATCAGCCCCTGCAAACACAGCTTCTTTACAGGAGTTCTCATTCATAACCACAAGTTCAAGTCCATCCTGGGCTACACAGTGAGCTCCAGGCCAGCCTGGGCTACAGGATGAAACCCCATTTTATCACCTCTTTGAATCCCCCAAGGCGCCGAGCCAGAATTCTGGTGCGTCCGAGCTTCAGAACTCTCCGAAGATGCCTTTGCTCCCAGACAACCCTGAGAATGTCCTGGAATTGTTCCCTCTGTGGAAGTCCCAGGGCACTTTCTAGGAGCCACCTCACGCAGCTGAGGAAGGGATTCCATGCTGCGCAGAAAGAACTTCCACGGCTGCCTGTGTTGCCACTCGTTGCTATTTATGCATGAAAGTGACATAAATTCATCATGCGGCCCAGATTTATAAACTAAAAGGTAACTTTGGTGCAAAAGCTTGGTTGTCTGCTGCATTTCCCCTTGGGAGGGGAACCCTGCCTTTTTGCACCTCATTAAACTCATTGGCCTTTTCATCGCTCTTCTCCTTAATCCCACAAGAGAATCTTTGATCCATCAAGATTAATGATGACAATAAAAATATGGGGGTAAACCTTAAGAGGACAGAGTACATGTGCAGCACACAGATGCCGAAGTCTCATTACTGAAACTTCAGGAAGATTTATCTCCACTGATTAAGTAATCTGTTTTGTCTAATTAAACCAGACTTAATGATTTTACTGTAAATCTTCCTATGAGATTTACCAAGTTTACCGTCGAGGAGATAAACAGGTTTTGTGAGTGGCGATTTGGTCCCTGACCTAACGTTTAACCCAAATCCTTTAGGTTACTTCAAAATTTGGCCCTGACATGTTGTTTTGTGTGCTGCAAGTTGTTCAGGCCAGAAACACTTCCCTGGCTTCTCCCCATCTGCAGGGACCAGCAGCTCCCACTGCCATGAGAAACAGGCAATGCCTGGATTCATGTTGGCCAAGGGCTCTAAACTGTTCCTGACAACTCAAGTTTCCCAGTTCTTCACTGAGTGGGTCTCAAAGAACTACATTTTTTTCTTTTCTGTTTATGTGTATTTCATTGTTTTATTTTTAAGTGTTTGTATTGTATTGTTTGTGAGGACATTTGAGTGTGTGTGTGTGTGTGTGTGTGTGTGTGTGTGTGTGTGTGAGAGAGAGAGAGAGAGAGAGAGAGAGAGAGAAAGAGAGAGAGAAAGAAAGAGAGAGAATGTGAGTGTGGGTGCTTTGCCTGCATGTATGGATATATTATCAGTGTACGATATGCATGTCTAGTGTCACAGAGGCCAGAAGAGGAAACTTGGTCTTCTGGAACTGAAATTACAGATGGTTGTGAGCCACCATGTGAGTGCTGGGAATTGAACCTGGGTCCTCTAGAAGAGCAGGTGGTGCTTCTAACCACCCAGCCATCTCTTTCACTCCTGGCAACTTTGCGTGCCTGTCTGAACACATGCTGGCAGCTCTTCCCTCTTCTTGTCAAGTGGTACTGGTGAGCTTCAGCTCCCAAAGCCTCATTCTGTGTCTACCAGGGCTACAAATGGATGGCCATACTCACATCACATTCAGTCACCAGACAGATACAATCCTCTTCCCAGGGAACTGTGGCTCCATAATTCAGGAAGCCACGAAATCACTGATTTTTGCCTCACGGATTCCTGGATTTCTACCAGTGACGATGGTCATGGCCAAGGTAGGAGCAAACCAATGACTGGCACTAAAGATAGGAAGGCGAGGCATGATGCTTTGTTTTTAGAGCCGGGAATATTTGCTACTAACTACACACCTCTCAAGGATACTGCAGGCCTGCTTCCTTGTGGTACACACACAAGGCATTAAGGGATAAAGGGGTTGAAGGAATGCATTCACAAAAAATATTCCCCAAGTATTTTCCTTCAAGGTGACATACTAACAAGAGGCTAACACAGTCTTCCCTTGTCTGTGTAATAGCAGACTTTGTCCCAACAGCAATTAATCTGATCACAGTGTGCTCAGCTAAACATAGTACCTTATCTTATCAGCCAAAATAGTATCTTATCTGCACAAGGATGGATTCTATCATCATTCAGCTTTACATACATATATACATGTATACATATACACATATATCCATCCATCCATCTATCCATCCATCCATCCATCCATCCATCCATCCATTCATCCATCCATCTCTCCATTCATTTATCCATCCATCCATCCATCCATCCATCCATCCATCCATCCATCCATCCATCCATCCCTTTAGCTTCCTATTCAACATGTTCTCATTCATCCTCCCATTATATCTACCAACCCCTTTATTCCTCCATAACTATTCCTTGATATTGGAGTATTTAATTGTGTGTGTGTGTGTGTTCAGACAGAAAGATTATTTCTGTGATCTCATGATATACATACACACACACACACACACACACACACACACACACACACACACATATGAACTTGACCTTTTTGCACTGACAGTAGAAGCTACAAATCCCAGAATCTTTTGTTTTTACATACCTCCCCCTCTCTTTCTCTCTCTCTTACTAGCAACTTGGTCATCAGTAAAATCAGGCTGATGTTTCTACTTATGTTTATCTAATTGTTTGGAGCTATTTTATAAATGTCCTCAATTCCTTGTAAAACAACAAACCTTTAAGTTTTTTCATGAGATGCATACAATGTCCTAGTGATTTCTCATATTACAATTCCTATTTCACTTATTTGTTCAGGTGTGTGTGTGTGTGTGTGTGTGTGTGTGTGTGTGTGTGTGTGTGTGCACATGCAGGCACACATTTACGCTTTACTGTGGACTTGTGCATGCCATGGTGTGTGTGTGTGTAGGTCAGAGGACAGGAAAGTTCTTGCTTTCTACCCCATTGAATCAGGGTCACTCATTTCTGATTCTGTCCTGCATTGTTCTGATCAGCTGGCCACCATGTTTTTTCACCTCTCCCTCCCTCTCTCTCTCTCTCTCCCTCCCTCTCCCTCCCTCTCCCTGAGCTGAGCCACCCTGAGCTAAGCCACTGTGAGTCTTGTTGTCTTGAGAGAATCATGTTCCTTCCCTGATTTTCATTTCTCCTTGAAAGCGATCAGAAGAAACACACAACTATGTGGAAATGATTTACAGAGGTGAGGCCTTCACTGTTGTGAATAATGGGAAACAGGGGACAATCTGCTTCAGTTTGCTCAGGATGTGGACAAAGAAGTCAGCCACCCTTCCCTGTCCACCCCAGGACAACATATCCCACCCACATCTCCAGAAAACACAGCTATCTCTAATTATTAGCTATCTCTAATTTTTGATTTCTCCCATGAGGTTTAGGGTCTTTTCTTTGTCATCTCAATCTTCCACTGACAGTTAGTTTTGATCTCTGCATTACAGTTGCTCAACATTTGCTCTACCTAAACTGTGCATTGGGCTCTCTGTTCTCTAAGGTCAGAGGTCGCCCGAGTTGAGCCCAGTACCCAGTCCATTTCCCTCTGATGCCACCCTCTGCGCCAGCATCACCCAGCTGTCTCTAAGACAGACACACTCTGACCAGTGATGAGTGACGTCAGTCCCTACAGAGGGAAGGAACGTGCAGAGAGGGGAGGATCATACTGCGTGGTTTGGACATGATTTGAGTGTGTCCCCAAGTGCTAGACATTTGTTTCCCAGTGTGGATCTGTGGGGCAGTGGTGGGGCCTTTAAGAGGTGTGGTCTAGTGGGAAATGATTAGGTCACTGGGCGATAACCTTGGAAAGGACAAAGGCAGAATGAGTAAGTCCTCTGGAGAGTGGGTTGTCATCCAGCTGTGGCCCTTCAGGGTGTAACTTCCCCCTTTCTGCTTCTCTGTTAGGCTACAATGCTGCACAGACATGGATGCCATGTCTGCCTGATCACAGACTCCTGGCATCCCAAACTATAGCTAAATAATCTCCTCATTGTAAGTATCCGGCTTCAGGCATTTTGTTACAGTGGCAGAAAACAAACTGGTACACACTCTGTGGGAAGACAGTTGAATTTCGTAAGGCGCCTCCATCGGGGTAACTGACTGCTCCGCTCCTCCTACCCCATCCACCCCTGCACTGAGGAAATCTGCTGTGATGAATCTTTTCTCTTGGGAATAGCTCAGAGTCCTTTGGAATAAAGAACTTAGCTCCATTGGCTTTTCATAAATATGCATTACGTGATGACCCTTGAAGCATCTGTGAAAGCTCAGGAGAATATATTAGAAGGTGGCTGGGTAGGGGTAAAAGGTGGCTTTGAAAAACAAAAAAGAATCTACGAACATTCGCACATCTATCAAAATAATAATAGTTTTTAAAAGGTTTTCTTTATTTTCTTCTATATTTTTAAAATTTAAGTAACAACCTTGTTTTACATGTCAATTCCAGTCCCCTCTCCCTCACCTCCTCCCCTGCCCCCCACCCATCCCCCATCTCATCCCCTTTCTGCTCCCCAAGGAGGGTGAGGCCTTCCATAGGGGATCTTCAAAGTCTGTCATATCATTTGGAGCAGGGCCTAGGCCCTCCCCCATGTGTCTAGGCTGAGAGAGTATCCTTCTATGGGGAATGGGCTCCCAAAGTCCATTCATAAACTAGGGATAAATACTGATCCAATACTAGAGGCCCCATAGACTGTCCAGGCCTCCTAACTAACACCCATGTTCAGGGGGCCTGGTTCCATCCTATACTGGTTTCCCAGTTGTCAGTCTGGAGACCATGAGCTCCCCCTTGTTCAGTTCAGCTATCTCTGTGGGTTCCTCATCCTAGTCTTTACCCCTTTGCTCACTATGCTCATCATTCCTTCCTCTCTGTAACTGGATTCCAGGAGTTTGGCTCAGTGTTTAGCTGTGGGTGTCTGCTTCCGCTTCCATCAGCTACTAGATGAAGGCTATAGGATGGTATATAAGGTAGTCATCAATCTCATAAGGATATTTAAGGTAGCTTCTCCACTATTGCTTAGATTCTTAGTTGGTGTCATCCTTGTAGATCTCTGGGCATTTCCCTAGTGCCAGATTTCTCTTTAAACCTATAATGGCTCCCTCTATTGTGGTATCTCCTTTCTTTTTTCTCCTCTTTTGTCCCCCAACTCAATCTCCCTGCTCCCTCATCTCCTCCTCTCCCCTCCTCTTCCCCCATTCTCTTTCTCCTAACTCTCTCTCCCCTCCCCCATGCTCCCAATTTGCTTAGGAGATCTTGTCCCTTTCCCCTTCTCTGGGGGACCATTTATGTCTCTCTTAAGGTCTTCCTTGTTTCCTAGTTTCTCTGGCGGTGTGGATTGTAGGCTGGTGACCCTTTGCTCTATGTCTAATATCCATATATGAGTGAGTACATACCATGTTTTTCTTTTTGTGACTGGGTTAACTCACTCAGAATGGTTTCTTCTAATTCCATCCATTTGCCTGAGAATTTCAAGATTCCATTTTTTTTTCCTGCTTAGTAATCCATTGTGTAAATGTCCCACATTTTCTTTATCCATTCTTCAGTTGAAGGGCATCTAGGTTTTTTCCACATTCTGGCTATTACAAATAATGCTGCTATGAACATAGATGAACAGATATCCTTGTTGTATGAATGTGCATCTTTTGAGTATATGCCTAAGAGTGGAATTGCTGGATCTTGAGGTAGACTTATTTTCATCTTCCTGAGGAACCACCATACTGATTTCCAAAGTGGCTGTATGAGTTTGCACTCCTACCAGCAGTGGAGAAGTGTTCCCCTTTCTTCACATCCTTTCCAGCATAAACTGTCATTGGTGTTTTTCATTTTAGCCATTCTGACAGTAGCAAGATGGTATCTTAGAGTTGTTTTGATTTGCATTTCCCTGATGTTGAGCTAAGGATGTTGAGCACTTTCTTAAGTGTCTTTCAGCCATTTCAGATTCCTCTATTGAGAATTCTCTATTTAGTTTTGCACCTCACTCTTTAATTGGATTATTTGGTGTTTTGGTGATTAGCTTCTTGAGTTCTTTGTATATATTTGGAAATCAGCCCTTTGTCAGATGTGGAGTTGGTAAAGATCTTTTCCCATTCTGTGGGCTGCTGTTTTGTCTTGTTGATTGTGTCCTTTGCCTTACAGAAGCTTCTCAGTTTTAAGAGATCCCATTTATTGTCAATCTCAGTATTTGTGCTACTGGTGTTATTTTTGGAAGTGATCTGCTGTACCAATTTATTCAAGGGTACCTCCCACTTTTCTTTTCTAAGAGGTTCAGTGTGATTGGATTTATGTTGAGGTCTTTGATCCATTTAGACTTAAGTTTTGTACATGGTGATAGATACAGATATACCTGCAGTCTTCTACATGCCAACATCCAGTTATGCCAGCACCATTTGCTGAAGATGCTTTTTTTCTTCCATTGTATAATTTTAGCTTCTTAGTCAAAAATCAGCTTTGTAGGTGTGTGGGTTAATATCAAGGTTTTCAATTAGATTCCATTGGTCTACCTGTCTATTTTTTGTGCCAATACCAAGCTGTTTTCAGGACTATAGCTCTATAATAGAGCTTGAAGTCAGGGATGGTGATGCCTCTGAAAGTTCCTTTATTGTACAGGGTTGTCTTGGCTATCCTGGGTCTTCTGTTTTTCCATATAAAGTTGAGTATTGTTCTTTCAAGGTCTGTGAAGAATTGTGCTTGGATTTTGATGGGGATTGCATTGTACCTGTTGATTGCTTTTGGCATGATTGCCATTTTCATTATGTTTATCCTACCTATCCAAGAACATGGAAGTTCTTTCCATTTTCTGATATTTTTTTAAATTTCTTTCTTTAGAGATTCAAAGTTCCTTTTATACAGGTCTTTCATTTGTTTGGTTAGCATTTCCTCTAGATATTAAATGGTGTTTGTGGCTACTGTAAAGGGTGATGTTTCTCTGATTTCTTTCTTAGCCCCTTTATCATCTGTTTATAGTAGGGCTACTGGATTTTTTTTTTTTTTTTTTTTTTTTTGTTAATCCTGTATCCTGCCACTTTGCTGAAGGTGTTTATCAGATGTAGGGGTTCCCTGGTAGGTAGAGTTTTTCAGGTCACTTATGAAAACTATCATATCATCTGCATCTTCCTTTACACTTTGTATCCCCTAAGTGTTTTATAAACATTACATGCTTAACAAATATTCCCCGGTGACTTCTGTGTCATCTAAGTGGGTGGTGCTGGGTAGACATTAGATGTGGGTTGAAAACATTTTGCAGTGATAGACTAAGTCCCCCAAAAGGGACACACTGGAAATGTGTGAGGACTCAGAGTTAACTAGAGAGGGAATCAGGACTGACTTCTTTGCTTGTACAACCAGAAGACCTAGAGGGAGTTTTGTGTGCTAGCATACGTAGGGCTGTGCACCCAAATGGGTGTGGTGAGTAAGTGCTGACCTTGCCAGCTGTCTTAGGGTTATTATTGCTGTGATGAAACACGAGGACCAGAGTGGCTTAGGGAGGAAAGGCGTTGCTCAGCTTACATTTCCGCAGCACTGCTCTTCATTGAAAGGAGTCAGGGCAGGGTCCTGGAGGCAGGAGCTAATGTAGAGGCCATGGAGGGGAGCTGCTTCCTGGATTGCTCGCCATAGCTTGCTCACTTTGCTCTCTCATAGAACCCATGACCAGGGATGGCACCACCAACAATGGGCTTGGCCCTCCCCCATCAATAACTAATTGAGAAAATGGCCTACAGGCTTGCCTACAGCCAGATGTTATGGAAACATTTCCTTAATTGAGGCTCCCTCCTCTCAGACATCTTTAGCTTGTGTCTAATGGATATAAGACTGTCCAGCACAGTTGCTAAAGGGAAAACGAAGGCCATAGTGTTGGGTATTGGGTGTCACATAACTACGTTAACCCTGGGGCACTGGGCATATAGTGGGTTGATAGGATTAGCTAACACCCATAACATATCCAGTCCAGACCCAAACATACAGCCCACACTCACTAAACCTCCTGTTATTGTAGAGTTCCCTAACTGCAGCTGAGAGGCGTGAAGGGCCTCACATGTCCTCACTGAAGCCAATGTGCAAAGGTCCCTGGAGAGAACTGAGCAGGGTGGGGGGGGGAAGCAGAGAGTTGAAAGCATATGTCAGGCTGCACGCTGAAGAGTGACTCCAGTGACAGAAACCGCCTGCTGAAAACATACGTCTCTCCAGCCCCATCAGTCGTGAACAGCTTCCAAACGCCGGCATTACCCATGATATTAATGCAATGTAAAGGACCTGTGGAAGACAGGAAGAACACAAACATGCCAGACCTGCAAAGCCCAGGCTCCCCAGGGCAAAGCAGCAAAAGTTCGAATACCACTCTGAATCCTAGGGTTTGTGGTGACCTATGACAAGAGCCCGTGAGTGGCTGTCATCCACAGATCTGGCCTTTTCCCAACTCAATGCTACATCCTCACATGGAACATCTCGCCAAGGCTCTATCTGGTTTTTCTCTGCTACGAAGGACATTAAATTGCCTTTGCCTCCCTCATCGGTTTGCTAGGGCACGGTTGGTCCACATGAAAAGTAAAAGCCCATTGCTTCCTCTCTGATGGATGGGCTATTTGGGTGGAGAACAATCTTCAGGTCAGGGGAAGGCACTCTATCAATCCAAAGTACAAAACGAATGCTCAGAGGGGCCCCCTCCCAATACATTCTGGGACACAAGGCAGAACCCAGCCATCGGGGATGCTAATTTTCTGCTTTTGTCAATGAAAACCAGATGCCAGGACCGGCTCTGGAGCCCTGAGAATCTTCCTGAGTGACTTGCCACATGGCAATATCAGAAAGCGGGTGTGCCCCTGGGTGAGGTGGGGGAGCCATGTGTGGGTGAGGGTTGGTCCTCTTATTGTCTTTGGCACGGTTTATGGAAAAGTCAGAGAGAATGAATTTCAAATGATGGGTCAGAACTCAAGATTTGAAACACATTTATTCCGTCCTGGAGGTCTCCTGCATTCATGGAAATGATTTTGATAACTTGAACTCTGCTCCCATTTTGCAGGTATATTACCCGTAGAGCCTCATGTAAAAATATTTTTATTTCAGGTATTTACCATGCACCGAATCTTTTAGATTGTTGTCTTATTATGGAGGGAAGTTAAAATGGGTTGTAAATGATTCCCCTAATTTCTATTTTGGTTTCCATTTCTTTCCTGGCTGTACAGGGTCCAAAACCTCCCTCTTATGCAGTGGTCAGGATGGGATCTCTGTTCAGGTGTTTCTTTCCTCTCGCTCTAATTTTAGCTTAATGGCAAACACATTTCAAATGTTTGACATGTGTGGCTGATGCATGAAGATGTGGAAATAACAGATTGTTTGATGGCAAAATATAAGAAATTGTACAGATGGATGACTGTTCATTCACAGGGACAGGGTTTAGATTGTGTGTGTGTGTGTGTGTGTGTGTGTGTGTAGGAAAGGACAACCTGAAGAGTCACTCCTTAGGAGCCATCCGCCTTGGTTTTTGGACAGAGTCTCTCATGGGCCTGGAGTTCCCTGGGTAGGTTAGTGGCGGGTCAAGTCTCAGATATTCTCCTGTTTTTACCTCTCTAGCACTAGGATTAAAATCACACACCACCATGAGCCTGGCTATTTTACAACAGTTCTGATCCTCACACTAGCAGAGTAAGCATTTTACAGACTGAACTGTTTCCCAGCCCCAAGATGACTACTTTGTAAGGACATTGAACTTTTGGAAAGGGAGCAGGCATGCAACCTGAACTAGGAGGAAGAGTACAAAGATCACTGGAAGAAGCCCTTCCCACAGCCCCTTTGGTGAACATGGTTACACGGGTTGACTTCTTATTACAGAGATTTATTTTTTAATTTTTATGATGCTGAAACACTATCAATTTTGTGATTAATCCTTAATTCCAAAGCTTCCATCTGGTTGAGCTTCAAAGGGGATGCTGTGTGCCTGCTGGTACATACAAGCCCTTGAACTTCTTAGAATCACACAGTGTCTCCCTTCCCATAAAGCTTGCACTGTGCACCAGGAAATCTGACCCTTTAAGAGGTCTCTACAATTAGGACCCAAGCAAGGCACGGAGATGAAAATGTCCAGACGGTTATAAAAATACAAAGCTGATCCAGGCATTTCAGACACCATCGTTTCAACTTCACAGCACATACACGGTCACAGCCTGGCCAGCTTGCTCTCTTTGGGACCCCAGCTCCCAGCCACCTTTGAATGTCCATTTGCATGGATGACTTCTGAAGATCATCACATGCATTGCGTTTTGGTAAAACAAGCATGCAAGCAAGCAAAAAAAAAAAAAAAAAACAAAAACAAAAACAAAAACAAAAAAAACCAAACAACAACAACAGTAACAACATCAAAACAAACAAACAAACAAACAAAAATAAAACAAAAACAAAAAACAAAAAAAAAACAGGATCACAGGGTCAAGGAAGATGCTCAATGGTACAGAGCCTGCCTTGAAAGTACCAGGATTTGTTTGACCTCCAGAGCTCATGTTTACAAAAAAAAGTAGGGCAAGGTGGCACGTGCTTGCAATCTCAGCACTGGGGAGAAAGAGAAAGGATTCCTGGGGTGTGGTGGCAAATTTCATGCCAGGGAGAGACTATCCGTAAAATCAAGATGGGCAACATCTAAAGAACAGTGGGTGAGTGTGCCCCTCGCTTCTGCAGGGATAAATGTGAGAGCCAAAGTCACATTTTGTGTTTTAATTCCTGAGCCTTAAAGATACATGAAACAAAAATGCCTCTGATCTGCAAACCCCTAGCCCTAGGACAGACAGCTCTGAAATTCTGGAGGCTATCCTTTGTAGAAGATAACTAGTCACTTGCTTTCCCCTCTCCTAAACAAGCTTGTTTGACCTCACCGGGCGTGCCTCATCACAGGTGGGCGGAAGGTTCACGGGCAGGAAGTTCATCAGTGTGCACACCTGCCCCTGATTGGATGTAGGCTGTAGGCGTGTCAGGATGTGTGTTTGGCCCTGATTGGAACTGATGTGAAATGCAACAAATTATGGGGTTTCTTTTCTTTTCTTTTCCTTCCTTCTTTCTTTTTTCTTTTTTCTTTTCTTTTTCTTTTTATCTTTTTTTGATCTTTTTCGAGAATTACAATTACAGAATTGTAGCTTTTGAGCCTGTCCAAAACCTAGCTTGTAGATTGAGTTTCTGTTCTTCAGGCTCAAATAACACACAGGGTCTTATATTAATTATAGGCTGTTTGGATGATGGCTCAGGCTTTTTACTGGCTAGCTCTCTCTTAATTATTAACCCATTTCTATTAATCTAAGTATTTATGCTTGAGAATGCCCAGACCTGTTACTCCTTCAGCAGCTACATGGTGTCTCCCTGGCAGCTCACTCTTTGTGTCCTCTTCCCAGAATTCTCCTACTCTGGTGGCCCTATCTATACTTCCTGCCCAGCTACTGGACAATCAGAGTTTTATTCATCAACCAATAAGACAAACATAAATACTGTAGGACATTCCCCCATCACTAGCTCTGTAGGCCAGGCTGGCCTTGAAATCACAGAGATCTGCCTGGCCAGGTCCATACCCAGATTCCTGGGAAATGGTCCCAAGTCATGGTTTGCAGTGGCTTAAGATGGAAAACTTCTCAAGTGGTGGTGGTGCATGCAATTAATCCCACTCTACCCGCCTGGCCAATATTTAATTACAACTTGCTTCAAATTTGGCTTCAAACTGTGGTAGCATTCTTATCTCTATTGGTGGGATTAACAGTATAAACTTGCACATGAATGTGTGCCAACACACACATGTATAGCCAAACATATTTGAACACATATACACACACAAACAGAGTAAAAACAGAATCATGAGAAAGGACCCCCACCCTATGGGTAGAGGGGAGCCTTCTTCATCCTGTGGCCTCCTGGTACTTTGGTTGTTGAAAAAGCACAGCTTTTTCCTGGGGTCCTGGCATTAGGCTGCCGTCTCCCCCATTTTCTCTGGGAACCACTCAGCCCATGTCTCCACATCTATTCTTGTTTACCAAGGCAAGCCGAAGTCAGTCCTTACTCGTCCAAGAGCAGCTTTGTCTCCTCCATAGACACAGCGGCCACAGAGTGGACAGTAGGAAGACCAAGCCTCGGAAAGACTTTTCCTGCCTGGAGGAGGCAGGGAAGCTCCAAGAATGTGGGCAGGGGCTGGAGATGGCTCTTCCCTTCTTACCAACTACTTAGGACAATGTAAACACCTCCTGGGAGAGGGGCATGCAGGACAGAAAAGAAGACTGTGTGTCTAACACAGGGGGGCCGTGTATTTAAACTCCACCCTGAACATCTCTGCCCTTTGCCTTAGGCTTCTGGGAAATGATGTCTATGCCTTGGGAATATCAGGCCTGGTAGGTGTAGCTTTGTCTGCCTGCGGGCTGCAAGCCAGCTAGGAACACAGGGGAGGTCTGAGAGACTTCATCAGGCTTGCAGACAGGGCCTCTGGCTCAGGGGCTGTACCTGCTGAGGGGCTGTCCACAGGGGCCTACAACCACATCTATGTTGTAAGTCTGCAGTTAAGATTCTGATGCCTAGGCTCCTCTGGGCTCCCCCGCTGGTATGTGACACACAGATATGGCCTCCAAAGGGAGAGGACACAGGATGCTCTGTGTTTGGTATCAGCCAGCTTTTGTCCTCTGTGCCTCTTCCCTTGGAAGAATTTGCTCTGTGTTGCCCCTGGAACAAACTATAGCCATGGGTGGGATACCATTAAATGAGTTCTGGGGTCCTTGTGGGGAACTACCAAAGCTGAGGGTGGTGAATCTTGTAACTGGTGTCAGGAATTGAGGGCCTTCATAAACACTGTCTCTATAACCTTGCTGTTGTGGTTGAGGATCTCTTCTGCTGTTTCCCGAAACGCTCACATTCTCGTTTTCAATAGCCTTGTTCCTCACCTCTTTGCTTTTACTTATTTTGAGACAGGGGTAGTCCAAGCTAGCCTCACTAGCAGCCAAGGACGGCCTTTAACTTGTGGTCTTCCTGCTCCATTCTCCAAAGCACCAGGCATTGGCTATGTAGCTTGTACAGTGCTGGGGACTGAGCCCAGGGACCCATGCATGCTAGGATAGCACACTGCCATCTTTTAAACACACGTGTTATCCACTGGCGCCGGGCTTTTGTTTTGGCTTACTTACTTTTAAATTAGAAATTATTTTTATTTTTGGGTGTGGTGTGTGTGTGTGTGTGAGTGTGTCTGTGTCCGTGTGAGTGTATGCATGTGTGTGTCTGTGAGCATGTATACCTATATGTAAGTGTGCACATGTGTAAGTATGTATGTATGCATATGTGTGTGTGTGTGTGTGTGTGTATGTGTGTGAGTATATGTTGGCTTGTGTTTGCCTCCTGTACTGTAACCACGCACCCTACCACTGAGCTATACTCTCATCCCTGAAGAGGTGTCTGAAAATGTCCTGTTGAGCTGAGGTTTTATGAGCCTCTAATTCCACTTACACAAGAGGCTGAGGCAGGAGTTCAAGGCCAGACTAGGAAACTCAATGAGATCCTATCTTAAAATTAAACACACACACACACACACACACACACACACAATACACACAATAAATAAACAAACAAACAAATAAATAAATGAAGCATGTGCTCACAGCTCTGCAGGAGAACCCTGTCCACACACGCTGTCTTTGCATTCCCAGGCACATGGCTGTCCTGCTCGCTCTCCTGATCATGGCCGTGCAGAACTTCCTGCCTTGCCTGCCTGGGTTCACAGTATTCCTTTGCTCTTTTTCCTTCTGTCACCCCCGCCCTACCCCCACCTCCAGTCACATGGGAGTAATGATTTCACCACCTCCCAGGCTGGGAAGAGATCAGAGAGGTATAGAATGCTCAAATGCAACCAGGCGCACAGAGTGGGCACATCGTGGTCTCACAGGCGCACAGGGCGGGTATGCAGTGGTCTCTGCGGTGAGTGGCTCTAATCAGGCTATCTTTTCCAGCACAGGGGAGTTCTTTAAAATCCAAGTGACTTCCCACCTGTGCCTGCTCGTCATGCCACTGGGTGCCGGGGGCAGCTCAGGGAGTCACAAACCAAATGGGCATTGTTTCCCAAGAGACCTCATCCATCAAGTGGGCTTGCCCAGCGAGCACGCCGAGACAGCCCTCTTCCCACCTGGCCTTTCCCTGCCCCGACTTCCGCTTATCTGAGAACCTTTTGTTCAGGCTTTTATAATTATGCAGTGACTCAGGAACCCACAAGCTTTCCCAGTGAAGGCAGACGAGACCAGCGAGCTCCTTGGACCACCTGTTCCAAGTTATTTCCTGTGTGGGCGGCCACTTCACAGGGCTGCGTTTCGGAGTTACGGTAACAGCCTCTTCAAACCCTGGTGCTCTGAGCTGTTGAAACTAGATGGGATCTCGTTTGGTTCTTGTCCTGGCCAGACCCATTGCGCTATCAATGATTACATATATATTAAAAACCTCATGCTCCTTCATAAACACAGGTTCTCAAGCGGAGATGACACACCCTTACCACATGACTTTGGTGCACAAGAGCAAACACCTCAGGGCAGGTTAGCTGTTCTGCAAGATGCAGGGACTCTGAGAGCAGCAGTGGGTGAGGCCAGTACGGAAGTGTTGCTGTTGGCTTCCTAGTTCCTGAATGAACTCGGGCTTAAGGCTATCACCAGCGAATTATAAGATGGATATTGCACCCAAGTTTTGTTTTGTTTTTCAATCAGTCTGAATTAAATGGAATATTCTGCTCACAGGACGCCTAAGTTGGTTGGTGGACAAGAAAACAGAGTGGGCCAAACACTTGTCTGTGTTGTTTAGACAAAACACACGCGGGAGCCTGAGGCATTGACTGATTATTTCCACCCAAACTGGGTTGCTGTTGGCGGTTTCATTCTGAATCGATGGTCATGTTTTTTCCACACACGTTGGTTGTTCCTCAGAAGGGGCATTTGTTTCTGCCCTCACTTGTCAGCCCTTCTGATAGTGTATGCACTGTCAAGTTCTTGTGTCAGGACTCACTTGACAAGCAGTTTCTTTCTGATCATGTAAGACAGTCATGCTCAGTTCAGGAAAAAGTAGAAAACGTTAGTCTATCACAGGGACAGCTTGTACATTTGGTATTTTTGTGTGTGCACGTGAGTGATTGTGTGTGTGTGTGTGTGTGTGTGTGTGTGTGTGTGTGTGTGTGTGTGTGCTCGTGTGAGGGCCACATGTGAAGATGCTGTTTAATCTTAGTCATGTTTTCAAGCTTCCATTGTCAGCTAGGGGTGCTCATGCAGTCATAGCTGAAGCCACAGGCGGCTGGAGAGATGGTGCGGCGGCTTGGAGGACTGGCTGCTCTTACAGAGGCCCCAGGTTCAAATTCCAGCACTGTATGGTGGCTACAACCACCTGTAATTCTAGTCCCAGGTGATCCCATGCCCTTCCTGTATCATTTTGTGATGTCGTGTGGTTTTCCACAGGCTGGCTTTTTACGTCTTTTTACCCATCCATACTTTATTTTTATGGATGGGTATTTTGCCTACCTCTGTGTCTGTGTACCATGCATGTGCACTGCCCTCAGAGGCCAGGGTGTGAAATTCTTGCTCCAAACTCAACCTTCTGGGCTTTGAAAATTAAACTGACCTTAGCAAACGCTGCTCTAAGTCATTGCTGTTCCATGGGTGAGCGGGATAGGGGCGCTATCCCCAGCTGACAGTTCTTACACATTGGAAGTCAGACCGAAAGCCCAGGAGTATTCAACTCTTCATGCCAGCAGTTTTCAGTATCACATTAGTCTATCTTTGGGTTTGATTGTATTAAAACAGTGCTTCTCAATCTGTGGGTCATGACCCCTTTGGGGGCCTAACTACCCTTTCACAGGGATGGCTTAAGACCATTGGGAAACAGATATTTACAGAATGATTCATAAAGCAGCAAAATCATAGTTATGAAGTAGCAACAGAAACAATGTCACGGTTGGGGTCACCACAGCACATGGAACCGTGTTAGAGGGGGGCCGTGTGAGGAAGGTTGAGAACTCTATGATAGAACCTTTGATTTTTCTAAAGTCACTTTGTGTGGTTAGGATGATGGCTCAGTGAGTAAAGTGCTTGGCCTGCAAGTATGAGGTCCTGAATATGGGTTCCCAGAATTCATATGAAGCTGGGTGGCATTGTGCATATCTGCTGTCCTGGCATTCACAAGGTGAGATGGGAAGAGAGGACAAGAAGAATTCCTGGAAGATGATGGCTAGCTAGGCTGGCATAAATGTCAAGAGACCTTGTCCCAAGCAAAGTAGAAGATAAGGGCCAATACTCAAGGTTGTCTTCTGACCTTTACATTCACACTGTAGTTCATGCATGAACACACACATACATAGGCATGCGCGTGCGCACGCGTGCATGCACACACACTCACACACACATGCATACACACACATACACACACACAGATACACACACACATACACATACACATATGCATACACACACACATACACACACACATACACACACACACACACACACACACACACACACAATTTTAAAAAATACTCCCGCTAAAGTTGACTTAAGTTTCATAGAAAACTCTTACATGGATTTTGCTTTTGATTGGAAAAGGATTTCCAACATTTTCTGAAGTAGTCCCAAACACAGTTCTTTCTTGCTGTGCTGTGGCCCGTATTTCAGCAAGGCAGAGTTCTCATCATTAACAATTACAAAATCAAGATGAGGATCAATTCTGAAAAACATGGAAGACACCCCGTGTCCTGCAGTGCTGAGTGCCCAGCCGAGGCCTAATCCCTTATGTGGGAGGTGGCTGGGCACACCTGCCTCACCAGCAGGCAACTTTAGCCTTCAATAAAGGGTACAGAGAAAGTTTAAAATGAATTCCTCTATTATATATCAGCAACTGCTTGGTTTGAATGCACATTTTATATGGGGTGAGGAGGGGTCTGGAGTGAGAAAATTTAAGAATTTCTAGGTAAATGCACCAGAGACCGACGTGATTGAACCTTTTGACCTTTCAAGGAAAACCTGCTGTCCTCGCTCGGACTCTCAGCCTGTATGTGGCTGGACATGGACTGTTAACTCATGAATTACTGTGTGATCTATTAAGTGTCCAGGCATCGAAAGCTGTGTCTCGCCTGTCCCTTGCTACCTATGGTCCAGCGGGGGAGACGGGTTTAGATCGCTACCCACAGTCAGTATTTTAGCCACAGCTGAGCTCGGGCCTGCTAAGGCTTAGCCTGGGCTTGGCAATGGGAGAGAGGAGCAGTGCCGATTTATTTCCCGTTGCCCTCCACTGCACAGGGGCCCATACTGCTGCCCCAATCAAATGAATGTGCTCTTCTTGATGCAACACTGACAAAAACTGCTGGGGAAAAGACGTCTGGGATGTAGAAAGTGAGACAGCGGATGTGTTCATTCCCTTTTACGGTTGTTCCTGCAAGCTGGTATTAAAGGCCCTTTCAACACCAGGGAGCTTCAGAGCATAGCTAGGGAAACTTTGTTCTCACTGCATCGCCTTTCATCTGGCTCACTCAGAAGTCCTGGAGACATTACCTCACCCTTCTTCTCTCACTGCTCCTCAATCAGAGGTGAAGAGCATATCTTGTCCCCAGTTTACAGATGGAGAGACTGAGGCATGGGGCGGCAGGAGGACTAGGGGCCATGCTTTTATGAGACTTTAGAACTCTCTCTCTCCTCCCTCCCCATATCTTCCCCTTCCTTCTCCTCCTCCTTTTCTTTTTCTTTTCTAGTTTCCCACAGACTGGTGTTTCAGACCGAAAAAGAATAAAGTATAATGATAATTTTTGTAGCCCCTACCAATAAAATAAAGTAACTATTTATAATCATATTGTGTAGTTATAGTCCGTTGGAGTAGAAATATTCTAGGAGTTTATTTTCTTGTTGCCATTTATTTTTAAGATGCAGGGTCTCACTATGTGAACCTGGCTAGCCTGGAGATGACTATGTTGAGAAATTTCAAATAATACTATGTGTCAACTGGGCCCTAATTTTAGCGCCAAAGGAAGTGGTTAATGATTATAAAATAGTATGACTACTGAAGGAGGGCTGTGGATACTTCCACAGAATGCCAAGTGGAAATGCAAGTTTCTCATGAGAACCGAACAAGCTCCCAACCCACCACCTCTGTGTTTCACAGGGAGGGTAAGAAAGACAGAACTCCCCCTCTTACTTTATAGAAATAACAGTCCTGTGTGCAGACTCAGTGTGCAGCAGACCAGAACCCAGAATGTTTGCATGCCTTTGTTACCGCGGGAAGAAGGATACATAGAATTACAAAGTTGGGTAAATTTTGTTTAAAAATCCCACCCTGAAATTTGCATTCCTGGCCATGCTTACATTGCACAGGTGAGGTGTAACCGGGATTCAGTTGTAGACTCTTGGGGTGATGGCAATAGTTCACCATAAGAGTCCATCTTTAAGGTCTAGTCTATAGGCGGTTTCTATAGACACTTTGGTAGCATTCTCCTGTTACCTTAGCTGTGAGGCAGGGAGGAACTGGACACAGGCAAACCCTCAGGGCTCACTGGTCAACTTCCATAGTACATACGGTGAGCCACGGGTTCAACAAGACACTGTCTAAGAAACTAAGGTAGAGAGTGATGAAGAGAGGCAGCTGATGCTGACCTCCGATCCGACCTACACATATGCACACACGAGCACATGCCTCTGCATACACAATGCACACACCCACACGAACACGTACATACACAGCACCACACACATGAAGATCAGCAAGAATAAAGCACGCCCTCTCCAGAAATGCCAGAAGTGTGTATCTGAACTTTGGTGTCTACCACACACTTACTGCCCTCACCATTCCAAGACCCGTTTCAACCGGTTTCCCGCCTGTGCTGCAGAAGCCACAGAAATTAGAGAAACACAAAACAAATTAAAAGAAAATTAATTGGGAAACTGCAAAAACCTGATCGCCATCTGTGGTGTCTGTACTTGCATGGACACATATATCTGCACACATGTGTATGTGTACACGGCACACACATCTACACAGAGAGCAAACTTTTTATTGTGTACAAAATTTCCCTCCACGTATCGGTAGTTCCCTCTCTAGTGGAACCATGCTCAGCTGTGGCAGAATCAGGACAGCTGGCTGCAGAAAGGCGGGCACAGGGGAAGGGGCTGATGCAATATTCCAGCTGTTCCTTACGTACGATACACTTCCAACCTAGACAGAGACAAATAGAAACTGCAATTCCAAATATAGACAATGGTAGGCACTGAGTGCATTTCTCAGACACTTTGAAAAATATACTCTCATTCTCACGCCGCTCACTTAAACACTGCTATAGAATTGTACTGATTGGGAAATGAAATTCAAGACGGCATCTTATGAATATATGGGAAGTTTTGGACTAACTTATTTTATTCCTCTACTTTGTTAAAACATCCCCCCCACACACACACAACACCCTTATACATATAGAAACCAAGAAGTCTGTTTTCCTGGAACAACCCTGCAATTCCTGCTATTCAAGAGGCTGAGGCAGGAAGAAGGTTAGCAAGTTCAAGGACAGCCAGGACAGCTCAGCAAGACCTCATCCAAAAACAAATGGCAACCAGAGGGCAGGGATGCAGCTCAGGGGCAGAGCATCTGGACAGCAGGGGCAGGGCTCTGTGTTCAAGTCTCAGTACATGTAACATGGAACAAAAGCAGCTTTCCTTCCCTTCCGAGCCAAGTCTTTGAAATATTAAAGTGGATCCAATCTGGCCACATTTGTAAGCTTGGATTTGACGCCAAGCAGGCTGGAATGAACACAGGTTTGGGGGGCACTTTTTCTTACCCAAATTCATGTGTTTAGTTGCTGTGATTTTATTCTCTTCCTCTTAGATTTTAGAAACTGGCCAGAGTGAGTGGCAGTCCTGTCTCCTGTGGGAGAATCTGCAGGCCTGCCCCTGAAGGTGCTGCTGGAGTGGACACACATGTCAGCCTCCCTCCACACAGCTGTAAAGTCTCGCTGGTGTGTAAGATCCCCAGAGGAGGGAAATGCTCAGAGGCACGGAGATGGCAGACGGACCCTTTCCATGTCGGTGACTGTGGCCAAAGATGATTTCGAAATCTGCTTCACCGTGACAATACTTTCTTTGTATCTCCAGTAACTTCTGACAGATATAACTGAGAAAAGCATCCAGGAGCACAGCAAGAGAGACCTGACATAGACTGCGTTCTCTTGCTTAGCTATCAGCATCCCATCAGCAGAAAGGTGACACATTCAGCCCTATAAACACAAAACAGTCACAGAGCCATATCATTCTCCCATGTGGCACCAATTAAGGTCATTTCAGAAGCATGCTGGGAAATGTGGTGGCTAGTTTTTACACATATTTTTTAATTAAAAACATTTGCCTGTGTGTGTTCATGCCTGAATGTGTGTGTGGGGGGAGGGGCGTGGGCGCTCATGCTTATGTGTACGCTTGCTTGCGCGTGTGTGTTCATGCTTGCACTGGCGTGCATGTGCACGTACATGTCATGGCACATGAGTAGAGGTCAGGAAGCAGGTTTCAGGAGGGAGTTGGTTCTCTCCTTCCACCGTAGGTCTCAGAATCGAACTCAGGTCTTCAGGCTTGGGCAGTAAGTGTGCTCACCAGCTGAAAATCATCTTGCTGGTCCACGAAGTGTTCAGGACCCACAAAAACTACTTAAATTCCCAAGTGCTCTACTTCCACCCACCTGAAGAGCTTCCTCTCCTGAGCAGAATGCTGCATTCTGCTTTCCTTGCCCATCACAGTGGTGACTCTGGCATGGTCAGCAGGAGCTGTAGCCACAAACTCAACCCCACGGTGTCTACAAAACAGACCCAAGCCCTCGCCAGGAGACAGGGGAACAGGTGCCATTGAATGACTCAGGGTCAATACAGTGAGTCTCTACCAATTCATATCATGTGTGCACTACCTGAAAATGCTTTCTCACAATTCACCTTCAGTCCAAGACTGACTTAACTCCATACTTAACTCCAGAGGTGGAGAAAACATATCAAGACCTTTAGCAATTCCCCCAACCAGGCATTTGCTCTTTTCCCTTCAGGGTGGGGACTGGTAGGTTTTTGTGGGATGGGGTGGTGCTGGGATGGAAAGAGAAGGTTCTTTGTCTAGAACTTCTAATTACTTACTTTTTTTTTTTAAACAAAAGAAACAATTCCTTTCAAACACTGTGCCTCGCCTTGAGTTCTATCTACTGGGGATGCGGTTGATCGATGATGTAATTCTATCGTTATTTAAGGAGAGGGACTCTTTTATTCTCACAAAGGATTTGCTGAAAATGGAAAAGAAGCCTTCAGTCATTTATCTTAATCTCGCAAGACTGTTTATTGTGTGCACAAGTCAGGACACTTCTCATTTGGAAAGCACATTCCAAGTGAAAAGTTGATCAAAACACACACACACACACACACACACACACACACACACACACACACACACACACAAACACTAATTTTGAAGAGGTAGAGATTTTGCAAGATAGATTTGTTACGGACAGTGTTTAAAACTCTTTGCATTTTTATCAACTGGTGTTTCTGAAGGGTATGTGGGTTACTTGGTGTAGTGAGGAGACTTGGCTTGTTTTGCAACCCCAAATCTTTCCCAACAGACTTTTGAGGACCTTCGTTTCCCTGGCCACTTCCTCCCCACACCTTGCCATGAGCTCTTTGACAGTTAAACTGTGTGCAAAGGCATTGGTCCTTCATTTTCTCTCTCCTTCACAGGATCATGAGTCACCTTCCCAGGTTTCACAGGAACTCTAGCACCACCTTCTCTTTGAGTTTTATAAATGGTCCTACTTGTCACCCGTTAGTGTTTAAACCCTTCCCTTCATCCTGTTTGAGTATGAAGAATATAAGTATCCCGATGCTGTGGGAGACCTTTCTTTAGTAATGTCAGTAATATCCGAGAATCAGCCCAGCCTTAATTTTTCCAATCTATGAATTTCCTATTTAGAGGCAAACCTAATATTCAAGTGATGCCTAAGCCTCAGTTTGTCCAATGTTAGCTGACAACTATGAGATGTGCATTGTCCCTGCATTAATTACTTTTCATGGGACTTGTTGAGGCTCTCTTAGAAAGAACATGCTGCCCGAGAGGCACAGTGTCTTCAATATCCCACAATTCCAGTCCATTTTTAGAACCTCCTATCATCTACATATTCAGTTATCTTGGTTCTTGGTACACACCGGGCCATCTAGCAGAGACCCTTTCCTCGGTAGTTGAGGCTTTGTGCTGGGGAAACTTGACTTAGTTTACCCCCATGAGATAGAAACACCAATCAGTGATGTGAGCATTAATGGATGGTGGCAAAATGTTCTAAGTCTCATCTTCTAGTTTCCAAGTCTATTCTAAGGCTCTGATGCTCAAAACTGATGGAAATATCTTACAAGGGAAACATCCCAGAAGAACAGAGTCAAAATAACCAGCTATGGTAGGAAAAACAGTGAGTCAAAAAGAATAAACTTTAAAAATTCTAAATGAAGAAGAGCTCATCTGTGATTAAAGATGTGAACAAGTCATGGCAATGAATGCCCCATATACAAGATCAGTCCTGGCAGTCTCAGATGAGCTTCTAATCGAAGTACAAAGTCCCAGGAATAAGAATCCAACACATTCCTAACAATGAATTGAAGGTGGTTTTGGAAATGAATGTGCCTGAGATATTAATATTATATTCAGAATTTTTTCTATGGTTTCTCAAACTAAAATCATTTTATTTGCTATGTTGAGAATGATACTTCATACCTTCCTTCCATGGCCTGTAATTGCAATGAATGTTTGTTGGGCTATCCAGTCATGTAAGATACTGGATAGTCATGTTTTTGCCTTCCTTGTTCCTATGTTTTGCACAGCCTAGGCGCTTCAAGACTTGATACAGTCTAAGAAACACTGAGATTGGAGCCCATGAAGGCCTCCAGGTCCTTGGATGATCTCCTGACTTCATGCAAAGACAGTCTGTAGCTGAAGATCAGGGCATCTTCCCCCCACATCCACACTATATGACCTTCAGGCGGTCTCTTAAGAAAACGTGTTAGACTTCTTCCTGCCAATACTTAGTTTGGAAATCTTCCTTCAAGAGTATTCACAGGATTGTTAATGCTTCATATTGTCAACGTCTGCATCTGATTTTCATGGAAATACTCTTGACCTCTCAAGAAATATTCTCTTCCATTGTGCAAAGCTATTGAATAGTTGCTAGGCTCATTCCAAACTCGACAACCTTAACACAAAGCCCCAAAGATAAGAAGATAAAGTAGAAACAGGAAATGATTGACAATCAGTGAATTTATTTCTTATCTTTGAAGTTATCAACTTGAACTGAGTGGAAAAATTCTTCCTAAATTTATGTGCCAGGTACACACACACACACACACACACACACACACACACACACACACACACACGTGTGTGTGTGTGTGTGTGTGTGTGTGTGTGTGTGTGTGATTACAAAGTTATCCATCCCATAATTATTAGGGATGGGTAATGACATGGCCATTTCCTCAAGTAAAGTCAGTCATTTGAGCTTCATGGAAGCAACTTCTGATTTAGACCTTTATGGATTATGTTTATCTCCTGTGACCTTCAGATGGCCTCTAAACAGTTGGGATAAATAGGGTGGTGTTGGGGGTGGGGTATTCTACAGTAAGTGACTCTGAGCAGGGGTGTCAGGAAATGTGCCAGTAGACCTGCTCACGATTTTCCATTACTTCTGATAGTTCCACTGTGATGTAAAATAAATTAAACCATCACCCATGCTGGGCAGTATGTCTACTGAAATAGTGTTGGATTTCATTCCTACAGCATTCTCGAAAGGACCAAATTGTTGAGATGCAGCAGTGACTGGTGATAGCTGTGGAACAAGGATGAAGGGATGCAGATTTAAGAAGGAAACATGAAGGGGCTTCTCTTTGATGATGGATAGTGAGATAGCTGTGCTGGTGGTTATAGAAATCTATACTCTAGGTTATGTCCATTTGTACACACAGACACAGATGGATGCATGACAATCGCAGACAGTGATAGGAGAGAGAGGAGCTGAAGTCTACTTGAACACTTGATGACCTAAGGTACTGTCATTAGGGGAAGCTGGGTGAAGGGGGCATATGACCATATTATTTTTGTTCCTTTCTATAAATTTACAGTTATTTCAATTAAAAAACATTTCTAAGCACACGTGTGTGCAAAGTATGCTCTCATGTGTCAGCGGGCACTCTAACACTGCCTTGGTTTTTGAGATTGGTTCTCACACTGGCTTGCAAACAGGGCGGCTAGCCTGTGAGTGGGGGAACCCGCCTTTCTCCACCAGTTCTAGTACTGGAGTTGTAAGTACCCACTTCATCTCCTCCTCTTCCCCTCTTTTTAATGTGGGTTATGAGACTTGAATTTAGATTCTCTTGCTTGCTAGCTCCACAGTCCCACAAAAATTTTTATAAACATCTACCATACCTGTCCCCAGACACCCTTGGCCACCTGTGGCCACCTCATGCTCCCTGTGTACAATCACAATGAAAATAAAAGCAGAGATACTTTTTTTTTTTTTAATAAAAAGAAAGTTGGCAAACGGCGGTGTCACAGAAGGGGATGAGTCACAGACAAAACCATCAGACAGTTTTCCTTACTTAACTTCCCATAAAAGAGAATACAATGGCTCCTTGTTTAACTGCCCTGAACTTGAAAGTGAAGCTGTAGGCTTTTGAAATCTAAGCCTTCTGTAAATTGAAATCCCATGAAACACTTACCCTACCATCAGCTTTAGGAAAACAACATAATTGGTTAAAAAAAAAAGTAACATTTTTTGGAAATACTAATATTAAAAATAATTACTTTTCTGAATTCCATCTTATAATAGTCATTTAAATGCACACAGATACACAGAGACAGACAGACAGACACACACACATGCATGCATGCATGCATGCGCATGCACACACACTAATTTGAGTTTGAGTGATGGCTTCCAGGCTATTCTCAGAACACACAAACTGCAGGGCTAGGGAAGCATGCCTTCCTGAAAGAGTGGAAGAGGTGACTGAGGTAATCTGGGCCAATTACCTACTCAAGACAACCAGAGACATGGATGATCACACGGCCATATGTCACCAGTGTCTCCCTCACTGCCATGGTGTGACCATCTCACTGAAGGCATCATGAGATCTTAGTGCAGAGAAGAATTACAGCCGATGGCAGTCAACCTCATTCTTAGACACTATCAACTTTTTTATTTTTTGAGATAAACTCTGTCCTGGAACTTGCTATGTCAATGTGGCTAGCCCTAAACACACAGAGCTCTGTCTACCTCTGTTGCATGTACCACTACCCCTAGATTCCAACCTTGTTTTGAGACAAGGTCTTTCACTCGCTTGGAGCTACCCCCCCCCAGTGGGTTAGTCTGGGGAGACAGTGAGCCCCAGGGATCTGACTGTCCCTGCCTCTCCAACACTGTGATGCAGGCACCACCGCACCCAGTGTGTGCGTTGCTTCTGGAGATCTGAACAAAGGACCTCACAATAAGACCTTCACCAACTGAGCCATTTCCCCAGCACAAAAGTTTCATCCCTGCTATGATTCAGGGTGTCTTTGAACCCTGAGTCAAAATTAAAACATTCATCTCTTAGAGCTGTTTCAGTCATGTGTTGTCATAGTGACCAGAAACATCACTGATACAAGATGGGGTCTTATTTTTGTTCCAAATGTCAATAAGCTACTTTAGACAGAACTGCACCCTCTTTCTTTCTCAAGGTCCAATTCTGCATGTGCTATGTAGGTTGGATGCTTGGCTATTCACTGAATGGGAGGGCCTGCTGGCTGCTTACATTTGATGAAGCAGAGAGGCTCCTAATGGGGGGATGGGAGGAAAGCGACACCGCATTCTACAAGTCAGGGCGCCTTTGGTTGAAGTCTCTTATGGGTCTTAGGAATTCGGCTAGAACAAAGGACATCTTTATTTCTGCATACTTCTAGTCCACACATATGACTTCCTAGAATCATGACTGCAGACACCCACTTTAAGTAGCTTCAGGAGTCTGTGTGCCTGTCACTTCCCAGTCACATCACCGTGGTGGCAAATGAAAAGAAATCTCACACATGATGATGCCCACTTCCCCATCTCTCAGCTTGACATCAAGTCTTCTCACTTAAGGGTTAATTATGCCTTTCTCATATTTCATAGAAAAGGAATGTTAGTTCCAGTATTAGTCAGAGTTCTTCAGGGAAAGAGAGAGCAGACCTGAGGCTTCTGGATAAGCTCATGGTACGGTTTTGGTCAGAAAGTCAATAGGTTCCAGATCCAAGAAAAGCTAATATCTCCACTTGAACCAGAAACCAGGAAATAAGTGATATCCCAGCTCAAAGGTGGTTGGGCCGAAGTGACATTCTCTTGCTTGTGGAGGGTCATCCTGTGGTCCCATGGGATGAGGGCTGTGTACACTACAGAGTATATTAGCCAGCTTCCCATTACTATTACAAATGCCTGGAATCTACTTACAAAGAGGTTATCACAGTTTTGGAGGTTTCGGTGCGTGGTTGGTTGACTATGTGGCTTCAGAGGCCCGTTACCAGGCAACATATCATGTCAGGGGTGCATAGTGTAGACAGTTGCTTATCTCAAGAAGGACATAGAGAAGGAGGGGAAGCTCGAACTCCAGTGTGGCCATCAAAGACACATCAATGACCTAACTACCAACCCTCACAGGTTCCACAATTGCTCAAGATTGCCAGGTGGCTTTGATGAACACTCTATATCTAAACCATAGTGGGGAGAGGGACAGGGAGATGCTTAGTCTGTCACTTTAGATGGTATGGCCATCTATAAACAACTTCACAGGCACACTCAAAATAACAGTCAACCAAATAGCTGGGCACTATATAGTTCAGTCAAGTTGACATATAAAATTAACTATTCCAAGTCTACCTCATTCCCTTAAGTGTCCTTCATATGAAGACAGGGGTGTGGCTGTCATTCTGCTTTCTGTGTGTGGTTGAGTGAGCATGGCTGGAAATGTACCACACTCTAACCTAGAAGAGGTGCTGGCTGGTAGTTCCTCTTTGCCCTGATAGTTATCAATGACGATGTGAACTGAACAATACTGAAGTATATGCTATGACACAGTCAGTACTGGGATTGAGACCCTGGGGGGGCACAGGCATGGCTGCTATGAATTGGCAAGAACAGGAATGGTTTTTACAAAGGAGAAACAAAGAGGGAGGGAGGGAGGGAGAGAGAGAAGGGGGGAGGGAGGGAATAGTTATAAAGAAGGGCAGAGCCTAGCATTAAAGGAAGTAAGACAAGCAATGAGAAGATAGTGTTGAAGGAACAACAGTCCTGGGGTTGGAAGGTACTTTATCTGGATAATGACAGGAAGGCTTCCCTGTAGGGCCCGATGCTGTGGTGGTTGAGCCTGGGGTTCATCAACATGAGTCATCAACATGAAAAACACAAATGGTTTTGTCAGTGGTACTGGGTATCAAACCCAGAGCCGGCTGGAGGCTAAGCAAGCGCGCTACCAGTGGGCAGCACCCACAACCCTGCAGCCAGCCATCAGTAACTTTTAATCCCATGAGCAGCTTGATGAAAGCAACCGCTAGGGCAACTGAGTGGCCAACACATGGGAGGAAGACTACGGAAGCAGAGCGATGCTGCGGCCTCCTGACATGGGAGGAGGAAAACAGAAACACCACACTTAGGGGAGAGGCTTGGTGGCGATGCCTTAATGAGGAGAAGGTTTGAGGTCCATCCAAGAGAGATATGGGACTGGGGAAGAAAGCAGATGAGTCACTGCAGACAGCAATAGGAATGAGCAGCTCTCCTAGGAGAATGTCTAGACTTGAGATGTGAGGAGCTTTGAGGATGAACCCGGGGGAGCACAAACCAAGAGTGAGAGCCAAGCCAGGAAAGATGAGTCAGTGAGGGAAAGCAGAGAGGAGCAGAGGGTCCTGCAGAGAACCCAGACTCTTGTAGGTGAAGTGACATCACTCACGAGAGGACCACATGCTGGGTGTGAGAAATGGTAAATTAAGTTAAGGTTGAAAGCGTCTGGAACAGAAAGCTAGAGAGCAAATCCATTTGTCTAAAGATATCTACAGAGTTGGGCTGGGGCAATGGCTCAATGCCGCACAGACATGAGGACCTGAGTTCGATCACCAGCTCCTACATGAAAGCTGGGCATAGTGGTCAGCATCTGTAATTGTAACCCTGGGGATGTGGGAGCAGGTAAAGCCCTACAGCCCCCTGGCTGCCGAACCTCATGCAATCAGTGATCCCATCTCAAAGAAAAAAGAGTGGTTGAAGTACCTGAGGACAACACCTGAGGCTGTCCTCTGGCCTCTGCATAAACACAGATTCATATGTACACATACATATAAACATGCAAACACAGGCCATATAACAGATGACCTATCAAGGGAATAAGTGCTATTTAGAAAGAGGCATAGATGACACATCACTGACTCCCAAAGTCTGGTGGCCACTGGGCAATTTTCCCCACTAAGCACAGGACACATGAGGACTGCCAGACCCTCCATTATACCTGTGCTCTTCCAGCTGGAGTACTCAAAGCCAGAGAGGGACATGAGCCCAAGATACGGTTTGTAAAAGTGCACTCGTTCATATATGACCCTGACTCCCTGATCATGAAGCTATTAGCCAACCAGAAGCCACCTTCTAAAAGCCATCCCTTAGCTTTCCAGCCAACCAGAAGTGATCTTCTAAAAGCCTACTGCTAGGAAGAACTACTTTTGACTCGTGACTGGGATGACTAAAGAACTTTGGAGTTGATGCTAGACATCAAGGACATGTCATCTGAGGTGCCCTCTGGTACACCGAAAGGGTGGACATCTTCCCAGGCTAGCCCTACTGTCCTGCTCCTGTCTTCCGGTCCACCAGTGGGCCCCGCTGATGCCCTTGCTCCCGAAGCATCTACACTGCCCACCAGCTATGCTGTTCTTCTCCTTCTTCGAGTTCCCCGCAGAAAAGACTCTCACGTTTGGCTCCCAGGCTGACTCTATGTTTGCTTATCTTTACCTAACACAGCTAAGGACACATCATGGGAGACTATCAGACACAGGGGCCTCAAAGTCATGGAGGCCACTGTCTGGTGTCTCACATGAGGGGGTCGTGGTGAGATGGTCTTTGTATCAGTGTTCTTCATTCTGGCCCTGATTTGAGCAGTTTCTCCCATTACACAAAGCACACTGACATATGGATTTGCTCATTCTTGTAGAAGAAGTAGTTGAGCAGCTTCTCCTCCATTGGGAAAACAAGAATGTTGCCCAACTACTACTTCTACAAGAATAGAAATGCTACAGGGACAGAAGTTTCTGCCGTCTGAGAGGTGGGAAGACCCAGTCAGAAACTGCTTTAAAGGTCTACAACAACTTAGTATTCCCAAGAAGGGAGAACATGGGCTGGGGTCATGCCCATTTACGATGGACACATTTGACAGGGTTTTCTGTCCCTCTGGAAAGCACGTTTTTTTGTTTTTTTGGTTTTTTTTTTATACCATTTCCCCATTCACCACTACCAACCCATCCCTCAAAGAGAACTATCCCTAGGGGAAAAAGTAAAAACATCTCTTCCTGGAAGAGTTCATGCTACCCCCATTTACCTTCTGCACGGCAATAGACCAGGCTAGAATTCTAAGTGACAATTTGGGGAGTTTGTACCAGGTGTCCTGCCTGGGGAGACTGAATATTAGTAGACAGAAAATGCCAATTTGTGCTGTTTCAAAACACTTCATTTCAATCCCTGCCAAAGGCCCAAATGTTATAGAGTATTTCTAACCCTAGCCCTTCAGTCAACTCACCCATTTCTCTTTAAATTTACTAACATAGTCAAGCAATGATGTCATTTCTCATCTTTATTGGTCTAGGAAGAATTTTATTAACTACAAATAGGTTTATTATTTTAGTCTTGACATTGGCTACATCTTAGCAAAGTGTCTAAATCCTAAAGATAAAAATGACATAACTATGTAAAGGACATGGTACTTAAACTACATTAAAGATATGCATTTGTAGGTTAAAGAATTGGGTGTATAGTCAAAGGGAGTCAGGCCCGTTGCACTGTACTTGAAATAGATGTCTGACGCAGGATGAAAACACATTTTCTACACAGAATGTAAGAATGCACTTCTAGAAATGCCAGAGTTGTGTTCCATCTATTGGTTATATTCTTTATTTCTTCTAGAGACACCACGTTTTGGCAAAGGTGGATGCTACAGGGCAGGTAGTCCCAGGATGGTTAACTATCACAGACAGGATCTGAAAAGATGAATGAGATTAATTAACCACTCAACAACAATACTATGAAGATTTATCATAGGATATGTATTATTCTAGTACTGGATTTGCAACATAAACATACATGTGTTTCAAAAATTCTGTAATAATGACAGATTAGATAGATAGATTAGTTAGATAGAAACAGATAATTTTATAGATAGATAGATGATAGATAGATAGAAGATAGATAAATAGATGCTAGGTAGATGATAGATGACAGATAGATGATAGATATATAGATAAATGATAGATGGTAGATAGATGATGGATGGATGGATGGATGGATGGATAGATGATAGACAGATAAATTGATAGATGATAGACAAACAGACAGATAGACAGAGTAGGGGAATGAAACATCCATCCTGGAAGGAGACTTGCTAAGACTTAAGAAGTGACTATGCTATGTCCAGTTGCCTTAAAGTTATGCCTGGAATTCTGGGGATGCAGTTTCATGGGTCCTCATCCATACAGGGCTGGGCTTTTGAAAGATGTGACTGCCTTTATGTCACCCACGCTCCTGTCACTAACTCATCAGCCATATTCCTTTAAGTAACCCCAATAAACTCATTGGATCATCAAGATGGACTTTGGTGGAGTCATTTCTTTGGTCTGTTGCTAGTTCCCTATCTCAATGTTGTATGCTCATGTTTCCCTAGGAAAACTATGCACCTGTGCATGCATATATATATATGTATATATATATGCTAATGTTAATAAAGTTATCAAAGTAAAGTATATCTACATGCGTGTATGTAAAAATGTATCTATGTCAATGTAAAATTAAGTACCTGGTGTCTTGAGTTGGGATTTTCTCATAATTTGTGGCCAACATCTGGATAAGCATCTGGATAAACTTTTTTTCCAAAGGAGGAAGCTGAAGACTTGAGAATTTTACCCACTGATGTGGAGATGAATTCTCACAGTTCACGAGGTGGGGCAGGCACATGGCTTTACAGCAGCTGTGACTCTCAGGGACCTTCTTCATAAGATCTGTCAACATAGTTGAGTTCATGCAGCATAAGAGATAGTGTGTGTACACACTGCTGCTGAGAACACAGAATGCTACAGCTGTGGGGAAACTGTTTAGCGGTTCCTCACAAATCTAAATTTACCATGTGCCCCAGCTATTCCCTGTCTGTGTCTCTCCTGCAGAAAACTGATGACAAGTGTCATTCCTCGAGGTGCTGGTCACTGTGGTTTTGGGGACAGTCTTTCACATTGGCCTTGAACTCACACGGTAGGTAGTGTGGCTGGCCAGCAATCCCCAGGAACCTGTCTATCTGCCTTCCCACTTCTGGGGTTTGCAAGTGTGCCCACCACTGTGAGTGGCATTGTTCATGTGCATTCTGGGGACTGAACTAGATCCTCATGTTTGCATGGCAAGGTCCTTATTGATCTCCTCAGCTGAAGGAAGCATTTTGGAGGGGATGGACACAAACCAACCCATGATGACCAAAGAAGAAAATTGTCACCTATGTCACACATTGCGTGCCTGGGTGGGTAACACCTGATAGGGACTTGACTAGATCTGCTAGAGCAAATTCCCCTGAACAACAGCACTTTGGGATTTATTCCACACTCCAATTACTGTATGGAGTGGGCCAGACTCCCCCAGTAGACAGACAGACTGTCAACAAAGCCACCTGCGCACATAGATGTGAGAAGAAAGCCACTGTGACATGAAAACCATGGGGTGGGTCCACTCAAGTGAAAGATAAACTGTGAGTTCTTTTACGGAAAGTACATGGCAAATATGGAGAAAAGGCCCACAGGGGAGTCTTCACGCAAACCCAAATAATTAAGCCTTCAGAACTAGGGCTTGGGGGAAAAGCTAAAGGAATTTAATAATTTGGCAGCTAGAAAAGCAGACCAAGGTGTGGCTTCCCAGCTCCCCCGCATTTGAAAGGTGTCCAAGGCCACTCCTGCGCCTGCTGAGGAGACAGCCATGGGAAACAAGGCTTGAAGTGAAGAGGGCATGGGCGGGATGAACTGAAGAATGTTCTGGAGTCTGCCATGGCCCTCCAGGATGAGTTGGCTGGCAGTGAGGACTTAGCTTTTGCCTAACACACAGTGACCAGGGCAGGCTGGCTTTGCATGCATTATCATTTCACTCTTCTGTCTTTCCTGTATGGCAGCAGTAAAAGTCCCATTATGCAAATGCAGATAAACTCTATAGGCTGTAAAAGGCTTCATATTTACAAATCCCCGTTTTCTTAACAGCAGCAGAATTCATCACTGGGGCCAAAGGGGCCAAAGAGGAGCTGTCCCGTGCAGAGAGGAGCTGTCCTGTGCAGTGAGGGGCTTTCCTGTGCAGTGAGGGGCTGTCCTGCTGTCCTGTGCAGTGACAAATGGTATGTGGGCCACATATACAGTAGCACGACTACGCACTTGGAGAGTGTTCCACCCTCTGTGCCCCATTTGCCTTGTTCTGGGGGCCCAGCTGCACTCCATAAGCATGTCATAGCTGACTCCTTCAAACATCTGCTGCCATCAGTAGAACCTTCCTTCACCATCTCGAGGCTCAGCTGGGAAATGCAGGGAACAAATCAAACTCAAGCATGGAGTTAAAAGAGGCATGGGAACAACAGAGATGAATAAATCTGCTCCATGAAGGGTTTGGAGATCCAGGGGGCCACATGAAAGACCTTCCCTAAATCAGCTCAGGATGGGGCTGCCTGGGTGGTGAGAGAACTCGTCATGCCCCAGACAGCTGGCGGGACGCAGTGTCGTTGGGAGAAAAGCTACTGGAAACTGTACAGGTTGGTCAGTCTCAGATAAATGAGCACAGGGATGCAGTGGGCCCCTTCTTTGTCCATCTTCCTCCCTGGGTGTGCGGTGGAGGGTTTGGGGGTGCAGAGGTTCATATATATATATATATATATATATATATTAGTATGTGCATGATGAATGCAATGGCAAGTGTTAGAATTCTCACTGGAGTAATTAACGGCTAACCGGCATAGAGCATGATTCCTGAAGCATTTACCACGATCCCATCCTTATAGTACATGCTGGTGTTAGCTCCATTGCAGCTAAGGAAAGTGAGGCCTAAGAGGCTCACAGATCTTCCCAGGGTTACAGGAAGCTCTTTAGGTGCCCACCACACAGTTTGTACCCAACATGCACTATAGGGTGTTTCCTGCCAGGGAGTGGAGAGGCAGAACTCTGTCATGTATGGCTCCCAGGTCTCTGCCCTCTCTGAGCTCCTGCAGATGGGCTCCTGGTGTGTGACAGCCTCCAGCAGCACAGACCCACATGGAGAGGGCAGATGAAATCAATCCATGCAGTCAAAGAAGGAAATGGTTTGGCCTTCCTTGTGTCCCACATGTGGAAGGTATAGGAGCTACAGAGGAAAGAGGTGTGAAAGTCTCCAGTGCCCCTGGGCAGGGGAAACAGCTTGAGCCCACATGGGGAGAGAAAGATGATGGCTTGCTAATGGCTTGCTGCAGCCTGGGGCATGCAAGAATCCCTCTTGGGTTGGGGTGGGAAGTATAGTCAGAGGAAGGATCAGAGGACTACCTCTCCTCTCCGTAATCCTCCCAAACATTGCCTTCCTGCTGTGAGGTACCTTGGGCAGCCAGGGTCCTCAGAAAGCTAGAGGGAGAGCCTGCACTCAGTATGCACTTAGAGATAAGTTATTTCTCAAAATTATCGGCCACTTGAAAGCCACATGCCAGGTTTCTCTAACTGGTTCACTCATCATCAGACCCCAGCACATGCAGTAGCCATGGGATGTTATTACCCTGGAGCCAGGTTGCTATGCCGAATCAGAGGCCAAACTCCAACTGCAGCTGCTACAAACTCCATCCTCCTCATTCATTAGGAGGCACGCTGTAGCCACTGAAATAAACAGAGATTAGGAGAGAAGGAGGGACCCAAGGATGCAGGTGTCCTAGTGTCTTGTGTCTTAGGGCTAGGTCTGTAGCACAGGAGGAATGACTCTTTTGGGTAAGAGTGACCTTGTCTCTGGAGGGACACTGGGTCTCAAGCCTTGTCCTCTCCCCAAAGAGTGTACTATGTCCCAGTGAATGATCTCTTCTCTCTCATACAATGACTCCAAACACTTATCTCAGACTGCTCCAGGACGTCATCCCAGTGCTCTGAGCATCATCACATGGACCGTCCCATTCACATCATCAACTCAAAGGATGGTTCCTTCATCCCCCTGTCCCACTGGTCAATCCAGAACCAGGTCATGTGGTTCAGGCTCTCCTTTCTCTCCCTCCTTTATTCATTCTGTACTAACAGACGGCAGGATAACACTCTTTCCCGTTTGCCCCTTCCAAGCCCAGGGATTGACAGTTCACCCGTGTTCCATCCTTCCGTGAAAATGGTTAATCTCAGAAGATTTCCCAGCTTCAACAGCCTAGTGACTGGGCATCTGCCTCCTGCTGGAAGCCTCACAAGCTGTATGTGGGAAAAATCAGGAAGTCTCAGCATGGGTTTATGCCATTGGCAGTGTTTCTCTTGGCTTGTTGTCTAGAATACTTGCAAGGACCTAGAACCTGTGTTTACCCATCAGCCATAGGCAAGGATGAAGGAGTAGGTCCCTGAGCCCAGGTAGCATTATTATGGACAACTCTGGGGACACCTTGCTTCCAGAGTGCTTTCCCTTCAGTTTCTCTGTACCCATAGCTATGTACTTATCACAGAGCTGTCACACTTTTGTTCAAGGACATTCATGACACTTGCTTCTACATCTGCAGCTTGTCAACCACCTCTCTTCATAGAACCGAGAGCCCTTCATTTCAGATTAATTTCTTTATCTCCAACTTTCCTTTGGCAGGGCCCCGAGGTTGAAAATCCAACAGAAACTTACTGATTGCAGTGGAATGTACCAGCTCATGCTGGAAGGGTCATGCACAGCATGCCATCCTGTGACACAGACACAAAGGCAGCTCAGTCAGGAGCATGTGCTGTGTGACTCACAGGAGACTTGAATTGAGCATTATGCATCAGCGCTTCAACAGGTGTCCCGGTCATTCCAGCTGTACTCCGTGTCCGATGGGCAATGCCAGACTGGGCCAAGGAACCTTTGGGGGATGGGTGCAGAAAAATCCCCAGGCTCAACATGTTGTGAGTTATCTTTGCAGCTGTGCTGTCCACACTCTGTAGCCAATACTGAGTCCATGCCAAAGACACATGGACCCTCACTTGAAAAAAAAGGAAGCTGGAGAGGCCAAACAGGAGAAGCACCAAGTGCTTGTCTTACATTAATCAACTCATTCAAAGAGCTCAAAGAGGAAATGGCTGCCATTAATTAGGTGGAGACGGACTGGGAAGGGCTGTGAGCAAACTGTACTGACAGCTTTGTTCTAGCTTGATTGATGGCTGTCAAATTATACATACATGTGCATCTCACCCTAACTTTCAGAGTAGTACATGTCACATGTGTGCATGTCATTGCAGGGATGTTCCCTGTAAACACATGAAACACTGAACTCCTGCAAATGATCTGCATGTGGAATAATTTGCATGAGTCAAATATACTGATAGCTACAATTTGTTTCAAAATGCATAAAAATTAAGATTATGTAGTAAAAAGGTTAATAGGTAGAAATATAATAGTCAAAACAGTTGGATGTAGATTGTGGACTGTGAATATGGGTATTCTCTGTATAATCATTTTCATTTTGTGTATGTTTGAAAATCTTTGCTTATGGTCAGGATGCACTCTATGAAATTCCCAAATAATTAATGAAAATATTATATTAGGGGAAAATGTGAGGGAAAGAAAACACTGGAATCAGAAATTCCCCAATGCTTCTCATAGGGTTGATGATATTCACACAGAAACACCCCCATAATAGACACTTTATAAAGATACTGTGTTCAGCAATCAGCATGCCTTAAACACATAGGACACAGAGAATCCAAATAAAATCAAGTAACCCACAAATAAATCCACTCACAGGAGTCCATGCCTGGAGAAAGAACAGGTATCCATATGGACAGTGAACAAAAATGGTAATGACTGCCATTCCCATGGGACAGCTAGGACATCCCTGAGACCAGGAAGCTTCATGACCAAATGCTCTTTCTAGTGAAGTCATTATTTTGGTAACATCTCCACTGATGAGTAAAGAAATGTTTTGCATTTCCATCATTATTGTTTCTCATTCCTGCGATTATGGCTGGAGGATCAAACAGTAGAGATGATGGGTGCCTTTCTCTGCTAGGTCTAAGGAGGGCATTTAGGGAAAAGGAGAGAACCAGACTCTGGCCTTTGAAGAGGGGTTTTGGACCCACTCGGCCAGGCTGGTAATCTGCCATTGACTCTGAAGTTGCTCCTCACAATGTGAGAGGGTCAGAGTTGGACCCGCTTAAAGACTCATTCTATGCACAAGGGTGGGATCTGGGTGGTGCTGGGGAATCACCCAGGAGGTGGGAATTACTCTACCATGAAGTTTGTTTTATTTACTTACTTTTGAAGGTGTGTGTGTGTGTGTGTGTGTGTGTGTGTGTGTGTGTGTGTGTGTGTACAGATGTCTGAAGAGACCAGATGTCAGATTACCCCAACTCCATGTGACCTATGGAACTGAACTCAGGTCCACTCAAAAGAGCAGAAAGGGCTCTTAACTACTGAGCAATCTCTCCAACACCTATTATTTTCTTTTATTTGTAAGGTCTTAACGACTTTCCCAGGCTAGCATTGAGATCACTCTCTAGCCCTGGCTAGCTTACACATGTGATCTCCTGCCTCAGTCTCCTTCCTGTACCACCATCTCTGGCTCAACAGTGAAGTTTTCCAATGGCCTACTGTGCAGTTAAGCAGGGTAAAACGATTTCCTTAAGATGTGGAAAATAAGTGTTATGACATATATTTAACATGCATGTGACACACAACCACACCAGCCTTAAACAGCTTCCCAAGATTGCATGAAAAAGAACATTTGTACAGAATCTTGATGAGACAGAGGAGGCTTGGGGTAAAGGGTGAAGCCTACAAATCTGACCCATTAATGGGATGATGCCCATGCACCAATGAGGACAAAACAGCAGTTTCCCATGAATAGTTTCTACATGAACCAAGGTCCAGGGTAGAAACACTAGAGCAGAAAGAAATGTGACTTCATCTTCCTGCAACTGTCAAAGTCTTTTGATGTTTTACCTGAAGATACCCAACGCCTATTTCTGAGGCTGATAGTCTTCCAAGTCAGGGTCTATTAATTTTCTCAACAGCAGAGAGATATTTTCATCATTGGTCAAGGACTCTTATGAGAGCTGGAGATATTTTATTGGCTTCCAATAAAGAGAGAGGAGAGAGACAGGGAGAGAGGGAGCCAGAGACTGATAGAAAGAGGGAGGGGCAGGGAGGGAGGGGAGAGGGAAAGAGAAAACGAGAGAGAGAGAGAGAGAGAGAGAGAGAGAGAGAGAGAGAGAGAGAGAGAGAGAGAGAGAGAGAGAGAGAGGTTTCCTCATCCCAACTATCTGGGAGGCCTGACTCAGATATTGGTGGAAATTTTGCCTTGCTTGCCTTGCTTTTCAGTCTCTCGGCTCTGTGGAAAATTCCTGTTATTTTTTATTGAAGTGTTAAAAAGAAACACTTGTCATGTAAGCCTAAAGGAAAATTCATACTTTTTTGATCCACGAAGGAGCAATGGATAAGTGCTTAAGAGCCTTCAAGTGAGGGCGGAGAGAGACTTGCCATGGAGCGTTGGTCTTTCCTTAACTCATTTTACACATTCAAGCCACAAATCACAAGGATTTTCCTGTTTTTTTTCAAAAGAAAATGTGCCTAAAAATAGGGCAAGTGATAATCCTCACATTAGGAATCTAGGTTTGTTAGGAAGTTCTATGGGAAGATTTTTCTTGTTAGGGCATTGCATGAACACCAGTGTATGAGATATGAGGCTATAGCAACATCCCAGCTCACAAACCTGAGTGGCTTATATAACCCAACATCCTTTCCTCATTTACATCACACCTAGCACATGTCTCTTCTATACTCACATCTGGAGCAGCCTCATACTGACAGTGTCAGACAAGTGGCACCAATACAAATTTGGCTTTATCCTTCCTCTTCTTAGAGGCAAATAGTCTGGAGCATTTTCTCAACCTGTGGGTCTCAACCCCTTGGGGGAATGATCCTTTTACAGGGGAGTCCTAAGGCCATCTGCATATCAGATGTTTACATTGTGGCTCATAACAGCAGCAGAATTACAGTTATGAGGAAGCAACGAAGACATATTTATGGTTGGGAGTCACCACAACATGAGGAACTGTATTAAGGGGTTGTGGAATTAGGAAGGTTGAGAATCAATGTTCTAGAGGGTTCTAGAAGGTGCTGGGCCATGCCCATCTTACACAGAGCCATCATGCTGGCATGGGTGAATGGCAGAAGGGTGTAAGTAGTGTGGAATTTCCACATAGCTTATTCTCCTCCTCGTGTCTCTTACTCGTGTCAGTCATGCACCTCTAAGTCTATGCTATAGTGAGTGGGCAGCAATTGGATTTACCACATGGAATAATTACTCAAAGATTATTCTAGTCAAGAGGACACTGTTGTCTCCATTGAATCATTCATAACTACAAACAAGCTCTCTCTTGCTAAGAGATATGATGGTAGAGGCTGCACTTGGGTGAGCATTCCACAGCTCAAAGTTCTTCATGGCTGCTCACTCTTGATCCTGCTTCACCTGTGACATGACACTATAATGCTTAAAAAAAAAACAACAACAAGAAAGACAACATTTAGGGATACTAGGAAACCCAACAAAGAGTAAAGGATTCTACCTTCAACCCTGGTGCGATGGTTTGGAGAAGACTGGAAACACTGCAGAGGTTAGGAACTATATTGTGGGGCCTTGCTGGAGGAAGCTCATCACTGGGGGATGAACATTGAGAGCTGATAGCCTCACCTCACTTCTAGCTCACTCTCTATTTTCTGCATTTGAAGATGTGATCTCTGAGTCCCCTGCTTCTGCTGATGTGCCTGCCCTTTTCTGCCAAACTTCTTCGTGATGGGCTCTTGTCCCTCTGGAACCATAAGTCAAAATAAACTCCCCCACATGCCACTTTGGTTCATGGCTTTTATTATGGTAACCAGTGCACCAGGTGATATTTTGGAGTTGACAATTTTAATCATGATATATATTGCTAGAGTTTTCTTGTCCCTCCAGGTCCCAGTGCTGCTTCAGCCCCAAATAAACACATGGATGCTACATTAATTATAAAACTATTGGCTGATGACTAAGACTTCTTACTGGCTAGCTTTGTCTTAATTATTAACCCACTTTTATTAATCTATGTATTTCCATGAGGTTTTATCTCACCAGAGAAGGGTCCAGACCTGTTACTCCTTCCTTGGCTATATGGCATCTCCCTGCTGTCTCTCTTTGCCTACCTTTCCCAGAATTCTACTCATCTCCTAGTCTCACCTACCTTCCTGCCTCTATTGAACAGTGTTTTATTAGTCAATCAATAAGAGAAACTCTTATACAGAAGAACAACCCCCATCAGATATAGTTTGTTTTTAATTGATATTTGTAATGCCTAAACTTCTAAATTACAAGAGTCAGAAATTCCTTCTGGTTCATGAAAAATTAAATTTTACATTGTAAGACTTTTGTGTGACTTGGCTATGGCTCAATTCAATAGCAAGTGTACTTTTCTGTGAAGATTCTGCCTATAAATATTTCAAACACATTCAGTTACAAATAGTCTCAATTGCATAGATGTGTAACTCTTAGAACACCATTAAAACATGTGGTGATACGTTGCCTATACAAATAAAGCCTGGCTAGTTCAGTCAGTAGAACATGTAGGGTCTTGGGTTTGTACCCCTAGTTGGGTGCCAAAATTTAAATGAAGTTCTTAATTGGTTTACATAATAAAAATCTGGAGTTAGATATAAAGGAAAATGCTGAGAGAACAGAGAGAAGAAGGAGCAAGATAAATCCACATTTTACTTTATTGGTATCTCAGAAGACAAGAGAGTGAGTTCCTGTTTCTTCCTGCTTAAATTTCTCCACCCAACCATCTTCCTTCCTTCCTGCGCCCAGCCATCTCACTTCCTGTGTTCTTCCAGCCATCTCACTACCTGTCTGTCTGTACAGACATCCAGACCTCTATGGTTAGCTAGTGGCAAGTGCCATCCTCTGATCTTCAGACAGGTATTTTTTGTACAAGTAAGATATCACCACAAAAACAAAAACTATACATCATCTATGGGGCATACATATGTAATATGTGGTAGTGTGATGGGGGATGTCTTCTGTACATGTTTGTCTTATTGGTTGATGAATAAAGCATGGTTGGCCAATAGGGAAGCAAGATAGGTGGGACGAGGAGTTGAGGAAGATTCTGGGAGACATAGGCAGTGGAGTTGAGATATAGGACACAAGAGGAATAAGAGGTCCGGACCCTTCTCCGGTGAGACAAGACCACATGGAAATACACAGATTAATAGGAGTGGGTTAATAATTAAGACAGAGATAGCCAATAAGAAGCCCTAGTCAATGGCCAACAGTTTCATGATTAATATAGTGTTTGTGTTCATTTGGGGCTGATGCGGCTCTGGGACCAGGCTGGCAGGAAGAATGCCTACAAGAGTAGTTTGAATGCAATTGGTCTCCATAAGCTTATAGTACTATTAGGAGGTATGTCTTTGTCTTTGGAAGGCAGTGTGTGTCACTGTGGGGATGGGATTTGAGGTCTCCTACATGCTCAAGCTATGCTCAGCATCTCAGACCACCCATAGATCAAGATGTAGGACTTTCAACTCCTTCTCCAGCACAATGTGTGCCTACACTCCAACAAATCAGCCCTTAGTAATGGACTAAACCTCTGAAAATGTAAACTACCCCTATTAAATGTTTTTCCTTGATAAGACTTGCTGTGCTCATGCCATCTCTTCATAGTGACAGGAATCCTAACTAAGACACAAGGCATGGGCTACTCTTCCTCCTTGGTCACATTTTACCAACCCACTACAGTTTATCAATGTTTGATACACTGGCTATGATACATGTGTGACTTCTCCACAAAATTTATGTTTAAGCACACCATCCCACTTACATGTATTCTCAAGCTGTGAGAATTAAGTGAAACTTGAGTGAATTAATTACCTTTATTAAATTTTACTTATTTATTGTGTATGCATGTTTGTACATACATGTGGGACAGCAAGCACTCCTTCCACCATGTTAGCTCCAGGGTCACACTTAGGTTGTCAGACTTGGTGACAAATGATTTTGCCCACTGAGCTATCCTGTCAGCCCTTGAGTGATTTTTTTCTCTAACTCTGTGAACTTTTCCCCCATGGTGACCCTGGCATGGAATTGACCTCATGTGAAGATGTGAAAACCCCCTCCCCACAGGGACAAGACAGTGCCCAGTGCCCTGTGTGATGTTCGCAAATGCGGCACTGGGTGATATTTTGTTAAGTGCTCTTGAATTCCATTTTAAGTTAAGCGCCTTTCATTGAAACTGAAAGACTATTTCAAAGCCTTCTCTTTCCCAGAAGACATAAAAAAGTTTAGCAACACGTAATGGATCCAAGATGATGTAACAGAACAGTAAAGACCCAGGAAGATACCTGGAGGCTTTGACATTATGTTGTTGGAAACTGCACAGTGTAGAGTCTTCGAAGGCTAACAGGAGTAGTGGCAGTCAGCCTGTCCACAGAACTCAGTCTAAGCACAGTGACATTTAATTCTTATAGATACTCCATCTTTCTGGTATTAGGATGAGGAAACCAAGACAGAGAGTGCTGGGTGTTTTGGAGTTTACCAAGTAGGGGATGGTAGGTCCATGGCTCAGGCCCAGAAGACCGCGTTCTGATCAGCCTGTGACCCCAGGCTTCTACGCTGTGCTGTTTCTAGAGAACAGTGAGACCAGTGAAGAAACACTCTGCTCTGTGATGAGTAACCTTTCCTTCCTGGTCAACAGACTGCTGAATGGACTGACACAAGTTATTGCAAGCAACTTGGAGAGGATAGACTCAAGTTCTGCTCCCTTCAACAGCTAACCAAGGCAGAGGACACTATCCTTGAAGTTTCACAAGTAGGAAAGAGAAGTGTTCGTTTTTTAACCCAATGAGCCATGGTCATGTGTTTAATGCTTTTTAATCACCCTAAGCCTTTTTCTTTCACAGAAATTATTTGCATGCAGATGTGGACAATTTATGCACCAAGTCCCATGACCTCTCGGAAAACTCTAGTCTTGTATACTTGTCTGGTCTTTCCTCCTCCTCTTCCTCCTCCTCCTCCTTCTCTTCCTCCTCCTCCTCCTTTATTTTCTTCTTTCTCCTCCTCTTCTTCCTCCTCCTCCCTCCTTTTCCTTTCCTCCTCATCTTCATCCTCATCATCTATATAATAGAAGAGTCAGTTTGCATACCTCTAACACATTTTCTGGTGAGAGCATTCTTTCTATTTGATGACCACAGAAGTATCTGCTCATGGAGGGGACCTTCACATGTTAAACAATGTCTTTGCTCACCAAGGGAAGTCTCTCATTAAACAGAGCTTTCAAAGATTATCTCAGCTGAGGCTGTTTGCAGCCTAATGCATTTTTTTATTATCCACAGGACAAAATGTCTTGAAAATGAGGTCACATGGCTAACGATACAGTTTACTAATAACTGGGTTACCCTACTTCACAAGTCCTGGCCCTTTAGCAAGGAACAATGAATAAGCTTGACTCCTTCTTCTTGGGCTAAGATAAGAATTTCAAGGTATCCCTTAGATGTTGTAATCTGCTTTGAACTGTGGCTCAAGCTATTTCCATGAACATCCTCTGTCTCCACTGGGATAGATGCTGTAGAAGGCAGAACACTACAAATCACTTTGTTTAAACTTACAGAAGTGTGTAGGGGGGGGTAAAAAACCATCTCAGAGTCTGCTGTTAATTAAAGCCAGCCAGTGATGTGCAGCCATGTGTCTGGGGCACCGCTGACTGCGTTGGTCTCCTGACAGCTGCACTTTCCTCCCCGTGTGTACAGTTTGAACTCAGTCCAATGTGCAATCGCTAAATCTGAGATAGCTGTTGTTTAAATGGGAGAGGGGGCAATTTTTCAGGCAGACAGAGAGATGGGTCTTGTCCTGAAACATTACTATTTGTAGATTGTTTTTACTGTGTCCTGCAGGATGCCTTTGGATGTGTTTGGATCATCTAATGATGTTTTTCACCACACAAACAGCTACAATGCACTTCCGCCCTGAGGGAGTCCTGCCCTGGGCAGAGGGGAAATAGCATGAAACACCTGGCCTATCTCAAAGGATGCTGGAGATGGGTGAATTTCACAACTGAAAACTCCCTACAGTGGAAAGCAATGGGATATTTGTTAATGGAGAAAAGAACCCTCCCAAATCGGGGGGGGCTTATGAAAATTGCTCACACTATGAAAAATATGCTTCTCTTTTAGGTTGACAGGCATTTGGTATACAAGAAAAGTTAACCAAAATATTTATCTCCGAATATCAGAATGACTTAAAATAAACATGAAGAGACACCTCCACTTTCTAAAAGACAAATTGACATTACAGGTACACACACACACACAACATACACACACACACAAAACTTGACTGTATGCTTATACATACCCCTAAATTTGGGGTATGTTTTGTTAACACAGTATTCTTTCAAGACTGCTACCAATAACGTTATATCCACATAAAATACAATACATTGGTCTAGATAGATATAAAAAAGAGAGCACATTGAGATGAATATATACAGTTAGATAAGACAGATAGATTATAGAAATAGACAGATGATAAACAGATAGATGATAGATAATAGATGATAAATGATAGGTAAACAGAAAAGGCATAGATACATAGTACATACATAGATAGTGGGTAGACAATAAATACATACATAGGTATGATGTACGAATGATACACGAATATATGGCTAGACATACAAACATAATACATAATAGAGAAATGATGGGTTATATAAATTATAAATAAACAAAAAGATATATAGTTATGTAGACAGAATAGATATATAGTAGATGCATAGACTAATAGATAAATAATAGAAGAGATAATAAATAGATGATATAGCATGTGTATATATATATATATATATAAATATATACAATGTGTAATGTAGAGATGATAAGATAGACAGATATATAGGTAGAAGATGAATAGATTAGACACATGATAGATAAATACACAAGTACATAGATAGATGGTTGATAGATAATAGGATAGACTGATGAGAAATAGACACATAGTTTGCTATATGATATTAAACATATATGATACATATATATGAACATATTTATATATAAGTATAATACATATTAGAGAGATGATAGGATAGTAAGTGATAGATTAAACAGATATGTGCATAGATAGATATAGAAAGATAGAGAGATGATAGATAGATAGATAGACAGACAGACAGACAGACAGAGATAGTAGATTGAATGGTTCTATTTCAGGGAAATTTTCAGTATTGAAAATCTGTTGGGATAGCTGCTTTTACTATCAGGTTTTGGGGTGTTATTTATTTATTTATTTATTTATTTATTTATTTATTTATTTATTTATTTTGCTATGGCCCTTGGATGTTCTGTCACAGAACTGTAACTTATTCCGTTCATTTAAAAAATATTTTCAATTAAAATATAGTTACATCACTTTTCCCTCCAATGCCATTGTCTCCATGGAGCTAATAACTCTTGGGCCACAAGCACAGCCCTTGATTTTTTTGAAGGGCTTCTGGAATTAGAAAAATCGTCCATTTTGTCTGGTTTCTAGGCTCTCAACTCCTGAGGCAATCTGCATCAAAGACAGGTGTGAAAGTGATCTTTGTTTATTAGGAGTCAACCTCTCCTGGCCCCTCTGTTTATGTCTGAGGCTGGCAAAGTTCACATGGTGGTTGCCTCATGGGAAGATGCCCAGTGCTGTGTTTTCAGTGCCTCCTGGGTTTTGTTAAGGTTTATTTGGTTTGGGAGATCCTAAAAGGTTAGTGTACAGTTCAGGGGGTTCAAAGAGAAGGGCAAAATCAGGAGTCAGGGTCCTAACAAGGACTCTCAGACAGGGAAGCCAAAAAGTAGCACTTTATTGGTAGGTAAGTTTTGATCCAAAGCTAGGCTTTGAACACTGAAGAATGCCATGAAGGAAGGAAGGTTTCTGTGACGGAGCTAGGCTCTACGAGCTTCGTGTTTGCTTCTCTGGCTCTGCCTATCATTTAGACACATAGACTCCTTAAGAAAACATCAAAGGAAACAATCAATCAATGAAGTCTCTGACTTTTGGGGGAGAGTTGATGCTCATCTTCTGTGGTCTGTGGATTGCAAACCTGAGGCCATCAAAAGGTCTGCGGCCATCCATTCCTGAGGGCCTGCCCACAGAAATCTCTCTTCTAAGATGATAGAAGTAGATGAACATAGAGTGTGGAGGTAGAATCGGGTTCGAATCCAAGTCAGACCTTCAATAGTTTTGTGAGTTGGCTTACTCAGTCCTCAAGGCTTCAGTTTTTTTCATTCAACAAACAAAAACTTTATTGATTTCCAGTGGGGAATGGGAGCATACCATGGCGAGAGAGCTGAGGTCAGAGCATAGCTCTGTGGAGTGGGTCAGTTCTCTTCTGGAACTTTTTTTGTGGCTTCCAGGGATGCCAGGACATCAGGTTTGCAAGGCATTCACCTTGGCCCATGCTGCCACGATGCCAGTTTCTCTGCCTTTTTAAAATGGAAAGAAGAAAAGCAACTCTCTTGGGATTTTCAGTACTTTCAGGATAAGAATTTCTTAAAAGTCAAATAAAAGCCATTTGCTTTAATGCCAGGTGCTTAACAAATGCTAATATCATGAGCTCCTGAGATTGTTTTCTTAATCTTTCTCGATGACAGTTCCCAGGAACTGAAGCTCTAGAGAAGTTGACAGACATCCCTAAATGGCGCCATATGTTTCAAGGACTCCAACGCCAGCAAGAGTAAAATACCTGTCAATCACTCCTTTCCTTACTTTTCTAAACTGATAGCTCTAGAAAGTATTCAAGGAGTGATCCTGGAAAAGACACCAGGCAAGTGCATGAAATTGCCTGGTTCTCCCACACTGGATTTTCTTTCTACATAAAACATGAGTTTTAAAAATGATTATTGGATAAGAACTTTTCTGTGATGGGCAGAATAAATATTTCCATGACTCAACTGCTTCTGTGGGACACTGTGGTCTTGTATTTACTTATTTGAACAGAGTGTTTTTGAGGTTGATGGTTTTAAATTGTGTTTTGTTCTAAATATTCACACATTCATCTTTAGTGACAACCACATTTTAATATTTGTAAGAGAGCTATTGTTGATAATACTCTACATATCACTTCTAGCATACAAATGTCCCCCCTAGAAGAAAGTTACATGCACACAAAGCTACTGATCTCAAAACCACTGGCAAGTTGGATACATCAGGCAGAAGTTGCTGAAAAGCACACATTCTTACTAAAAATCTGGGTTTGAATTCTTATTTGGAAATAACTGGCAAAATTAGTTTTATGAGTCTTATAACTCAGGGCCTGGGGAGACAGCTCAGTTGTTGAAGCACATCAGCCATGCAGGGAAGGATTAGATTCCCAGAAGCCATATAAAAATAAACCGGGCATAGTGGCATGTACTTGTAACCTCAGAGCTGGGGTGCAGGGACAGAAAGATCCAAAGGGCTCCATGGCAAGCAAGCCTGACCACAAATTCCAGGCCAGTGAGAGACTCCACCTCAAGGCAACATGGGAAGCACCTAAGGGATGTATGACATCCATGGTTGACCTTTGACACCAACATGCTCCTACAGCCATGCACACATAAAAGCATGCATCTACACAATCTCCATAAACACACACACACACACACACACACACACACACACACACACACACACACACGAGAGAGAGAGAGAGAGAGAGAGAGAGAGAGAGAATAAGAATATCATAATTAATCCTTTAAACGCAAGCAAACATGGTTCATAAATATGAGCTAGCCTGTATCATGTTGGTTTAAATACAAAAATTTGCTGATCACTGCTGGGACTTTCTGATGTGGTTACAGTATTTGTCAAAGATCAAGAGTGACTACAGGTGGCTAACTCAGCACCACAGAGTAGATTTCGGGGATTCCAGATGTAGAATGTGGCTTCAGCTTGGTTGAATCATTTGTTTTCTTTGTGAACATTTACTCAGGTTGATCATCCAAAATATGGATTCCCAAATGCTCCCAAACTTGAACCTTTCTGAGCTCTGACATGATGCTACAAGCAGAAAATTCTACCCCCCCCCCAACCTAAGGTGGCAAGCTGAACTAAAAATCCAGGCAGACTCAAAATTAATTACACACAATTACCTTCAGGCTAACTGTATGTGGTATGTACGAAGTACAAATGGTTTCCATGTTCTGACTTACATCTCATCTCCAAGACAGCTCATTAGGTGTATGCAAATAGACCAAAATATCCCCCAAACAAAAAACAGACAAGCAAACAAAAGAACCTCCTGAAGCACTTATCTAAATTAATTAATGTTTTGGTTTTTAATGCAAGGACTTGTGTATCCCAGGCTGGCCTAACTCCCTGTATAGCCCTGAACTTCCAATCGTCCAGCCCCCTCTTGTCAACTGCTGGCATTCCAGGTGCTCATCAGCTTGCCTGGCTCCAGAGCTCCTTTGAATGCAAATGTTTGGAGAAAAAAAGAATCAATGTATTCCAGTTTTCTGTGGGCCTGGGAAAAATGTCAATCATCCTCCCAACATGTAGGTGCCTGAGATGGATTGAATGTACTTTTCTTCGCTTCCCAAACATCCTAAATCCCACTGTTACATTTAGGCTTTTCTCTCCTCCCATCATCCTGGGCCACTTCTCACCATCACAGCTGTCTTCCTCCTCCCCACCTGATGATGACAGCGAAGATGCTGCCCCTCCCCAACTCAAGTTCAAGTGATCCAGTGCTGTCAGTGACTTCGGGGTTCAGGTGGATGACAGAAAGCCCTGACTTCCTTCATTTCTCTTGCTTTTATTCCTAAAAGTTTCTTTATTATTACTCTCTCTCTCTCTCTCTCTCTCTCTCTCTCTCTCTCTCTCTGTGTGTGTGTGTGTGTGTGTGTGTGTGTGTGTGTGTTCACGAGCATGTGTGCAAGCACACAGGTATATGTGTCCCATGGTAAATGTGTAGAGGTTAGAGGGCAGCTTTTGGGAATTGGCTTCCCCCTTATGCCCTGGGATATGGGTATGGAACTCATGTCAAAGGGTTGGAGAGAGCACACTAAGTCACCTAGCTATCTGGTCAGCTACTCCCGTCTGTTTCTTGACTTCTACATCCCTAGTGGTCCCCTTTCCACTAGCTCATCCCTAGCTACTCCTTCTCAGGGCAAAAGTTAGAATGTCTATCCATGAATTAGTAAGCAGAAATGATCTACTTGGAAAAACTTCAAGTCAGTTTGCTTGTCTCTACCTGATCCCCTCTTTCGACCCACAATGACAACCCCGGCTGACTCGGCTGGCTCAGAATCTGCCTCTTGCCATCTCCTTCTCTCCATGGCTTGATGAAGCAACACAACCTCATTGCCTCCCAGCCAAACTCCAGCACAGTGTCACTATCCATGTCATGACTGTATTCTCACATTGCCAGCAACCTTTTTGCTTATTGTCAGGCAGCTAATTGTCCAGTACTCTTCAACGTCTATTAAAAATCTACATCATTCTCCTTAAGAACTCCATCCCACAAATGCCCTAGTTTTGAAAGAAATAAATAGATGTGAACAGGCAACATGTTGAAACAGATGTGAGGAAGGTATTGAGCATGCCCATCCTGACTTCATGGCTCTCCTTTCAGCCCATGAGACGTCTTTTCTCTGTGGACCACAAGCCTTGCCTTTAACAGCATTTTCTCTCTCCCTGTAGCCCTTTCTAGTCATCATCTTGGCTCCACCAGATGTTCCTGTTTCCATAGGATCCTGCCTTTTGGACTATTGCATCCAAGTTTTCCCAGCTGCAACATTCCCTCCCAGATTGACCTTTCTACTCATCACCCATTGGTTCCGTCTCTCCACACCTTCATCGAATTAGCAATCTCCATTGCCTTGCTTGCTTTCCTCATTTCTCATTGATTCCTTAGGACATACAGCCTGACCCATCCACATACTGTAGCACTGTGATTCTCTCCGGGAGGCACAATAAGATTTTTATTGAAAGTTGTAAGTAGAGTTCAGTTTCTAACTCTTGACTTGCCAATGATGGGGCAATAAGAAAGGAGGACCTAGGATTTCACCCAATGCCAAATGGAGGTCTTTGCATGGAAAATGGAGGAGCACGGACTTTTCCTAGAGCTCTTCTAAAGGTCATGAGACTTTTCTTCTCTCAAGCTGTTTCGTCCCTTCTCCTCTGATTTCACAGCCTGTCGTCCTGCTTTCACCCTCTTTCTGTTTCAGGAACATTTTCTTGTGCTCAACAGTGACACACTGTTTGTTGCCCCCAAGTCTGTTCAGCTCTTACAGTCTGGCTTTGCCTAGACATTGCCCAGGGTTTCATTCACGTGTGTGCTTTCCAGTGCTTTAGGACTAGGCCCAGATTATTCCCCTGTGGACGCTGAACACTGGCTCTGAGGAACAGACTTCAGATTTCCGTTCCCAGATAGTATTTGGTACCGCATCAGCCACAGATACTCTATGTTCCTCACACTGAACCCACGATGGCTCCATGATTATGTCTTCCTGTGTATTCCCTATTAATTCCCTAATAGTCCGAAGAAGTAGATTTTGGGGGGTTACACTTCCCTGCCATCTCCTTCATCCATAACCAGTCGCCCTCCAGGCTCTGTTGACTGGGTGGATATGGATGTCTTGACTTCACCCACTTTTTCTACTACTGCCACCATATATAACTGTTCCACCAGCTTTCAGGGAGCTCAACCATTTCATGTCTAGAATGCAAAGGCCTCCCCACTACTCTGTGAAAATCATTCCCTGGAGGCAGCTGAATTATCTAGTCCCTCCAAAACCCAGACATGGTGTACTGCTTCAAGGATGCCACGGTGGCTGCTATCCCATCTGAAACAAGGCCCAAGTTCCATTTCAGGCCTCACTGCCCCATCCTCCCTGGAGAGTCTGACTCTTCCTGACTCACATGTTTCAGCAGTGTGAAACTCTTAACATCCCCAGAATGCATTCTCCACCCTCTTTAGTCTTCATGAAAGGTTTTTGTTGGAGCTCAATGATTAATACCCCCCAGATGGATGTCTCTTATGACACCACAGGCTAGACTCCCCCACCCTAAGGAATGAAACTTTATGAGAAGCTTTGGTATTTCTCTTTCTTCATCAGGCACATATATTTTGACATGTGTGTACATATGTGCACATACATTCATACCATACAATATACACCAGCCATCTGTGAACATCATGAATCTGGAAATGCACTGCTATCACTGTTTGTGACACTGCAGTGACAACTACAGGATATGGACAGAACGAAGTACTTGTGGTCTATGCAAAAGTTCTCACTTCTGACTAATGGAGATAATTCAGGGAAAAGCATGACCTCATCTTTCTCTCAAGTAGACTAGAATATGTGGACAATTGGGCTTTGGGAAAAGCTCACTCTGTGTATCACAGTGTGTGTATATACATACACAGACATGTGTGGGCACCCTCATTTGACTCGCTAAGTGGTCAATGGAACTTGCTATTCTGTGGTGTCACTATAGCAACTATAGGTACAGAAAGAAACAACACGGTTCTCTGGTCTCTCACATCCCTGAGTGAGGAGATCCTGGAAATGAAGGCAACCTATCAGTGAATAAGAGGACTTTGGACGGTGCTAAGTCATTGCAAAGAAAAGTTTACTGATCTCCAAATAAGGGACCGGAAAGTTCTAGGTCTCGAAAATAGAAAGGAGTGGATAAGGACCCAGGGCACCATGGGAGTTTGCAATCGGAATTCACATTAGAACACACGGCAGAGTGAAAGGGGCTGCCTCCATGAAGACAACAAAGAAGGCTTCTATCATCTATCTCATTTCTGAAGAGAGGTTAAAATGAGTTTAAATGAGTGGTTTAAATAGCAATGGCAGTAAAGTACAGGGGGGGGGGTAGAAAAGTCCAGATTATCATAATAAAAGGCAGCAAGGATGTGTGCTGATGACACCCTATGTGGGTTTCGCTATGCTTAATTCTCTTCGCTTGTTTTTAATCAAACATTATTTAGAAAATGTCTAAATACATGGTTGAACATAAAGCTATTTTCTTCTTCAACTCATCCTTTGTATTACAGCAAAACCAATTCACAAAACTATCTTTAAGATGTCTCAAGATTGCATCATGCCATCATTCAATAAATAATCGTCAGACACAAACGTTTCATTGTACCAGACACCATGAAGGTATCTGATGACTTAAAGGTGACAATACCAACCCGCCTCTCAAAGAGCTCACTAAAAGGAAGAAAAATCTTAAAGTAGGATAAGCAAAAGGGCTCTGATCAGACAGTAGTTTCTGGAGCTCTGGAGCCCTGGCCATCCAGAGGCACAAGTGCTGTCCACAGCTATGTCTGACAGGTGAATGCAGAGAAGGGAGAGGCGAGTCAGCTCATGGGGATTCCTGAAATAGCACTGAGTCATTAATCACTGATGTCCTGGCTCCATTCACTGAGCAACTGGGAATGAATAAGCGAAGAAAGTGAACTAGCCACCAGAGGATGGAAATACCCCTGGGGACATTTGTTGAGTCAGTACAAGGACACGGAAACTTCAGCAGTTACAGTTTCAATGGAACGACAGCAGAGTGAAAAGCATTTCCAACAGTTTGAGCTCCTACCAGAAGCTGCTGGACAGCATCATGCTTCTGGAGCTCTGGGAGTCGGAGAAAGGAAGGGTAGAGAGGAATAAAATACTATTTGGACCACAATAGGGTCTAGATTTATGAGATGAGAACATATGGTTCATAACCTGTGTCTGATATATGAGTTACATTGATGTATAAAAGCCAAATTACAATATAAAAACAAATTGACAGCAGAAATGACTGTGGGGGTTGATGGGAGGAAGTACGGGCCGTAGATGAATTAAATGCCTAGAAATGACTTAAGGGCTTTAAGCTGCAAATTAGAATACATGCTGTATATATTGTTTCAAGACGCTATGATGACTGAAAAAAACATCAAAGCAACACTAATGTGGGACACTTCGTGTCTACAGAAACTTCCCATTAAACCTGAGTCCCCAAATCTATATAATAAAGATACGGATCTCTCTGAAATGTACAGCCAGAAATTTTCATTGATTCCCACACAAAAACACTTTAAAGATCTATTTCTTAGAGAAAATATTAAAATACCCCTTTTATGTAAAATTATCTTAGGGACACAATACACTTTGCATTGGTGATTTGCCTGTATGCATATCCCTGTGAGACTGTTGAGTCTCATGGAGCTGGAGTTCTAGACAGCAAGGAGCTGCCATGTGGGTGCTGGGATTTGAACTCAGGTCCTCTGGAAGAGCACCCAGTGCTCTTAACCACTGAGCCATCTCTCCAGCCACAATCAATGCTGAGAAACAATTTCATATGAATAACTGTCTTAGGTGGAAACATCACTCATTTCAGTTAACGACGCTTGTTTGGAAAGACAACTTTTGGTTTGCTTTCTGTTGCTGTGTTATATACGATAGCCAAAAGCAGCTTAGTGGGAGAAGGGTTTCCTTCGTTTTGTACGTTACAGTCCATTATTGAGGGACTAAGGCAGCGTCGAGGCAGGCGCTTGAAACAGAAACCAAAGGGAACAACTGTCTTAGCAGTCTGTTCAAGTTGTTTTCTTATCCATCCCAAGCCTACCCTCTTAGAGGTGGTCCCGCCCACAGTGGGCGGGGCATCCAGCTACATCAATCCAGATGATTCCCCGCAGACATGCCCATAGGCCAGTCTGCTGGCATTGATTCACCAGGTGAGGGTCCCTCTTCCCGTGACTCTAGTTTGTGTTAAATTGACAGCCAAAATTAGTAACTGAGTCAATTCAAGAAATATCAGTGGTGTTCATGACTGACCCAGTGTGTTTTCACTTTCCTTCTGCTTTCTTTTATTAATGACTTGCTTCGGTGTGGTATTATTCAGAAAGTGGCATCTAGAAAAGCTATGGAGACTGGCCTGGAGAAACACCACACAGGACGGGACTCTAGAGATGTTAGGCTAGGGTTTGTTGTAAAGGACTGTCTGCAAGCCCCCCAACCCTCCTAGCCTTTGAGCCTGTCCCCTCAGACCATCCATTTCCCTCCCTGACTACAGAAACACATGCAGACGTGTGCACAATAGTAGAGAACTTATCTGAAGGATCCAGTTCTTATTATGGATGTGTTTGTGTTTGTACACATGTTCACGTGGGTGCCCGGCAGGTGCGTGTGCACGCGCGCACATGCATGTATGCATTTGTGTGTATGCATGTATCAGAGGTTAGCTTCAGGTGTCTTTGCTCAGCTCTCACCCACATTTTCTTTTATTGGAGCCAGGGTCTCTCACTGGCCTGGGACTTGCTGAGTAAGTTAGGCTGGATGGCTACCCAGAAAGTGCCAGGGGCAGGGCAGGTGCTCCGGAGCCTGCTCTAAAGGACTTCAGTAATTCTTCTCAAACCTGTCTCTTCCTCACAGTGCTGGGATGATACATACACTTTAATGTGGTATCTGGGGTTCGAACTCAGCTCCTAACTCTTGCATAGCAAATATGTTACTGACAGAGACATCTCCCCGTCCCTTCACTGTTGCTTTTGCTAATGACTTAGTGGGTGTTCTATTCCCGTTTCACAAGTGAGAGGATCCACCTGCCCAGTGAGTCCTTTCCCTCTAATGGAACTGCACTCAACCCAAAAGCTCTCCAATCAGGACATCTTGTCCCGCCCACCACTCCCTCACCTTTCCCTCAAGGCTCTAAGCTACCTGAAGCACTTTCTGCATCTTTAACTTTGTTTGTTCTTGCGCTTAGCACAGCACTTAGCACAGAGAAAGGGCTCATCAAGGTTTTATCAAGGAATGCATTTTAATAACATCCATCCCTTCACCACGGTGCTGTGCAGTCACTGTAGTCACCCTTGAGTAAGGCCCAAATGCTCAACAGTAACAACAGCAAGCGCTGTGCTCTAAGTACCGTACACCAAGTATCACTCCTAAGGGCCTCTTCTCATCTCTAACCCTCACAAAAGTCTGGGGAACTAGGTACCACTCTTAGGCTCGTTTTAGAGACGATAAATGGGAAATAGAGCGCATCCACCCTGGCACAAGGCTTCTTCCCAAAGTCCACACAGACTTGAGGTCTAAACTCAGGCGGCTGGCCTTTACCTCTCTCCCATCTCTGTGACCCGCTGCTGTCCTCAACCCTGAAGATCCCCACTTAGGGACAACACATGAAGACCACGGAGAAGTGCAGGGTGAGTCCTCTCTCTCAAGCAGTGCGTTCTCAGCAACATGAACTCTCCATCACCTTGATGGAGAGAAGCCACAGAGTCAGTGTCCAGGGAAACGTGGCTACAGCGCCCCTTACGCACTGGGGCCCTGGGGGCCAAGTGCAGTGAGAACACAGAGGGAAATAACCCAAAGGGAAACAGATGACTCGGCACTGGAGGGAAGACAAAAATGACAAACTTCTGGCTGCTGCTTGTTGTAGGATGGGATTCTGGGAAGCTGCAATTAAGAAAGGCATGTTGTGGGAGAGACAGACAGACAGACAGACAGACAGACAGAGGCAGAGAGAGACAGAGAGGAGAGATAGATAGATAGATAGAGAGAGAGAGAGAGAGAGAGAGAGAGAGAGAGAGAGAGAGAGAGAGAGAGAGAGAGAGAGAGAGAGAGAGAGAGAGAGAGAGAGAGAGAGAGAGAGAGAGAGATCACAAGAATTTGTCTTTTCCTCAAATGTTTAAAAGCCTGGAGCAAGACCAAACCAGATCATACCACAAATCTCGGGTCTGGAGAATTCTATTTCAATAAATAGCTACTTATGGGCTTGATGGAAGTGTGAATTTTTAAAGGAAAATATGAGTAGAAAGTTCTAGCCTGCTTCCTACAATTCCTGATGCTTCCCATCCCCCTCCCCCAAAATAAAATGAATCATTGTTCCTAGGTTCCTGAGAGAGACCAAGTCCTTGGTGATTTCTCTGGTTTGGAATCTCACTAATGTCACAAAAACTGTGCCTCTGCTCAGCGGTCTCATGCCAACGTTAAACAACTACTGTCAAGGATCTCCTGGGGTTCATGAGAACCCATCGAGCAAAGAGGCCATTCTGCCCAAGGGTCAGCTCTTGTCTTTGCAACATATTTATGTGATGGCTTTGGGTCTTTGTCAACATTTGAAAGCAAACAAGGAACATTTCTTTTTGTGAAAGTTGATGACTTCAGGTGGAGAGCAAGCAGCTGTGGCGGACGGTTCTGGAAACCCAGTGAAACATCCTGTCTTCACATAAATGTTTATGGAAGCAGGAAGACAGAAGAAGGAAAACACAGCAGAATGCCGCATGACTCACAGGCTGAGTGCCTTCTAAATAAAGCATCGCTCACAGTTTCCCAGGAGGTGCTCCATGTGGGCAGGCAGCAGTGATCCAGGGGGCAATGAGATCAAGGTGCTCTCAAAAGTCACTCCAGGGAATTGCTCTGTCCCTCTTGTAAGAGAATGCACACCTCCAAGCAGAGTATGAAACCCTGAATGCAGCATCCACTCTAGCTGCTGCTGAATCGCTCCCAGCTCCCAGTTCCTGGACGGGACATTTTGTAGAGGAGGAGCTGAGGCCCAGGCCTATGCCTCTTGCTGACTCAGAGATCTTCCTGTCATAGAGCCTCTCCGACTGATGATTGTTTAGTTTAATTTTAGATCTTGAGTGTTGGATCTGGGAATGTTTGCACATTAGAAGCAGGCTCCATTGACATTGGCATGTGGATTTGGAAAGGAAGTTTGTAAGTCCTAAGTCCCTTACTCCGCCTAGTCTCTTGTACTCTATAACATTGTGACTTTGGGACAAGGGAGAGGAAGTCATCGTTTGGCACTACTCACTCTGTCAGTGAAGGTACTTTTCCTGCTCATAGATTAAAAACCACAGTACTGTTCTTCATACTCAAGATCTTTCTGACTAGAATATCTATAAAGTTCTAGAAAGTTGCATCGTAGCTCTCCCCATTCATTTCAATAGGGTCTTGAACTTACTAGGAAATACGTTAGAAACAGTGTCCAGATTCTCATCACAGCTTAGTAATGGTGGCCTCCTGTGATCTGATAGCAAATTAGGCAACATTACATCAGGTGAGTTGGTTAGAACAATCACCTCTGGTGCCTCATATTTAGAAGCAGTTAAGCAATAAAACAGTTCAAAGGAATAATCACTGTCTAGGATGGGTTCAACTGTATGTTCAAAGGCTCCAATTATCCAGTGAGATGACTTCTTCTGAGTTGCCAAAGCAAACAAAACAAAAAAGCAGGAGACCCAGTCAACTGAAGTTTAGATGAACACAAATGCTTTTTTTAAGTGAATGCCTTCCCGTGCTTTGTTTCACTATTGGGGTTACCCTGGAACAAGTATAAAATGGCCACACTGTATTTTAAATGATAGCACAATGAGGTCTGTGACACAAGATTCTGAGTGTGTCTCTCCAAGAACTGGAGGGTCTAGATGAAGGATTTTAAGAGTATTTAAAGGGACAAAAGGGAGAGAGGCTTTACCCAGCCTCGGGCACACACCCTCAAGTGACACCCCTAAAACCAGAGCAGTGGGAATACAAGGAAAGTGGGCCAATGTGTCGGCTTGTGACGCTCTGATATGACTTCCCCGAGGCGGGGTCTCATGTCCCGGCCATGCTGAGTCTTCACTTTATTTCACCGTCATCCACGGGGACAAGGAAGGGAGAGATGAGGGCAAAGTGTGTCCAGTAGTATTTAAGACACATTTGTGTTGATGTTAGCTGAGATCTACATGTGAAAACAGTCCCCTGCCCTTAATTGAGTCCATGTGTGGTGAAGCTGTACACTGGGAGAGCTGGCTTTTACCAAGAGCACGTAACAAGCATGTTTGATCACAGGAAGGCAAGAGCAGTGGCTGCTTCTAAGAACACAATAAACTCCAGCTGGCCTGTAGAGGGAGGCTCCAGATTTGTGCGTCGTCTACTGTGCTCTTAAACTGGAGATGGGACAGGAGGAAGGTTCCCAAGCCTGCCCCCGATGTGGGCAAGGAGCCTGTCCTGCTGCTCAGGGTGCTTCCTTCCTGTCCAGGGAGGCGAGTGGCTGAGCCTGTTTCTGGGCAAGCAGCCACATTGCGATATGGCCTGAGATGGCCTGCAGCCAGCAGGCTGGGCTGAGTGGGTGTCTGTCACACTCAGCACAGGCAGCTCCCCCATCCTGCCTGGACAGCGGGAGAAGCTCCTGAGAACCTTTGATTTGTCCACAGCTCCTGGTACTGTAGTGTAAGTCCTCGGAAGTGAGGCTGTGACAGGTGATGCTCCAAGCATACACCTCAGGGGCTCTACACACACACACACACACACACACACACACACACACACACACACACACACCTGGCTTTGCATTTACCTTGGGAACAGAGGTGAGGGAGGGTCTGCTTGCTGCTGTGGAGAGAGGGGTGGGAAGTCCCTGCCCCACCCTGGGCAGGAGACAGGTGAATAGAAATGTTGCTGCATTTACATGCTATCTGCTCTACTGGGTAAGCCTCTGCTCCTTGGATTGGCTCAGCACTATGGAGTATGATTACAGTCTCAGCTCAGAGGCCATGGTGCGGAGAAGGGAGTTGGGGGAGGGAAGGCAGGCAGGGGTTTGTGAACTGAGGTCTGTCCAGTGGCTGAGGAGGCAGAAGGAGTCAGGTTCGAACCCTCCCTCTGAGCTCTCCCTTCCCATCTCTTTCCTTGCTCTTCCCACCCACACCCCTGTTCTCCCTTCTTTCCACACCCATTCATGAAGTGCCAATTATGGGTAGTCTCAGGATTGGGGTTCTAGAGTGTGCAAGCAAGGAGGGACAAGATGGCCTCCTTAACACCCATGTCAGCTGCTGTCTCAACACCACGATGAAAAACCCAACAAGAAGCTTGAGTGGGGAGGAGTTTATCCTCAGCTCAGGGGAGAGGGCACACCATGGTGAGGAGGCATGGTGGCTGAAGGAGCTTGGTCTGTGGGAACATGAGCAGGAACCCTTGCTATTCTGTGCTGACAAGGAAGCAGGGGGCGGAGCTATCCCCCAGAGACACACTTCCTTCAGCTAGGCCCCAACTCATAAAGAGTCTACAACATTTGAGTACATCAAGTGGGAACAAGCTTTCAAAGACAAACTTTTTTATTTAAATAACATTTTTTTCATTTATTTTACATACTGACTTCCGTTTCCCCTCCCTCCTCTCCTCCCAGTCCTGTTGTGTCCCCCCAGTTCCCTCCTACCTTCTCCCCTTCCAATCCTCCTCTGTCTCCATTCAGAAAGGGGCAGGCCTCTCATGGGCTTGAACAAAGCATGGTCCATCGAGTCCAGGCAGGACTGAGCTCTTCCCCTTGTATCAAGGTAATACAGCATGGGTCATAGCCCCCCAAAAGCCAGCTAGGTTCCAGGGATAGGTATTGATCCCACACTAGGAGCACCACAAACAGAACAAGCTACACAACTTTCACACACATGCAGAAGCCTAGGTTGGTCCTATGAAAGCTCTCCAACTCTTGGTCCAGAGTCCATGAGCTCCTATGAGTCCAGGTCAGTCAGGACCCTCCTTGGCTCATAAACCTCTCCTCTCTTTCTTCAGCAAGACTCCCTGAGCTCAGCCCAGTGCTTGGCTTTGGATCTCTGCATCTGCTTCCATCACTTACTGGACAGAGTATCTCTGATGACAATTGGGGTAGTCACCAATCTGATTACAGTAGATGGCCAGTTCAGGCACCCTCTCCAAGACTGCTAGGGGTCTTATCTGGGGTTGCCCTTGTGGATTCCTGAGGGCTTCCCTGGTGCCAGGTTTCTCCCTAATCCCCAAATGCCCCCCCCAAGCAAGACGTCTCTTTCTTTACTCTTGCCCTCTGCCTCACCTTCCTTCCTCCTCCTGCACCAGGGAAGCAGTGGTCCCCACATCACGGTTCACTTGCCTCTGAGGAATTATCTCCCCCTTCCACTGTGAGCGAGACAGCCACAGCGTTACTCCATGGTATGGTTCTGAGATGAGAGGAGCGAATACGAGGTTCCCAGGAACACAGCGCTTTCCAGACCCCAGTGTCAGCGTCTGACCTGGAACCTCAAGGCCTGCACAGGGGTAAGCAAACAATGTCCTGTTGCTCCCAGGTGTGCTCTGGGCGCTCTGGTGGTGGTGGTTGCTGAGCACAGAGGCATATCTTTTCCAGATCCCTTGGTGAGGTGCCAGCTGGAGAGCTGTGCCTAACCTCTGTGAATTCTGTTCCCAGCACCCAGCACTACCTCTCGCTGGTCCTGGTGGGTGTCTGGGGAACACGACACAGGAGATAAGAGCCTATAGTCCCACCACTGGATCTTGCTCAAACCACAGCCTCTGAGGCACACATTCCCTTCCATAAATTCAGTTCACCCTCCTATTCCTTCCCCATGGAGAATGCCCCTGTCGTGGAAAGAGCTTCCTCTGTGTCATCTCCAGTCGAAAGACTCCCACTGTTGTGGTCCAGCTGTTCCTCTTCCCCCGACCCCTCCATTCAAAATCCATTGATTGGCACATGGACATGAAGAACGTCAGTATCAGAGAAAGCATGACGTATCTTTACAGTGTTAGGACGTCACAGTCTACCTTTACTTCCAGTGTGGCCCTTTCTCTTGGAGAGCTTGAATTTTCTGGAATCTCTTGGAGCCTCATACAGGCTATTGAGCACTGACACAAAACTCAGTCATAAATTCATTTCAATCCATGACATCTTGTGCTATAGGATGGTCATCGGAAACTGTTGCATCTCCTAAGCTTTAGTAATCTAATAACTCAAACAGTAGTTGATGAATTTAGCAAAAACAGGGAATATGCCTCATCAAATTGTTCCAGCTGAGGGATTCCCATTTGTTCTCTTTAGTCTCAGATGATCTTGAAATACATTGCTGGTGGATAGTGAATTTAAATCATATTATTTTGGTCTCAGTAAGGAACATTTTGAAGCGGTCTTGTTGGTTTTTGTGGCACAGCTCATTTTGCATGGGGATGAGTGTTCCCATGCAGCAAACTTGGAAAACTCCAGCTCTGTTGTTTAGTTTCTCCAACAGATGAACCCACAACAGCAAAGCAAATCCACAGCAAGCTGAAACTGTTGTTTCTGGAAGTCTCTTGAACCTCAGCTATCTTGGGGGCTCCCCAGGGAAAGATTACTTCATGTCACAGCAAAAATTCTCCTGACTCTGTAAACAGCCCAAAGTTCCGGGAAACATGGAAACTGTAGGACAAAAATGAAGTGCTCTGTGTCTGGGAAGTTTGTGGTCTGGAGCTCTCACTCTTGAGGTGTCCACCTCTCCTTATGGGTCCATGGACCCTTCACATTCTCATATTTGGTGAGTCTCTTTTCTTTCTTGGAATATACATTATCAAACCCCAAACAGCAGGCTCCCACCAACCCAGATGGGTAATGTGTATTTTCTACAGTAAACAGTTCTATATTTTATTAAAAATAATACTTCATAGCACAGCAAGACCACAAACAAATAAATACGTAACAAGGTTCTACGACAGTGGCTTCATAGTTAAAGTGCTTGTTATGCAATCATGAAGACCCTATATTTGGATCCACAGCAACCATTGGAAAGCCAAGCACAGCAACATGTGCCTAGAACCCCGACCCTGGTGAGGAGACAAGGGCTTGCTACATTGGCAGTTCAGCCAAGTGGGTAAGTTCTAAATTCAAGAAGGAGTCTTGTCCCACAAAATGAGATTGAGACTAATAAAAGAACACAACATCTGCCATGCACAAGCTGTGTCCACCTATGCACACACACACACATACATACTACACACAAGAGAATAATGGGTAAGTGCTGTGGTTTAAATCAAAGGGATGCTGTCTCTGCCCCCACCTACCACACGGCCGACAAATGTTTAACACTGAAGGGTGGGAGCCACGGCCCCCACTGGACCAGGGGGAGGGAACCAGATTTTCAGTCACTCATGAGAAGGTGATGGCTCCCTGAAGAGACAAGCCTCCTGACACATCTGTGAGGAACCATCTAGATGTGGTTAATGGAGACAGGAAGAATTCTGTTATATGTAGGTTGTGCTGTTCATTGGGCTGGGGGACCTCAGGTGAATAAAAAGGTGGAAATGAATGGAGTGCTGGCACCCGTCCCTCACTGCTCCCTGACTGTGGATGTGACACAGTGTGGCTAGCCACCTCACGAGCCCGCCTCCATACCTTCCTGCTCGAGATGGTCTCTACCACGAGCCAAAACAATCCTTTGCTTCCGTAGTCATTTAGTCATGTCTGTGCGAACATCAGGAAATAAGCAAGGGTTTACCTAACATGGGTTTCATCAAAGTCAACTCAGACCCTTGGTTTCATACTGACTTCATGTTGGAAGGGTGACTTACCCACAAAGAGATGGATGTGAAAAAATAGAGAGTGTATCTTAGACTCTTAAAACTTTATCTGATCAGTTATCCAAACAGAAATGACTGGAACACTTACCAGGGCTATGGACCTACCTTAGAATGAAGGGAAGCAAGAGAAAAGAAACTACTGTGTGGCGTATCAGTTCCTTTGGTAACCAGGGCATTTCCTTGCATAAACACTAACTGGGAAGAAAAAATCAGTGAGTAAATCATGACCGCAACAACTCCCCTCACACGGCCAAGATGTTTTTGCCTTGTCTGCCTGTGGAAGCTTGCATATTTTGGAGATATTGTTGGTACAGACAAAACTGCACTCGGTTTTACCGCCATCCCAGATGTGGATGAGAACGCGGACCTCCCTCCCTGAAAGCCAAGGCTGGCTGGTAAATTATGGCTATTGTCAAAAACAGTAACAATGGGATTGGGCATGGTGACAGAGGCTGCCCAGTGCTGGGTGACCTCCATCCACGGTGGCTGAGAGATGGCTGCACACGTGTACAGGGAGGGCTGTGAGCTCTGGATCTCAGGTTTAGAGCCAGGTTTGACGTACTTTACTCTGCAGTGAAGAACAGGTACCCTGCTGACCTTGAGGGTAACTCAGGTCTGACCCCCATGGGCAAGAACACGATGGTGGCCAGGGAAGAAATGGACACAGTCTAAGGAGCAAGTTTCCAGAAGCACCAGCAAGGGGACTTGTGTCGGCGACTCTGTCACCACTGTGACAAAATTCCTGATGAAGGCAGCTTAAAGGAGGAAGGGCCTACCTTGGCTCTCAGCTTGAGGCTACCATCCGTGAAGAGCATGAACTGACAGAGAGTCACAGAAAACTCAGCAAGCTCCTCGGAACTCCTGGGCACACTGTAGAGCTCTCAGCCCTTGAGACCCATACTCCCTCGTGTTGTGGTCCCAACAGCCCCTGCTGCTCACTGCTGCTGTGTCAGTTGAAGTCCCACCCCCCAGCACTACATGGGTCTCCATGTGTATTCTAACCGGAGGACCCTTGCTCAGAGACAGGCTTCTCCATAGAGCTCCGGAGCCTGGAGCATGCCTTTTTCCATGTTGCCACTCCTCAGCCCTGGTGACTTTCTTATTCCATACAGCTGGGAGCCATTATTGTTGAGATTATAAAGCCATGTAAAGAGGTTTACCTCGGTTGGTACCTTGATACAAAAGTGAACAAAAAAGTTTGAGTAGAATTAGACAGGAAGTGAGAAACGACCCTGGGGGGAGTAGGGGACAGTCTGCATGGGGGAGTACGGGACAGTCTGCAGGGGGGAGTAGGGGACAGTCCACAGGGGGGAGTAGGGGACAGTCTGCAGGGGGATTAGGGGACAGTCCATGGGGGGGGTGGAGTAGGGGACAGTCTGCACTCCTGAAAAAGAGAGGTTCTTTTCTAATGCTAAGACTGTGTTCATTTTGACCAAAGCTACTAAATTTCCCAGCACCCTTTGCAGTCAGGCAGGAGCAGGTTTTGGATGAGTCCTGACCCATGAAATACAGAATCAAAGCTGCAATAAATTAATGGCAAAATCCAGTCTACACTGCAGGCCTGGCCTGTGGGCTCTGGCACCTATGCACCTGCAGTGTGAAGAAGATTCGAGCATTCACCTGAGTGACAGTTAGAAGCAACTGTGCCCTGTTCTCGTTTTAAACGCCAGGAATAACAGTGTAATGACTGGACCTTAGGTCATCACATTGGGTTGTACTTTAGAACTAGGAGCACAGAGGCTTAGGCAATTACTATTACTTTTATGTTCTGCCACTCAGAGTTAGGTTTCAAGGAAGGAACTAGCAATCGAGGATTTCACTTTCCTAAGAGACTTAGCCGAAGAGGTGAGCTCACAGTGTTGAGCTGGTGTCACTGAGAACTATGGTTTGGGTGTGGCTTGAAGCTCTTGCCCAAGTGTTAGTGTGAGCTTGGTCATTAGCATGAAGATGCTGGCCACAGGGGAACCATGCAAGGCAGAGCCTGCCCTGTCTCTGGGCCGCGTGGAAGGGACACAAGCAATTCAAATGAGATTCTAAGTTTCCATAAAGCAGAATTACTTTAAAAGAGCCTTCACTCTGGGTTCCCCTCTGGTATTGGATCGGCCCCTCCCACTTACACTGCTGCTGTAGTGGCACCATTAAATCGGAAGTGACAAAGCCAGGGTCACTACTCTGCTATCTTCCCCAAACACCTTGAAAATCATGAGACAGAACAACCTCTTGTCTTTATAAATCCTTAGCCTCGCGTATATCATTACAGCAACAGTAGACACAATAATCCACTGAACATGGCTATAAATTCATAAAAGCCCATAGCTACCCCCTCCAATAAGATTTCTATATTCACATCCCACTGTAGAGCATTTGACAAGGCCCATTGGTGAATGTAACTTGTGTCAGGGCAGCCAGGGTTTTCAAGGCAGAGGATACAATAGCCATCCTTCCTGTTCCCATGCTCTGTTTATCTCTTTAACACAAGCCCAGGGCAACCAGAGAACAGAATTAAAAATGTCTTCGGCCCATATGGAGTCTGGGCTCTGACTAATCAGGACAGACTCTGAGGGTGGAACTAGTCTATCCACTCCAAGGCATTACAGCATGGCATCAACTGGACGGTCCCAACAGCACGGTAGCTCAGTCAGATTATCATGCTTGTGTCATGTGTGAAGAGCCAGGTTCACAGTGAGGCCTTCTCCTCCACAAGACTTCCCCTGGTGGGTGAAACCCCTGAGTGCCTTCAGGATGGGGTTTAGCGCTGGTTTTTCTTAACCATTGGCTGCTGGGTTAGATGGGGTGTCCATGTACGTGTGTGCACAGACAAGCCATACAAGAGCTACATTGACGTTGGGCATATGGCGGGGAGCCCCACCTCCTGTCATTACGGGAACAAGAAACTTGAGAGCCCCAGCCCTGGACTTGCTTCTGGCATTCAGTCCACAGGAGCCCTAATGTCTGAAATGATATTTTGCTGTGCAGCTGTTGCGATTTAGGATCTGAGAGCCGTATTCTCCAGTCTGGTTCGGCACAGCATGCTGGTAAATGCCCCTTCGGTTCAGTCCTCACAAGAGTCCAGAGGCTAATATTAGATAATAGTTCTACCAAAATGGAGTCTTTCCTCTTCCTCTTAAGTCCAGAGGACCCACAACCCTCAGAAACCTGCAGAGCCACCTCCACATCCCAGGCTTACACTTGCAAGACCCATGGAGTCCCACCTGGTCTGACCTGCCTTCCCCAGGAGAACAGGGGTATTCTGAGTCTGGACTGTGCCACGTCCTTCACCTCCCTATCTTCCTCCCTGTAGGTTTGGAAACCAACAGCCATGCTTCACTGAGTCAGCCCTCTGTGAACATGGAAACCCCAGTGAAACTATCCTCTGGGTTGAACAAGTGTTAAGATTTAGCAGCTGTTAAGGACCAGCATTGTCCAAAGGGTTTTGACCACAGGCTTAGGTGTCTCCTGGAGATACCCTGTGTACACAGGACCAGGGGCTCAAGAAGGCATCTATGTACCAGTTAGTATGGAGCCTACATCCTGAACAACAGGAGCAGCTGTCGCAGGGCTGTGGAGAGACCCGGCCCCTGGCTTAGCAAACATCTTGGTTATCTGACCTTGGACCATTTCTCATCCTTGCAGACATATGTGATGACTGATAGCCTGAGCATTCTTAAAGGCCAGATCACCAGAACCGTTGCCTCTACTTGCTGAATCATTTTAGATACTTGAATATATTCCTAAATTTTAAACTGATGACTTGTATCTAGCAAATAAATACCCTTAAATGACACTCTTTTTCAAGCCCTGTGTGACAGAAACATCTGTTCAGTTCACTGTCGTGTGCAGCTCTATCACTTAGCCTAAATTTTATACACACAAGTAGCTTCCCCTTATGTGAAAAGGGGGGCTCACATACACAGAAATCTATTTATAATTTTTTTTGAGAAATGATGAGCTGAATGGATAGAATTCAAGCAACGCGGACACCTCTGGAAACATGTGGCAGATGTTAGCTTTTGAAATAAAAATAACTTCTCAACCCATCAAAGCTTTGCGTTGGTATATGCTGACTTTCAGATATTCCCAGACACACGATTGTTTAAAGTGAACACCATCTTGGGCCACACAAGGTTTGGGTTGAGGCGGCCCTTCTTTGGCCTCTTGGATGCAGGGTCTCTTTAAGTCAGGGTCCCACAGAAGGGATGTGAGAAGTGTGCTTGGTCCCTCAAAGACCTGACGCATCTCTGAGGTGGCTGAACACAGCAGCTCAGCACAGTCTTCTACTGGCTTAAACTGGTTCTCTAAGCATGTTGCTTACTGTCTGAGGACACTCTAGCCTTTAGTTTCCACACTTCAGAAGCTGCCCCCACACTGATAAGCACGCCGTATTTTCATTAGCCTTTCTTCTTGAAAATGTTCACTGTGGCATCCCCAGGGTCCAGCAGAGACTGGGGAACCACAAGATGTCAGGAGCCTGGGTTGGGGGCATGGGGAAAAGATTCCCAGAATTGGAACTTGAGGCCCTTTGAGGTGGACAGAATTTCAGCCAACATGATGCTGTTAAAAGGGCAAGGCTCCTGGGTGAGGCAGAAGATGTGGCCTCTGTGTTCTGTTGTCACCGGGATCTGTGTCATCTGTCTGTGACCCTTCTAATGATTACAGACAGAAATCTGCAGTAACTGGTGGGGCTTTCTTCCTGGAGGGTAAAAAATAAAGTCTGACTCTACCATGATGAATCTGAGTTACTGACAGCTTTTGGCCGCATAACCAAAATTACAGGGCACATTTAACACTTTTAAAACTTAAAACATGTTTTATTTATCACATATTTATTTGTGAGTGTCCCCTGACACATGCACTTATGGGAGTGTCACAGAGCTGCCCGGAGTGAGCACTGGTTCTGTCTTTCCTCCATGGGGGTCCAACGAGTCAAATTCAGGTCCTCAAACTGGAGGGCCAAGGCGTTTCACCAGTCCATGTCTACATCTAACAATTTTTATTTGGCCACGTAATTTTTGATTGTCACGACTATCAGTTGTAAAATATCCTTTGTCTCTTCTACCCTGGTGTACTTGGTTCATCCAACCTACATTTAACTTCCTTCTCTTGTACTTAGGAATCATTTACTGCTGAGGCTGCTTCGATTCCCAGCACCCACACGGTGGCTCACAAACAGCTGTAACTCTAGTCATGAGGGATCCAGTGCCTCTACTGGCACTGCACACATGTGGTGCAGACACATGTAACGTATTTTTAAAAATTGTTTTACTGAAACTACCCTTGGAGAATGCTTCCAGTATTGACAGATATTCAATCCGTTGGCCCTGGAAGCTGCAGTTGTAGCCAAATTTCATCAAAGGAGGTTAAAGCAAACTGCATTCATTTTTAAACAAAATTCTTTAACGAGCTGCAACAGCCAAAGCAAGAGCTCCTTCTGTCAGTCATAGCACACATTTAGAGAGAACAGCTTCAGGCTCGGTGACACAGCAGCAAATTTTGGTGACACAGTAGCAAATCCTCAGAGTGCTGAGGCTAGCTCCTGCCCTTCTAGCCTGCTCTCTGGCTCACATGAGGCTGGATGGAAGCAGGCTAATATTTCAAGACATTTCTCTCAAGACAGAGAACTGGTTTCAACCTCCTTCACATATACAGAGCCGTGTGAAGCACACTGGTACCAAACTGTGTTCACAAAGAATTGGGCCCCACTTAAAAAACAAACAAACAAACAAACAAACAGGCCTAGGCTTCAATTGCAGGGGAGAGAGCTAAAGACCCACTCTCTACTTTTTTCTCTTTCTAAAGATGATCTATCCAGGAGATGGAATAGACTTTTTCAAAGCCAACCGTGAAAGTTAACCTTCAGAAGGCTACTATTTGACTCCATCACCTAGAGAGAAACACAACTTTGTCCGTTCTTAAGTGGATGTATAAGAATGGACTATCAAGACACACATGGAGTCCCCTCGTATAGGAAAACACCCATTACTAGACCCTCTAGATTTACAAGACTGCAATGACCCACATGACGATAAGTCTGCATACTGGGCTGTTCCCAGAAAACAGTGCCCTTGGGAACAGACGTAGTGGGGTGTGACATGTCCCTACCCTTAGACCTGAGAGAATGGGAGTAGATCACATTCAGATCTGCTGACATTTTGACTCATATGCTTTCAAAATACCAGAGAGGGTTAAAAGAGGAGCTAAAAGAAACAACCAGCCCACAGTGTATGTGTGTGTGTGTGTGTGTGTGTGTGTGTGTGTGTGTGTGTGTGTGGGGGGGAGTGGTGGCAGTGCATGCTGACTTAGCGGGAAAGAGATGTGGTTGAAGTGGCATGAGTGGGTTGGAATGCCCAGACCCTAATCTTCAAAACAGGTGCCTCCACAGGCATCAACGCAATATGATTTAGCATGGCATGGACAACTGTGAGCATATCTTGATTCTGTGATGGATGAATAATGATGATTATTCATTCAGAAGCATTTTAGAATGCATTTTAGAATGGAGTCATGGCCAGCATTTATTATTTTGTGCATTGTGCTGGGGCACAAGAATGCTACAAAGATATGGAATGATATAGTCTCTGCTCCCAGGTTACTTAAAGGGTTTATTCACAATTCTCAAAGACATAAGAGATAGATGACAGATAAGTCAATAAATGATAGATACAAAAATGAAACATAATGATTAAGGAGACAGATGATAGCTAATGAGTGATAAATAAAAGACAGAGTATACATAGAAAGATGAAAGCAAGATGATAGATGATATACATATAGGTAGATATACAGAATATTAGATAGGTGATAGGTAGATGATAGATAGACAGATGATAGAATATAGGTGATAGATGATGATACATAGATAGATGATAGAAGATAGATATGTGGTAGATGATAGAAAATTGATAGGTGATAGATGATTAGGTAGATAATGATGATGAAGACAGATATAGACAGATGAAAGAAAGGCTTATACAGGAGAAAATTAGGTAACAGACAAAAGGTAGATAAGTAGGAACTGGTAATAACCCTCCCACATATGTTCTAGAACTTCCGAATGTCTCCAGGTTGTCTGTCTGTCACAGATGAGGAGGCATGACTCTCCATCTTCTGCTGCTGAGGAGACACTGGAACACTTTCTGAGTTTGAGAGGAAAGTGTTTCCATGGGAAATAAAGGGTCACAAATAAAGGTGTGACGCACCAAGGGGGAGTGAATGTGAACAGCAGTGTCACCTCTATGTGGTAGATTAGTTCTTTACTTTGGGGGTCCCAATTTCTGAGCGAAAAAATGTACCCGCTTCAAGGTATTAGGTAAATATGATGCCGATGGCTATGCCATGGCAGGTACCCCCAAAATGTTGGCTGTTTTCTCTTTTCCCTTCTATTTCTGCCCACTTACTGCACACAAAGTATGTTGCTTCCACGGATGATCTGAGGGCATTGGTTGTGAAGGCATAGACAGCATCAAGGCTCCCAGGATATTCTAAAATGTTCTCTTTCCAACGTGAGAGCAAATACTCTCTATAAAATATAGAATGCTTTTAGGGTCATGGCTTAGGGAAAAGTTCAGGTCACGAAGAGTAAAAATAAACACAAGCTAAGCATGAACACAGCTCAGACTGGTGGCCGCCACAGCCATCGGCAGCTGCAGGCTGCTGTGCTGCTTCGGGGACTGAAGCTTTGAGTTTGGTTTAACAGTCAGCTGACGGCTAGATGACCTCACACCACACAGGAGTCTTCAAAGAGGACATCAGTGAACAGGCACACCAAAATATAAACTATCACAAGTGTGCATGTCTAGGGAACTCGCCCTGTATCAGTTCTGATTCTGGGAAGAGGAGAGGGAAGAATTCTTTGAGAATTAAGAGAATTTATTTTCGTCCTTCACACAGGTTTGAGCTCCGGTTCCCAGCACGAATGTGGGCTGCAGAGCATCAAGCTAAGAATTCGACATTCTGAGGCCAGATTGGCAGTGGCCCCAGGTATTTGGCAGGAGTAAGTGCAGATCTTCTCAAGGCTAAAGCACCTTCAAAGGGAATGCTTTCAAGAGAGGCACATGCTTCAAAGGAAGGGCCCCAGGCTTCAAAGAAAGTTCCAAAATGTTTAAGTGTAAAGAGAAGGGAAAACGAATCCCAGAACAGATAACTAAACAAGGTACTGTCAGCGAGAATCTGCAGAGACCACACCCAGCAGATGCAACCAACAGACACAGGACAGAAACATAATATAGATATACTTGACAGGTTTCCAAAAACAGGTTGATTTGAAAAACATAAGTAAAAGAAGCTATATAAACTGATAAATCAGAATTGAAGAGAAGCAAGGATATCCCCTGAGAATAAGCCTGCAACAAATGCAATTCAAAACTCAGAACAGATACAAAGGACAGATTAGACACGGCCCAGGAAAGAACTGATGAAACAGGCGAATCCAATAAAAAAAAGAGGCCGAGTGGAGGCAAGCAGGTGGAGAGCATAAGTGGAAAATTGCAGGGAGCACATCCTGTGGGGCTGTGGAAAGGGACAGTGCTGCACAGACAGAGAAACTTCTCCGGGATTGGTGAGACTGCCAAACCTCAGAGTTGGGCTCTTTGGCGAATCGCAAGCAGAACCTCAAGCTAAGATGTCCAAAGACCTAAAAGGTAGAGAGAAAAGTCAAAAGCCTCCTAAGAGCCCCAATTAGGGAGGCCTGTGATTTCCCCACAGGGTAACTGTGAAAGTTCAAAGGCAGGACAATTCTATCACAGAATGCTGCAAGTAATTAACCCTTAACTAGCAGGGTGCCCAGTGGGAAGACCTTTCAGGAAAGTGAAAAACAGTGAGAGACGCTTTTCCCACTGGACCCTCACTAATGGACCTCCTCTTGATACACGCTCAGGGGAGGGAAGAGGCCCCAGAAGGAAGGTGGGACACAGACGGAAGATTGACGAGTGAAGAAAACACACGGGTATCACAAGGCAAAAGCTGCACCCATGTGCTCACTCATTCATCAGAAAAGCATCCACAAAAGGCTCAAACATAGAATGAATATCTCATCAGGGGCATGTACCAAGGGGGAAATTAATATGGTACACACACTGAATTTCAGGTAATGTTTGCTGGCTCCCAGGAAAAGCAAACTGAGTTATGGTGGTTATGTTCAACTTCTATAACCGAGTCACTGTTTTTTAGAAGTTATGTTTCTGTTGCTGGGATAAAACATCAAGCCAAGGTAACTTAATGTTTTGTTTCTTCTTATGGTTCGAGAGCATAGTGGGGAAGTGTGACTGAGAATGCATTTCCTGAACCACAGGGGGGTAGGACTGCAACTGCTCCATTAAGTCAACTCTAAAAGTCCCCCCCCCCCGCAGTGATGCACTTCCTCCAAAGTCATACCTCCTAAGCACCACCCCCATCACTGTCAGGAATTGATGGCCATCAGGTCAAGGTAAGGAAGAATGTCTGAGATTGTCATCTGACCTCTACAAATACATGTGCCATTGCTCACTTGAGCCCCCACACACATACATACATGCACACACATAAGCACATGCTCACACACATGCACATACGTATACACATACACATGCACACACACGCACACATGCACACATATGCACACAGACATACATGTTCACACACATACATGCTCATACATGCACACAAACATATATACATGCAAACACATGCATACATGTCACACAGGCACACATGCTCACACATGCACATGTGCGCGTACACACACATACACACACACACACACACACACACACACACACACACAGACGGTGGTAGTATTTTTCTTTCTCTTTGATCATCCCATACAAAGCATTTTGGTCAGATTTACTTCTTACTCCTCCCTTAACTCTTCCAAGACTCCCCCCCCCCCACTCCCTATTCTCAACTTGGCATCCCTTTTTTTTTTTTTTTTTTTAGATCCTATCAAATGTGATTTGTGCTGCTTATTTACTCCTGGGTGTGGGGCTATCCTCTGGAAACTGACCTTCTCCCACAGAGGCACCAACTGCACTAGAATCAGACAGCATTTCAGAATGGGGGAGCGTATGAGGCCCCATCCTAAATAGAGGAGCTACGGAAGACAGATTTCTTTTAAGTAAGCATAAGACTGCAACCCAGGACCCCCAAATCCTTTTGTCCTCTCCTGATTAGAGGCAGGAACTGAGAGATAAATGTTATAAATGTTTCCAAGAATTAACTGGTGGATTTATTAGGGAAATTCTGGTCTCCTGACTCGGGTGTGGCTGTACATGGAAGGAACATGCACGTTTCCAGCCGTGGAAGTCACAGTCGTATTTTTTTTCTCCAGCCAACATGAGAGAGTTCGTGGTAGAAATGAGCTGCTCACTATAATTAAGGGAGGTGTCAGACCAGAGCCACAGGAGAGAAGACAATTATTTGTCTAGGACCTGTGAACAATCACTCTTCCAAGGTGTGGGGTTAGAGGATGGAAGGACTATGTCTCTTCGTAGCTGCATGGGCTCCGTTTTTGCCTGCCTCTCCCTGTGTTGGTTTCTTTTCTGGGCGTGCTCCGCAGTGGCAACAGTTAGGGAAAAGGTCCTGGCCCCACCTGCTTCTTTGAGTTTCCTGTTGGGAGGCAAAAGTAATTCTTACTCAACTTTGTCCTTGCCCTGCTCCTGGGGAGCATGGGTGATATAGCTTTTGCTGTCCCCAGAAGTAATATTCTTTCTACTGAACCGGGTAAAATGTGCTAAGCAGAGAGGAAGCCATCCAGGGGCCTGTGGTACCACTTTTTTGGGAACCGGGCTTTGGCTCTTCTGAAAACGGCCTCAGGGACTGTGTCACAGCCATGCCCAGCTCCAGGGGAGTGATGGGCAGGGTCAAGAAAAGCTGGTACATAACGGGGAGCTGCCCAGAGCTTAGGGACAGGCCTGGGCACCCACTTGCCTCACATCTCTATGCTGACTTCTGGGAATGCTGTAAAGTCTCGGAACGCTTGGGAAATCATGCATGAGGGAACTCACATTTCTGGTTAAAATCGTTTATGGAGTTGGTTGCATGGCTTGGAGCTTGAGAAAGTTGCTTTAATATGGGAACTCTGGGCACTGGATGCTTTCTTCCATCTGACTGCACCTGGCCATTTGCCTCCCTTGACTCAAACTCAGCACAAAACGAGTCCTTCCAGGGTGGCAGTTCACATGGGGTCTGCACTATAGCTAGAGGCTTGCAGCTCAGCCTATAGCGTCATGTAGAGGGAGGGTCCAGGAGGAAGGAAGTCTGGTCACTGCGAGTGTACCCTTGAGGGGATGCTGAGACCTCAGCCCTTATGTCTCTTTTCTTCCTGACCAGAACAAGGTAAGCTGCTTTGTTCTCCCACAAACTCCCTGCCACGGTTTTGGTCTTCACTCTGGCTTAAAGCGATGAGTCAAGATAGCATGGGCTGAATCTTCAGAAACCATGAGCCAAAAATACCTCTCCTCCTTTAAGATAAACGTCTTGGGTATTTTATCACAGCAATGGAAAACTGACTGACAGCTTGGCGGGCGTACCTCTGATGTCTGAGAGAATCCTGAGTATAGTCTCCATCCCATCACCATCTCCTGCTCATGGCATTGTTCCTTTTGATAGCTCACCCTTCCGCTCAACCAGGGACCAGGGGAAAGGCATGGTGTCACTGCAGTCCCTGGACTATACTGCTCATGGCTGGGATCTGCCCAGATAGGAAGACGAGAATGGGGGTGATGCCACGCATGCCAGACCTTGGGAAGTTGTGACTTCATGTGGTGTGTGTGTCACTAACAGCAAGCCTCTCCAGAAGAGAGACAAAGAGCATGGAAGAGCTATGTGTGAGTGATCTGTGGTGGGGCCCCATGCATGGTCAGGAGATCCTGTCATGCATGCCACTTTGCCTGGCAGATTCATCAGCAAACCACAGAGAGCTAATAGTCAAAACTCCAACAAGGAGACTCCGCTGGGCAGATGGACAATGGTATCCAAGCATCCCATGCATGCTGTGCTTCCTCACCCTCACCCCAGACAGATACTTCACAGCCAGACACCATCATATGAAAAGTAATGCTAAAATAACATGCATAGAGTCCCGAGAAGGGCAGGTGCTGGGCATGCTCTTTCTCACATGCCCGTGTCATCTCATGAACTTTCCACATTAATTCCACAAAGCAGTCACCTGACCTGTGCCCCTGTTTAGCAGCCAAGAAGGCTGCGTGCGCCTGAGAAAACACCTTTGCTGAGACTAAACATCTCAGGAGACTGTCCCCATGCCGTCCTGTGGTGCCAACCTGAACTCTTCCCCTTCTCATCTCTGCCCTGTGTGCATGTCCCAGTGGGAGTGAAGGTGTCCCGAAGAAGCCATTTACATCTCCCATGCCAGCTACCAGATCACTGAGACAATGGTACCCTAGAAATTCTAACTCCCCAGCAATCCTATGGTGGGGGTAAGAGAATGCAGGCTCAAGCCTGATTCAGCCAGAGGAGGAATGCATCTCCAGTAAAGAAACTTCATAGGGTGCTGAGGGCTTGTCAGAACACCGGACAGGAGGGACTGAGCCCAGGCAATGATGGGTCAGAGAAGGGTGTGTTCAGACTACGACTGGTTCTGCTTAATTATATAGAATACTCCTTGCCTCTATTTAAACCTCCTGTTAAGACTCTGCCAATGGACTTGCGGGGTCACTGGGTCGCACTGTCCTTCTTCCTGATGTGGCCACATTGAATAAATGTCCTTTTTCTGTGTCATTGACCTATTGATGGTGTGTGTGTGTGTGTGTGTGTGTGTGTGTGTGTGTGTGTGTGTGTGACTTGCGCAGGTTGCCAGGGTCCCAGTTCTGACCCTAACAACTTCAGTAACTCTCATAGGTCCCAAAAGGCAAGTGTAAAGACACATTCATGCAGAGTGCAGAAGGAATTGATGGCCCAGGAACAGCCACTAAAGCCAAGATAGTTCCAGGCCTTAGGAAATCAGACCAGACAGGATGACACCGTACAAAACAAGCCAATGTCAACAGCCAGCTGAGGTTTCTATCAGGAGCCTGGGCATCTGCCAGTGTGGAGAAGGTGGAGGGTGAGGCAAGGGTGTTACCACAGCACCTGTTCTCCTACAGTGATGTGGCCAGAGCTTCTGGACAGTTGGTAGAGGTCATAGATGGAAGTACACAGTGCTGACACCAGAGAACTCTCCACGGGAGCTCTGTCTGGGCACATCCCTGCCCAGCAAGAATGCTGAAGTCCCACTGTCTGCAGGGGAGACAAGACCCAAGTGGGGTAGGAAGTGTTGAGCAGTCTAATAAAAGATAACATGGATGCTTAAAAAAGGGGCGGGGCAGAATGAACAATCTTAATTTATTTGCTGAAGTGAAACTACCCCACTATATAAATAAGTGACTTACTTATTTTATTGTTTATGGCACATTGTTTCATGGTATATAAAGTAGTGGTTGTTTGGATGGGGAAAATAATTATAACCAGGTTTACCTATTCTACATAAAATGATTTTTATTAGTCTGTGGGGGGGCAGTGTACATGGAATTTTACTTTACCTAGGTAAACTTATTTTGAGAATATTTATTGAAGATGGTCAGTGGTGGCACACCCCAGCACTAGGGAGGCAGAGGCAGTCAGATTCAGATCTCTGTGAGCTGAGACCAGCTTGGTCCAGAAGAGCTAATTCCAGGACAGCTTCCAAAAACACAGAGAAAAACTGTCTCAAAAAAAACAAAAACAAAAAAATATTTCTTGAACATACTCAATTACTCAATATACAGGGCTGCTGTTAGGCTACCAGGATGAACCGGGCACTGTGTTTGTCTTCAAGAGTAAGAAGTAAATAGTCGAGAACCAAGGACTGGCAGAGGGGAGAAAACCCACTTTCAGAATGGGGTACCTTTTCTGTAGAGAATTTATAAACAAAATATCCAATAAATTTCAGTGATTCTAAACAGTATCAGCAACAAAAATTTCCTGTAAAAAAATATTCATGGCTGGGCAAATCATAGCCTGTGGGTTAAATCCAGGCAGCTGTCTGTTTTTATAAATAAAGTTTTATTAGAACAACTCTTACTCATTTATGCCTTATCCATGCCAGCTTTGTTTTATACCACAGTGACAGAGTTGAGTGGTTGTGACAGAGGCCAGATGGCCACAGAGAATAAAATATTTACTATCTGGCCCTTTCGGAGGAGGCTCGCTGACCTCAGTTCTAAGTCATAAACAGCTACTGCCACAGAGGGGACAAAACACACATCAACCTCAATTAGCACTCTTTATTACTTGTGCCTTAATAAACAGTGTGCTCCACAGCATGGTTCATTCTGTAAGTCCCAGTGTTGCCCAAGGGCTCGGTGGCATGCATGTGTTTGGAATAAACTTGTCACTGTTTGGGCTCCATTCCTGTCCCTGAAGCCATATGATATGCCTGGAAGTCCTGATTATACCATCAAAGAAATAGGACTGCTGTTGCATTTACTATCTGTTTCTATATCTGTCTTGGGGCTTGTGTCCCTGTGTAACAGAGTGACAAAGCAGGTGAACCCTGGTGAGTCTTATCCCTTCCTTTATATTCAAATGTGGTTCTGAGACATTTCCTATGACTTACATGGCATCTTTAGATTGGCACTAATTTGCCCATAAATGGTTAAATTATTATACAACTGTTATATAAGAGATTGTCAGAGTGTCATACCTCCCAAGGTATGTACCCATTCCACACTATCTGATGAAGAAAGGTCAAAGGTCACAGGGAATGCAGGCCACGGGTGAAGACAATCTTTCCAAATGGAGGAGATCAGGCCTCTTGTTTCTGGGAATTGCTTCCATTGGCAGTAGTTGTGACTGTGAGGATAGGAATGCTTGTGTCTGCCCATGTACCAGCCTTGACCATGTGTAAAAATGACTTCCTTTCTCCCCACGACAAATATGGGAGAATTTGGTTGACGAGGCCATTGAACTTGATGCATGTCCAGACACCCAAGGACATTGTCATGGTGGTGAAGGGAGGGAGGAGGAAGTCCTGAGGGCTAGCCTTCCCTCCCTGCTGATGAACTTCCGCTGTGAGTCCAGAGTGATATCCTAATGGAGTGAAAACAGCCTTCTGAACTTGCCCACACACTGCACTCACTCTCAGAGCCACCAAGGAGAGCTGTACAGACCTGCGAGGCTTAACACTGCAATGGGGATCCAGACCCCGGACCTGGGCCCTGATGCTTAATCCCTTGTTCTCAGATGGCTCACACAGTCTGTCTGAGCTCCAGACACTGCCATAGGACAGAAAGCCATGTCTCTAAGCCTGGGCCGTAGAATGTACAATACGCTGCTCTGCTTCCAAAAGCTGATGCTGGGTCCTATATTGCGTGAGTCTTTCAAGAGAAGTAAGTGTTTAGCAAGCTGCTTGAGCAGTCCTTCTGTGGTCAGTCTGAGGCTTGAGATAAAGGCTAATACACAGTAAGCCTTCTCCAGCTGCAGCTCCAGCTCCAGGTGTGGCCTGAGCTCAGCTCAGAGTATTTTTATACAACCCGATGTGTCATCATTCTACCATTCTACCATTTTTATGCTAAAGTTGCAAAGAAGTATAGGATTTAAGAACTGACTAAATATGAAACATCATGTATAGGATATTTAAAAAAATTAGATATATAAGACTAGCTCATAATTTAGAGATCTAGGCATCCCATATCTATCATCGCATTAATATTTTCTGTGAAATAAGTCTAATCTCAGAGCATCCCATTATATGAGTGTCTCACCTGTATCTGATTTTACAAGGGGAGAAACTAAGACATGAAACTGAGTAGTTCCCAAAATCATTAGAGCTACAGGCTCTAGATGAGGAGGAAGACACCGAGGACACAGCTCAGTTGGTAGATTCCTCACCAAGTATGCAACTCCCAGCCTGCTGTAAAGCTTGACTTGGTGACACAGGGCTTCAACCCCAGCACTTTGAGAGTGGAGGCAGGAAGAGGAAAAGCTCAAAGCCATGTTAGGATACACAGTGAGCATGAACCAGCCTGTGTTACATGAGATCCTGTTTCTGTCTATCTGTCTGTCTGGGGATTTGAACACCGTTTGGCTCATGGTAGAGTACTAGGCATGGTTGTCTTAGATGTGTAAGACACACTGAACCCATTCTGAATATAGCCTCAAGCCTAGAATATATGTGGTCACTGTTCAGAGCCATCACAAGCAACAGAAGGACTATGGGAGAGCAGGGATCCCAAGCAGGGTTCCGCTTTAGGCTTTGTCAGCATCAGTGTTGAAATCCCTGTAGCAGTCTCCTGTGGCCCTCCCCACCTTTCCCAAGTTCTGTCCCTGCTGGAGTGTCAAATACAAAGGCAGGACACCTGTTGTATGGGTGGGTCGTTGGGGTCTAAATTTGGCTCATGGTTCCTGTGGTCTACAAAGGAAACAACTAGACTCATGTGAGAACCTTACAACAATATAAATTCTGGCTCCTGGGGGAACCTCCCTCTGACACTAGGAAGAAGGCCATGAATAAATTCACTCACTTTGGTATGGACTAAAGGGTGGGAAAAGAGATCTTCAACTCTACAACAATTTGTAAACTGCCTTTCCTTGTTTTGGTTCCTTGAGTTTTTCTGTAGGAATCCTGAACTTTTTTTCCCCTTTTCCTCTCTGCATGTCTTATTCCTCCTCCTATTCCCTCCTATACCCACCTTCCTTCTCTCCTTTACCCTCCATCCTCTCTCTTGCCTCTTCCCCTCCCATGCTTTCCTTTAGCTACAAATACAGAGCCTATTTGTCATCACACACATTGTCCTAGGTCTGGGAAACCGGATCCCGAAGAAACTTACACAGGGGTGCATATGTACCAAGAATGCTAGGAGGCCCATGAAGCTACACCATTGCCTTCCCGTAGCAATCTGGGCTCTAATGATTCCTGGAAGCTGCAACTGTTGAGTAGATTAGGAGAAAGGAAGGCAGCTTCCCCAGCTGCTCCTGCTGGGCCCCCAGGACTGCTCATGGCTCCTTGGCCACAGGTCCACTCACTTAAGCTTGTTCATTTCTGTGAGTCATGCAGGAGTCACCACTGACCCTGACCCACACCAAGGATGGCCATTTATTTACCCTTTGAAACGTGACCAGGTGGCCCATTAATTTTGCAACATTAATTCTAAGAGGAAATTAGATTCCAACCAGAGTCATTTGTCTTTTGATAATAGAGCCACAAGAAGAGAACATCGATAATCACAATGTAATTTTCTGAGTTAGGAAGTGGCCAGGACATTGGTGTCCGGGCTTCTGCACATCTAAGGGTTCCATGGCATTTTCTTAAATGAAAGAATTTGTTTTGAGACTTGGGGGAAGACCACTTCAAAGGGCCACTTCTCCCCAAGATGTAGCCGAGACATTTCTGTGCAAATGAAAAAGTCATTTACACATAGTTGTAGATCACTCTTCCCCAGCGCATTTCCTATCAAGATGAATCTATAAGAGCCGGGGAGACGGCTCCACTGGCAAAGTCCTCAGGCAAGCACAGCAGCCTGAGTTTGGTCCCCAGAATCCATGTGAAAAGGTGGGCACAAGAGCATATCCTTGGAACCCCAGCACTGAGGGAGACAGATGGATTACTATGTCGGTCAGCCTCACCGTGAGAGACAGATACCATGACACAAAGCATGGCGGATGCCAGTATCTCAGGGGCAATACCTGATGTTGACCTCTGGCCTTTCCATACACATACATGTACACTCATGTGTACCTTCACACACACACACACACACACACACACACACACACACACACACAGAGAGAGAGAGAGAGAGAGAGAGAGAGAGAGAGAGAGAGAGAGAGAGAGAGAGAGAGAGAGAGAGGGGGGGGAGGTCTAATTGAAAAGGGAGTCCACTTGAGCACAGCTGGTCACAAAGGCTCAGGGTGTCACTGAGTGATCCGTTTAGTTACATCAATTTTCCTTTCCAAACTTATTAGTCTTCGCAAATCTGTGATGTCTTCAAAATTATGATTGTCTTCTCCAAGGATACATCTCCCTTAATAATCTAATCTAGAACTGCTACCTCTCCTGATCAGTTTACCGCCTTCTAATTTAATTCTCTACAGTCTCTGTTTTCTGTTGAAAATAAAGTGTTATTTACTCAACATTTTTTGACCTAATTCATCTCTCTTTTTTTCCCAGTCGTATATTTCCAAGATTTGAAACACTAGATATTAATTAATGCTATTGCTCCAGCTTTCTGGAGGAATCTATAGCTGAGGGCTTATATAAATGTCTGAATTTCACAGCTCCTCTTGAGCAAACCAAACAAACAACAGAACACAAAGTGATTTTGGCATGTCCTTGGCTCCTGGGTGTGTACATGGCCTTGTTATGTTGGAGTATGAGGTCTTATTGTGTTGGGGTTTGTCTGTATACACAGTCTCTGGATTTTATTAATAAAACGTAATTCCATAAGAATGGAAGTTATTTACCAATAGCCACAACATACTTCATAAATGTACAATTATTACAGGTAAAAGAATGTATGAGATGGATTTACTAATCTACATAGACTAGACTACTAACCTATATCCCCATAAATTTGTACACTAAAGATAAAAGGCAATAAAGTAAACTTTCATATACAAGAGTATAAAAGCCAGTAATCATCCTAAAAATGAAATTTACTCTAATGATGTAGTCTACTTAACCCAGTTCATCATAAATATTGCCGCTCCAACATGTAATCAATAATAAAATTGATGAAATATTATATGTATCTTTGTGTACACTATAGCACATCATAAGCCAAACAATAAATTTCTATGAAAAATTTTTTTAAATGTATATAACTTTCAAGTCACAAAAGGAGGAACAGAGCTTCAGCCATATGCTAGTGACTTTTCTGTTGCTGTGATAAAATAACAAAAGCAAAAGTAACTTGAGGAAGTGAGGGTTTAATGTGGCTTATGCTTCTAGAGAGATAAAGTCCATCTTGACAGAGAAGGCATAGTCTGGCCTGATCACATTTCCATAAACATGCAAATAATAAAAGGAGAGAGTAGGAAGTGGGGAGAGGTATCAGCCCTCAAAGCCATTACCCAGTGACACACTTCCTCTTCCAAGGTTCTACCTCCCAAAGGTTCCATACCTTCCCAAAACAGCACCACTGGCTGGGAACCGAGAGTTTAAATTCCTGAGCTGGTAGGTCCTCATCCAAACCATCACCAGGCTCCACGCAAATGAACCTGATTTGGATCTAGTTTTGCAATTAACAGTTGGAGTGGAGAATGTGCCTCCAGTAATAAACTAAGAAACAAAAGGACATCCACGTTCAGAGTGACCTCTTTCTCAGGAACTGTCACTAGGAATGTTTTCTCCACTGCTTGACCTTATCTCTTAAAGCATAGACAAGCTTATTACTTGATTTGGGCTAGTCAGATTATGTTATTGTTCGTTATCAGAGACTTAGCCTGTATACCATATGCCTATCATTTCAGGGTCCACCAAGTTTATCATACGGCTTGTCCAAGGGATTGTGTGTCTCCCACGGCTTCTGGGTATATCAAGCAAGATTCTAAGGGAATATACATAATCTTTTTGTCCTAGAGACAGTCTCAACTCTAAGTAGCCAAATTAGCCTTCAAACTTCAATTCCTCCCATTGGAACCTCTTCAGAGCTGGAACTACAGTATGGACAAGGATGTCTGGCCATTGCGAACATTTGCACACACAACAGTAAGAGACGCCACATACTTATCCATTCTAGAGATGATTCTAGAAGAGAATGCTTCTTACCTTGACTATGAATATGCCAGCATTTCTCCTCCCACATTTTTACCAAAATTGATAATTATTGATAGGCAGAAAGCAAGCAAGTAAAAATCTGTCATTTATCCATTAAAAACACACCCCAGGCATCTTAGTGTGTTTTGACTTTTTTCCTTTGGTGAGAATGCCACCTGTCAAATATTAATGCCAGCTAAACAAACCGTTTTACCAGCAACTTCTTAAATACAAAAGTTTCCTTTGTATTTAGTCGAGACACTGTAATACAGTAAGTACTAAATGTTGGCAAATTATTGTCCCATGAGCCTCTGGGGTGAGGATGCTTAACTGGTAATATTGGGAGAAATATCTGGGTGGATGCCATTTAACTTCTGTGGCAATTCCAAATTAATTTTTGCTGCAGAAGAAATGTGGCAGTTATTTTTAATTTGAAACATTAGAAATGCCAACAGTCAGATGCTAACCACATCTTCTCTAAATCAGTGACACCAGGCAGTGGTCTAAATATGAGCCCTACAATTGTGGTTATGGTTTCAGAGTCCCAGCACAGTTGTTAGTTTCTCTACTTGAGCAGAAGAAAAACATTGCTCAGGGTAGAGAAAGGAATTTACAAACTGTCATGGCAGGCTAACTTAGTCTGACTTGGGCCCAACCCCAGCATCACACAGGACTTCTGGGGTCATTTGCGATAGTTTGGTTAACAAGAGAAGACTGCCCTGGTGCTTTAGAATAAAACAAGACAGCGAGATGACCAAAGGCATTTTGGAATTGTGACACACGAGCAGATTTTTCAAATGATAAAAACCATGGCTGGAAAAGCCAAAGCTTTGGATGGGTCCTAGCAGCTTTTCTGCCTATGTGTGGATGCCGTGGATGGTGATGACACATAGCCTGAGATGGGTGTGCTGTGTTTTGCCATGATCACACTGACTTATTCCCCATGCTTCTACTTCTATAACCACAAAGACACTGCATTTTCCTAGGGCCATTCTTCAGATTCAGCACCAATGACAGTTGTTCTACACATCCATTCCAACAGCCTGGCAATTCAACCCTAAATCTCCATCCAGGAGCATCTCCTGTACAAGGCCACCAGATGACAGGAGCTAGAACACACATGGGAAAATACTATCAACATCTTCTTATGATATCTCAATTTTTAACACCAAGATAATGGGTTACTGACATGTCTTACATATGTGGGTATGTCAGACTTTTATGTGGGAATACATAGATACACATGCAACAGAATATGGCTCAAGAATGACAATGTATATATCAATAAAGACAAGCATCACCTCAGAATAATTCACAAAAGACATAGAGAAATGAGAGCATTAGCTTGATATTTACATATGTTAATTCACACTTAATTGTATTTTGCGATAAGCATGTATTAAACGAATCGAAATGTAGAGATGAAAATCACTCAAATAAAGGGTGGTTCCTGTCACAGGCTTAGGAATAAAATGGTGCGAAGGGGCTTGACTGACTCATATTTGTTTTCTAATACTTCACTGGGAACAAAGCTAAAAGTTAATTGTATATTTTTATATAAACACACTGAATTGACAAAATCTATACTGTTCTTCATTTGTTACTTATTTTAATTATTATTTTTTTTTTTAAAGTCTAGGGGGACAAAGATGAGGTAGGGACAAGGAACTGCGGCAGAGTCCTTCTGGATCCTTGAGTGAGCATCCTCCAGTGAAGAGGTCAACCAGAGATTAATCACAGGCAGGATGTCTGTGCAGCCAGGAGGCAGAAACCAGTGGGAAGGAAGGTTGGGTCTTCTCTACACAGTGAGGACCAGCCAGAGAGAGCAGGTGTGGGAGTGTGGGAAGTAAGCAGAGGAACAGGGCTGACATTTCCTCTGACATGAAACGGGAGCACGGGAACCAGAGTAAGACTGACTTCGGAGAGCCATGCTGCTTGGTGATTCTGCTCTCTACCAGAAAGCTCAAGGGCCAGCTGGGGCCTCTGCTGGCTTCTGGGTCACCCTGCTTCCTCCTTCCTTCTGTTCCCTCCACTAGTCATCTCACCTTACCTGTCCTATTAACATGAAGGGACAACCTTGAGAGGAAGTACTTTCATCTGTCCAGCTCAAGTCTTCTGCATTCTACTCAGAGCAGAGGGGCGCTGATCTGATAGTACTTTTTGGGCCATCAAAATGATCTGAGTTCTAGCCTCTGGATCTACATGGTTTATGAGAAAGGCAGTTGCCACATTTGTCTTTGACGGCTGTATGAAGGGTGAAGACACACAAGCATGGGTTATACATTTTTAAAATATCTTTAAATCGAAGCAAAGGCAAGAGGATCTCAAAATGGGAGTAGTAATGTGTGTGGAGTGTTCCAGGCTCTGCATCCCAAAGGCATGAAAGACGATGGATGGGAGCATGTTCTCTCTATAAAAGGTTGGGTCTCTAGTGAGACTTTCTTCGGCAAAGGCCCAAAGTAACAAATCAAGAACTGGAAGCAGAGTTGAGGAGTAATGGGGGATTGTACGGGACTTAACAGACCCAAGAGGAGGCCAGAGGAGACTCGAGGCTCTGGAGCAATGTCAACGAGTAACTGAAATGTACCAGGGACGAATCTCAGCTGAGCAGGGACTTGAGTAGCCATTGGGGAAATGAAGTGATTCGAGAAGGGACAAGATTCCAGAGACACAGCAAGAAAGGCAAGGGTTGGAGCTGAACACGTGGGCAGGGGAGCACCATGAAGACAAGCATCGGATGTACCAGACAGACTGGGAAGACAGGGGAAGAGGGCGTGAGCCGCAAAGGTTGCCAGGGGACATGCTGCGATGAGGCATGTCGAGGCAAGCCTGGTGGACGGCAAAGAGCTTGAGGAGCAAGGGTCACAAGCCAGCAGGGAACCAAGGGACAGGTACGTGACTTGTCCCCACCCATCAACCACCCTAGCTTTGTAACTGGAAAAGTGAGAACAGTAACAGTAGAAGAATTCAAAACTAGAGAGAAAAAAAATAACCATGTGCAACTGAGAACTGAACAGTGAGGACATAAGAGCAAGTGGCCGTTCTGATGTCCCTACCGATGACCTGGTCTCTATGGCAAATGTCCCTGACCATGGGTGGTGCAGATCAGCTGGTTTTTCTCCACAAGGCTGTTTGAACTTCAAGTTTAGGATGAATTCAGATAGTCAGGCACAAGAATGAGACAGAAATATTAAAACGATGAATACGAACATTCATATTGTTCTTGTAAGTATTATACCCTTTAGCCTGCTTTCTGTTGCTGTAACAGAGTGCCTGAGACAGAGTAATTTATAATGAGCAGAGATGAATTTTCCACAGCTCTGGAGACTGACAGCCCTGTGTCTGGCAAGGACTCTGTGTTCCATCACCCGACAGTAGAAAGCATCAGACGAAGAAGAGTGAGCAGACAGAAGAGCAAACAAGAGAAGGGAGTTCCTTCTATAACGAACAGATTCAGAATAATAAAGGTGCTCCCACATGGTGAGGATTCCTGACGGCAGAGGACCAGGAACCCAGTCACACCTCTCCACACTGTGGCATTGGATTACTTAGTTTCTGACACATGAGGCTGGGGAGGTTGGAGCTAGGAACTTAAAAATCATTGCATTATATAACAACTCATATGTGTGAGTCATTGGATTGATGCATAGTTAGAAGGGAGCTCCCCTGGCCTGTCCCTTTATAGTACTAAGAAGTACGTGAACTGAACTTCTCTGTTTTTGCTTGCTTGCTTGCTTTTTCTAATCAAAGAGACAAATACCACTGATGGTGGGATGAACACCCAGAACACACTGAGTCCGATCCTAATAGTGTGACAACTATCCTCAGTACTAAAAATACAACAACCACTTTGAACAATGGGAAAGAAAGGAGGTATGCATGAGAACACATGCTCTGCCTGCTTTGCAGGTAGGAAATGATTCTTCAGCCCTTCTAGACACAACAGAGTTCAAAGAAATTCAGAGACTTGATGGCAATGATGATCATGGCTTGTCTTCTGCAGTGGTCAAACATGACCAATCATGACCTCATCTTTAAAATTATGTGAATGAGGATGATTAAAAAATGGAGGGATGTTTGGTTGTTGGAGGAGGCTGGAGAGGAAGTATATTAGCTACTTTTCTCCTTGCTGTTACAAAAAACAATAAAGGCAACCTGAGGACGGAGAGGTCAGGCCACTGGTGACGTTGCTTCCACAGTTGGGAGGCAGAGACATTAATGCTGGGGTTCTGCTTGCTTTTGTCCCTTTCTTACTGATTTCAGGACCCCACGACAGATAGAGGGATTCTAGACAAAAAATCAATCTAAATTACCAATCTAAATCCATGTAAACTTGGTTTGACCAGCATGAGGATACAGAACATGGTTAGAGAATCTGAAAGATGGTTATACACAGGCAGCCTGGCACCTGGGTGATACTGAGCCATCCCTTCTTACATACATACATACATGTGTACATACATGCATGCATACATACATACATATGTACATGCGTACATACATACATGTATGCATATGTACATACATGCATACATACATACAAACAACAGCCTGCACTGTTGTAATAAAGTGAAAAGAACTCTGCAGGACCAGAGAACGAAAGGATCACGCAGACACGGATGGTCAGAGAAGCCTGGCTTACACATGGAGCACACACATCCCATAGCTCCCTGACAGCAAGGCCGGTCTGAAGCTAGGCGCTCATTTCTCAAAAAGCAGTATTTACCTAATTAAGAGCTTCTCCGTGGTCCCCAGTTACTTAATTGTGTCATTAGCAAGATTTCTGACATAGAAAGCAATTCAAGTCTTGAATGCCTGCCTGGCCCACGGTGGGGAAGCCCAGAGGAGCAGCTCCCAGCGGGGCTGGTAGAGGCCTGTTGCTTTATGTACCACACAAAATAAAATAATTGGTCCCCAGAGAGGCTGTCTCCTCAGCTGCCAGTAGGGAAAGATTTTTTTCCCTGTGAATAAAAGCCAAGCCTGCCTTGCTCCTCCTCGGAATGTTAACTGTGTCTCTGGTCCTCAGAGGCACAGGGCAGGTGGTGGGTCCTAAGGATTTGCTCTGAAGACAGAGGGGTGCACCTGACAGCCAGACAGCATTCCTGTTGGTCAAGGGAATAAAGCAGTCAGGTTTCCTGATCCTCCGACTGATAAACGTTGCTTGTATCATTATAGCCTCCCCTTGGGTGGAATCATAAGGGGACTCAGAATTGGGGTCCAAAGGACCCCAATTTTTTTGTTCTTGTAACACTGTAAGGCAGATAGCCAGGTTCGAACAAGACCATTCAGGCATCAGGTGGGTACCCCCGGCTCCTATTTTTTTTCTCCAGACTCTAACAGAAATAACAATAGAAATTTTAGAGTGGTGAATACAGTGTTAACCCCCACCCACCCACCCCAGGGAACAGTATCAAGTATATTTAGAATGCTTTTGTTGCATTTTCTAGTTGAGGTAATAAATATTAATAATAATAGCACATTTTTTAAATGTGCAATTCAGGGCTGGCTTTACCCTGATGGCTTAGTGGGTAAATACTTGCTATGAAATAACGAAGACCAGAGTTTGGGCCTGCATCACCCATGTAAATGCTGGGAGCCCAAGCAGCTGCTTGTATGGAGGAAGAAACCCTACTTCAATATAGAAGATGCAAAGTAACCAAGGTTCATTGGAAGCCGTGCAGTCCGGTTTAAGACCAGGATATGAGTGCTTGTCCAACTACTCTCCAGATGAGGCAAAGACCCACGGGACAGTCTCACTCGGCCGGGACCAGAGGACTTCAGGACAGCGCAGAATACTGCTGGGAGCTAGGCCTGCATACTCTCTTCTCCCTCGTAATATTCTCTTGGCGGTTTTAGTGTCATTTTGTCAATCATACATGGGACAGATGTGATCATTCCTGGAGACCCCATTTTTTTTCTCGAATATTTTCCCCTAAAATTCTTTGGGAGTTAATGATTCTCCAGCTTCTTGTCTGGATACCAGTTGTCACTCCAGACCCTGGGAGCAGTTCTAATTCAGTGCTGAAGGATGGGAGGCAGATCAACCCTCTTTCTGTAAATATGTTTTGAATGGTAGTGTTGGTGATGTGTGCCTATGTCTATCACCTTTAGTTTTGTAAACACAGGATGTACCTGGCTCAAAATTTGCCCAAGCTAGCAAAATAAAGTGTTGTTTTCGGTTTAGAGATGTTCTGATAGAAAAGTTGGGGAAAACAAAAAAACATTTGTTTTTTCTGGAGGTTCACAGTGAAGGATAGGAAACCTTGTTGGTTATTGTGGAGAAACATCTTTGGTTTTGATGCATAAATAAAGGCGGCTGGAGCTATTTGGGGCCAGCCACTTATGTGAGACTCATCAGGTGATCAAATACTTCATTTCTTCATGCTGATGCCCTTTCTCCTTCTCAGGCTTGGAACCCAGGGTAAGGATGGACCACAGCAAAGGAAGACACTCGGGGCCAATCTGTGGCCTCCATTAGAATGTGCACACACAAACACACATGCACACACACATACACGTGCAAACATCCATGCACAGGCATGCGCACACATACACACAGATGCACACACAGATGCACACACAGATGCACACACACACATGCACACACACATGCACACACACATACACACACATACACTACACATGAACATACACATGCACACACATACACATGCACACACATATACACACATGTGCACACACACAAACACATATGCACACACACAAACACATACACACACATGCACATACATATACACATCCACGCACACACAAACACATATGCACACACACATACACATACACACACATACACACACACCACCCACAATGCCTCATATGCACACACATGCACATGCACACACACACATGCACACACACAAACCTGCACACACACATGCATGCACACACATACACATGCACACACACATACACCACACACGAACACACACATTCACACTCACATATACACACACACTCACATGTACACATACATATACTCATGCACACACACGCACACACATACATCACACAATTTCTTCATGTACTTGTCATATTCACCACCAATATCCAATTCTCTGTGATTTCTTCATTATTCCTCAAAGCCTTGAACTGAGCCCTTTCACTGCCTCCCCCACCACTGGCAGCCATGAGCCTTATTTTGGATGTGACAGATTTTGTCTACTGTGGTCATTTCTAGAAAGCTTTGATTTAGGAGATGTTATGTATCAGACAGATGTTGTGTTGGTATAGAGTAAAGAAGGAACAGCACTGCTGTGATAAGTAACTTTCTGGAGTGTCTTATCTGGACTCGGATGCGAACACTATGGCAGAGCAGAGACAAGTGGGAGGTGCTCACCTGTGTCCCTACCTAACTCTTCCTGTTACCACTGTCGGCACCATCTGCCACAGAAACTTATGCTACGCCGTATCGGTAAACAACTTTCTCCATTTTGTATTTTAGATTTAAAAGAGAGTGAAAAAGTTAAGGATATAAACATTTCCATTTGTATTTTGAGTTTTTATGTCAGGACCTTTTAATTCAAGGTTACCTACATGTATCCGTAAATAAAAACAAAAATCTATTCTGTTTCCTGCAAAATGCTATAAAATATGAACAAACCAGAGAAACACTTTCTGAAGTTTTACTTTCACAGAGGATTTAGATTTTCTGAGTCTTTAAACAGATGATTCAAATTTACTTAGCCAAGAAAGTTAAAATTTAGCCTTCATGGGGATGGAGAGAATGCTCAGAGCTTAGGAGTACCCGTTATTCCTGTAAAGGATTAGAAGTTCAGTTCCCAGCACTCACTCTGGGTAATTCATTATCACCCCACATGCACATGCAAACACCCACACACACCCACACACACCCCCCCACCCCCCCACACACACACTAAAATCCATCTTTGAAAATTAGCCATCGTATATGTATAGAGCCACCCACCCAAACAGCTTTCAGATACATGACTTCCCATTCAGTTTCCCACAATTGGTTTATAACCATTAGCTCAATTTTGCCCCTGGCATTTTCAATAGAACTTTGAACACCTGCTGTCCTTATCCTAACCTGTGCCAACTCCTTGCCGTAAGGAGAGGGACTTGGCACATCTTCCATAGAGTGGCGGGTGGAGAGGGAGAATTTTGCTCTTGTTTGAAGCTGTTTCTCTTCAATACCACTCTTCAGGTTGGGCAACATCTCAGGCCTGCCTTCTCCCAAAAGCAAGACCTTTCATGCATTTTAATTTTTGGCAAAGATCCCTAGGAAAAGGAGTGGGAGACTAGATGGGAATGAAAGGAGAGTATCCTAAACTGTAGGCATCCCACTGAGCTGCACCTGGAGGCATGCGGTTCCCATGGCATGGCATCCTGACCTTACACGCTGGATGGAGATGTATAGGTATGCAAAGCACATAGCAGAGAGTGTGGCACATATCAGGTGTATGCTTGTGAGGCCCTGACTCCTACTTTGATGCAGTAGATGGGCAGAGGGATCTCGGCAGGAAAAAGGATCCAAATGAGCAGAGTTCTGCTTGGTGTGATAGTGTCTATGCTAAGGGAACCTAGTGTGACAAAAAGCAGAACCAGCCTCTGTGTGGTGGCTTGGGTGGGCATGATCCAGATGAAACCACAGGGGAGGGGGCATCAGGCTCAGTATCTCAGTGGGGGACCAAGAGGACACTCACTCTTAGCCTTTATGCTCCTCAGATATGACGGAGGCTTTGAGGACCTTATTCCAGAATCCAAATGCCATGAGGTCCAACAAAATACTAGTTCTGTTTGTGAAGAACAGCTTCAGTCCCTTCTTACATGCTTATTAAAACAATACCTGGTAGATTAGTTATTTCTTTATAGGCATGACCAAACAACTCAAGAGGACAGCTCATGGTTTCAATCAGTCTATGGTGGTGGGGAAGGCAGAGAGGAACAACTTGGGGAGCCAAGAGTAGAAGAGGAAATACAGAAAGGAAGCAGAACAAGACACAGTCCTCAAGGACACACCCTATAACTGGCTTCCAAATAGGTCCCATCTGCGATTTCCCTGACCTTCCAATGAGGCCTGGGTGTTCTGAATGCATCATGGGATAAATGCATTCATTGTGTCACAAGATTCATGATCACATCATCACAGACACACCGGATGGAAGGTGGTCTGCATTAACTCCCTAGACAGCTCAGTCCAGTCAAGTTGGCAGGAAAGTTAGGAGGGCTGGGGCTCATTATCAGAAAGAACACTTTGGGGTTCTTCAAATGCTAGCAACGGATGACGGATCGAAGCCAGAGGACACCTTTGGAGAAGAGCAATTGACGATGGCAAGCAAACTCTTAAGGCATATCAGCATTTTTGCTTTTAAAAACTGAGCATAAAAGGGAGTGTGATGGGGTTTGGTGGGGGAGGCGGGGGAGGATGGGAGGGTGAAGGAACTAGTATTGACATGTAAAACATGCTTGTAACATATGTATGTATGTATGCATGTATGTATGTATGTATGTATGTATGTATGTATGTATGTATGTATGTATCTCCCAGGCTGGTGAGATGGCTCAGTGGGCGTGGGCACTTGCTGTCAAGGGTAACGACCCGAGTTTGATCCCCTTAACCAACATGGTCAAGTGAGAGAATGCACTCCATCATCAGGTTGTCTTCTGCGTCACAGCATGTGTTCTCATACGTGTACGTGTGCAAGCACAGTCGCCAATCAATGTGATAAAGAATTGAATCATAAGGACAAGAGAGGGAACTTCCATAAAGAGCTGCTCAGAGATACATACTAGAACCCTCAGGGTCACTGGGGAATTGGAGATAAGTCTTATGCCTACCAGTGGAGGAATACTTAAATAGAGTTTAGCACAATTAAGCCTCATGCCATACAAGGAAGCACCAAAAATATCTATGCATGCATGTGTACATGTTAACACAGAAAGGCAATGTCAACACTTCAAGTAATAAAGCTGAGTGATAGCCTATGTGAGCCCAGTTACATAAGATTAAACATGAAGGAAGAAACTTCTAGACAGACTGGGCATATATCACACAGCATTTCTACTTAATGTGTGCTCTGAAACCGTATTCTGCTCTGTTACTTTTGCAACAAGACAAAAGAAGCAGAGTTATTTGAATCTTGAGGAAAATAGTTTCTAGTTCCCTCTTTGGGGCAGTAAGTAAAAATAAATGAGGATCAGATCCTACTTCCCGAATTTAGTCCAGGTACATGACTTGACCCAACAATGACCCTGGTTGCACTGCTCATGCCAGTGACACAAACGTTTTGACTGCCTGAATCTTGCTGGGGTGTTTTGGTTTGCTCAGCGGGGTTTTGCTTTGTTGTTGTTTTTGGTTTTGAGAGCAGGCACAAAGATTCAAGGGCAGTTCCCTTCTCTGTTCTGTCTTTGGGTTTCCTCGGTATGACCACTGTCAGAAGCATCCACTGGCTCTTGATTTCTCAGGGTGCAACCGAGTTACCTAGAGACTGGCATTTGGCACACAATAAGATCAGTATCAGGAAAACATTCCCCTGTGACTGCTAAACACACGCTTGCTTCATGGTCCTCCTCCCTGTGTTCACTGGGTTCATGTGAGGTTCAGGCCTCGCCTTCACATACTTCAGGAGCATAGGATTCATTAATGCATGCGTTGAGTCAAGGCATAGTGTGTTCAATAGCAGATATGCAGACAACTGATAATGTGCCAATAAAGTCTATCTTTCCAGTCTCTTAATTAGATGCTAGATTAATTAGACTGACATGCTAAATAATTAATTAGCTATTCAGAGCCCTCCTGGTGATTGTCTCCTGTGGCTTAGCTGTACACACCTTCTGATTCATTATGAGGCTAAATGGTGCTCATCAAATCATGGCATTGTATTCTAATTCTCTGCTAATTGGTAATTCTTACACAGTAGTTATGGGTATCCTGATTAGTGAAATAGCCCCCTTTTCCTCCTCATGTCACATGAACAATCCCCTGCAAGTCATTTATAGCTGGCTGGTGCACACACTCTCTTTCTAGGCCCATGCCCTTCTCCTTTCCAGTCCTGTAAGATTCTTTATTTTGACTTCTGGAAGGATTAGGATTAGGGTTACTATTGCTATGATATTAAAAAAAAAAATGACCAAAAACAACTTGGAGAGGAAAGGGTTTATTTCACTCACAGCGCCATAAAACTGTTTCTCATCAAAAGCAGGGAGGACAGGATCTCAAACAGGGCAGGAACTGGGAGGCAGGAGCTGATGCAGAAGCCATGGAGGGAGCTGCTTACTGGCTTGCTCATCATGGCTTGTTCACCCTGCTTTCTTATAGAACTCAGGACCATCAGCCTAGGGATGGCCCTGCCCACCATGGGCTGGGCTTTGCCCAATCAATCATTAATTAAGAAAATGCCTATAGCACAATCTTACAGAGGCATTTTTTGGGGTGGGGTTCCCCCCCTCTCAGAAAACTTCAGTTCGTCAGATTAACATAAAACTGCCCAGCACAGGCTGTATCTCAGATCCCCGATGGTTAGTTAGCATCCCTCACTCTGGAGTCTCCCTCCCATCTGTGCTATACAAAAGAATGGCAACGACTCTTGGAAGTCTAACTTGCTTTCAAAACAAGACTGAATATCCAAGAACAGGTAATAGAGGCTTGTAGGTATCAGGAGGGAAATGTCTTGAGGGAACCCTTTGCTGATGGATGTCCCAACAGGAGACTCAGGGGAAGGTCCTCCTCTTGTCTCATGCTTCGTGGTGAGCATCTTCCCAAAGCCAGTATCCCTACGTGATTCTCGGGCAGGAAGGAAAGGAGATGTTGCCCACGTGCTGGATTCTGCCCCCAACAAGTTCCGTGGGACACAAATTTTGTTTCCTTTATTTCTGTTGCCTTGGGAACATAGCACAATGTTTGATAACAACCTTTGTAAATCTTACTGAATTTTTTAAATCTAGAAATATTTTTTCAAACAACTTGGTTAATATTTTTTATCCTAAGTTATTTTGTTTCCTCTGATTTTTAGGGTCCCATGGGCCTTGTCTTCAGCAATTCTGACGTGGTGAGTATGGGTTGGGTCCGATCCCTCTGCTAATTAAAAAGCAGTCTGGGTGATTCTTACAGCTTCTGAGTTTCACAACAGCCGGCTGGGTCACTCGGCCTCCAAGAATGGCAACACATTGTCACCGGCTTATGTAACAATCCTCTCTCCATCAGTTATCTGTAATTCCAGTATCTACCGAGGACATAAGTATGTATGAGTTATGGCTTGGTCCTGGGAACGGAGGCAACGCTACGACCTGGGGGGGAGGGGAACCACAACCAAAACCAAGCACACTTTATTGAAAGAACCTAAATAAATGTGGGCTGTGTGGCTTCATAAAAAAGGACACAGCTCTCTTTGCCTTTCCAAATGATAGCATGGAAGGGGCGGCAGCAAGTGTGTTGAAACAGGATCACTCAGCCTCAATGTTTTTATTTTTGACGGAATGGCTGAGAACCGGCCCATAACAGCAGAACCATGTCTTTCAAGCATCAATGAACGTCCCGAGTCTCAGTATAAGGTAGATCTGAGCATGTGGAACATGTGAGGCACGTAACACACTAAGAACGTTCAAATGGTATGTACTAAAGACCACGGTGGAATTTTAGTATTGAATTAGTTCTAATGCCCGCTTATTTGGAAGAATGTACCTCTCCTCTCTCTGTGTTTGTGTGGACACATGCCATTATGTCTGCCCTCCAGGTATGCCTCCTGCTTCTCTTACAGCACGCATGGGTAAGACTGAGGTGAGGGAAAGCTGAGGAGCGATCCCCCACCCCCCCACCCCCCCACCCCCCCACCCTCCCACCCCCCCACCAGGCTTTTACTCTCTGGGGAATCTCTTGCCATTACTTTTATGCTCCTTCCCGTCATCTCCATGGTTTGACTCCCATTATTACCACAGAATGAGGTAAGTGTGCTGGTCAAACCTTGCTGCCAACTTGCCTGGATTTAGAAGGCCTTGGAGACAGGCTTCTGGGCTCCTATGGAACCATGTTTAACTCAAGAGAACAACTCCCCTGCCTCTGAATATGGGTGGCATCATCCCACGGGCTGGTGTCCCAGGATAAACGGAATGAGAAAAAAGAGAAAGCCGGCTTCCTCTGCTTCCTGATGACGTGACCCACTGCCTGACACCACATTAGTTCGGTTGTGCCTTCCTTTTGTGGTAAACTCATTATAGCCCCTCAAACCAGGAAACCAATATGAAACCCTTCTCCTAGTGCTGGTTTTGTCAGGAATTTTGTCACAATCACACAGGAAAAGTTACAAACACAACATGAATCCCTTCTGACCTTTCTCCATGCTGTTTTCTTAAGTAAGGGCAATTTGTGAGAATCATGCAGGCTTTCAAGGCTAATGGAATGTTCCTGCTGGCTTGTAAACAGTCCTGCCTCTTGGGCTTTGCTGTTTGTCCTTAGGAGACCTGGAAACCTGCTTGGGTCCCGGTTGCCTCACCTATAAAATGAACCTTCCTTCAAGATTACCGTGAAGTTCATCCGAACTAATATTTGTGTTTGAGTCAAGTGTTTACAATACTGTCTGGTGTATAATTAGTGCCTCTGTGCACCTGATCGCAGTAATATTATTCATTTATTTTTGTTAGTGTTTGGTTGCACAATATGGAAAAGTTTTCTTCTCATGATGGAAATAAACTCAGTACCTTTTCTGATGTGTTTTTTTCTAAGACTGCCTTGTGGTGTCAAATGGCTTCCATGATAATCATGGTGACAGGAGACAGTGCAATTGTCCCTTAAGCATTGGATGTTGTAGAATTAGTAGCAGCTAGGATGTCAGAATTGGCTGGGCTGGCTGGAGAGGTGACTTCAGTGGTCAAAGGGCTAAGAGCGCAGTTTCCCAAACTGTGTTTTAAGAAATTACTTCAGGATTTTTTGCATTTTGTTCAATTTTGGCTTAAAATAACCTCAAACACTTTAAAGTCTACAATAAATATAAATACATGCATAATCTCTTGGAGGAAGCAGAATGCCTTCAAAGATTATATGCTCCAAATCCCCAAAATGTATAGATATGTGAATGTGCCAGCTTGCACAGCAAAAGGGAATTCCATATTGATGAATTCAGGATTAGAGGGTGAGGGGTGGGTATCACTCTTCTAGAGGACCTGAGTTCAGTTCCCAGCATCCATGACAGTTACTGCTGGTAACTCTGGTTCCAAAGGAATCCAGCTCCTCTCTTCTGGCCTCTGTGGCACTGCACTCATGTGCAGTGCACACACACACACACACACACACACACACACACACACACACACACACACACACACACTACACACACACACCACACACACATGCACACACACACACATGCTTACACACACATATACCACACACATGCACACACACATACACACATGCTTACACATACATGCACACATATATACACATGCTTATACACACATATACCACACACATGCACACACACATACATACACAAACACACATGTACACATATATACCAAACACACATACTTACACACATACACAAGTTATAAATAATAAATCTTTTAAACATGCTAATAATGTCTCAAGGGGCTTCTTCCTTCTTCTTCTTCTTCTTCTTCTTCTTCTTCTTCTTCTTCTTCTTCTTCTTCTTTTTCTTCTTCTTCTTCTGTAGAGTTTAAAGTAAATATTTTAGGCCAACATGAAGTAAACACAAAAATCCTGAAGTAACTTCTTAGAGCAAAGTTTGGAAACCAGTACTTACAAGTAGAATACATTAAATCCATTTTTTTCTTCCAGCAAGCAGTTATTTACAAGGTTTTATAATGCAGAGATTTTTTTTTATGCTACAGATAGGAATTATAAAATAGAGCTTTTAAAAAATATTGGATATGTTAAGGGAAAAAAAGCTTGCAAACCATGGTGTTGAGATTTAAGCTTAGATAAAACTATGAAAGGCTGGACAAGCCCTCTGAGTTATTCCTTCTGTCTTGCCAGTTTCACGAAACTCCACGGGTCTCCATTCATGCTGCAACATGAATGATGCAGGGTAGATGAGAGAGCTGTGTTCGAGGCATTTCCCTGGGGCTCTGGTGGTATTCTCTGGGTATCACTTGGACTTGTCACCGATACATTATGTCTTACAGGAGGCGGGAGAATGTCCTCCCCCAAGATTTGGGAACCCTGATAGTCAAACTTGCAAACATGTAAATGGGCCATCTTCCACAGAGAAAGGGAGCTGGCCTGTGTGATGGAGCTGAGCCCTTGAGGGCGGGTAAACATCGAGGATTTCTTAGATGGACCTAGGGGTTCTGGTGGAAATTCCACTCAAGCCTTCCTATCTCCCTCCAAACGCTGCTGCATGCCAAATGATGGCCCCTCCCCCAGAGATGCTCAAGACCACTCCCACAGGGTATTTAAACTGTCCCTCAGAAAACAGACTGGCGGCTTTCTGGTCTTTCCTATCTCCTCTCTGGGGGCGGGGGGGGGGGGGGAAGGGCTGGAAGGCCATCCTGGAGCCTTGCATCCATTAAACGTGGGATTTTTCTAATTCAGTTTGATTTGGTCTGATTTGGATTGCTGCAGCAGGAGAGAGGCTTATCGGGGTACAGAAACTTTTCACTAGGCCCATCAAAGAGTTCTTAAAGCAGGGGTTCTCTTCTGACTGTGATCTAAGATCTGCCTGGAACAGATCAGAGATGAGATCTGGCCGGCTTTGAAGATGGAATGGGGTGGTTATAAGCCAAGGAGTACAGGCTCCTCAGGAAATCACAAACAAAAAGAAACAGGTGCCCCTAGAGATTCTGACAGAGAAGGGACTAGCCCCATGGAAATCTTGATTTAGACCTGTGAGACCTGTGGTGACTTCCACCTCCTGGTGAGCTTGTCTAAAGGTGTAAGATTGGCGTGCCTTGCTACACAGGAAAACAAAACAAGTCCTTGTCATCCAAAGCCTAGAGTGTTTACCAAGATGGCTGACATCTTCAGTGAGCTTCCCCCAGTGTACAAGCGGGCAAACTCCTTGTTGACAATTTGGACCTGTCTCCCAAGCACAGACTCTCTGATTCCCAAAGTCATTTGCTGCTTCTGTGGAACTTACTGCATGATAGCTATTGTGTTAGACCCAAGCACAAGGACAGAAAGGAACAGCAGGCTCTCTGCTCAGCTTGCTGCAGGGGAGTGATGAGGACCCCTTTTCTTTCTTCTCCCTTACTTAGGGGATGACATGAAGCCCCGGGCATTGACAGGCATTACCCATTACCCTTCTTACCGTGGGCAATGCTGCCATCATCCTCACCTTGCAGATGGGGGAACTGAAACAGGGATGGGTGAAGAGCTTGCCAGGGTCATATGCTAATGGTGGTGGATTCCAGGACACAGTCCTTCACAGTCTGCCTTCAGAGTCTGGCTTGACTGTTACAGCCCACGGGCTTGCATACAAACAATAAGAACAGTATTAAGGGCAAGGCAATGGGTGAAACATTGCTGAGGCAGTGGGAGGTGTTACACACGGGGCGTCAGACAAACATCAAAGTGGCAGACTCTTTTGAAGGAGATGGGAAATGCCGGCTGATACAGTAGCATTTTATCTTACTCTGAACTCGTAATAATAGCTAACACTTACTTTCTCCTGTATGTTATCTCTTGTTATGTAACAGTCCAGAATGTAATGGTTTAAAATAACAAGCGTTTTCCACACTCAGAAGTCCACCTGTTACGCAATCAGCGTGCGTGGGACTCAATCGGTGTGGATTTGAACTCAGGAGGCAGCTGTTGGAGAAGGCAGCTAAGCCCTCTCCCATGTTTGGGGCTGTCTGGCTAGAAGCTATGTTGACTCAGTCTCCCTCTCACCTGTGCTGCCCTCCCACAGGCTTGCCCAGGCATGTCTGCACTGAGCCAACCTCCTGACAAAGTTGAAACTTCTGCTGAGGTCTGTTGCAGTATAAGAAACGGAGAATTTCAGAAAATCGAGGCAAGAGATTCCAGGAAACACGTATTCTACCTGTGGATCGTCACAATAAAAAGGGACTTGAGCACAAGAAGGGCAGCAGGAAAGTGGGCTGTTTGAGTTGTCAGCCAGCCACAGCTGTTGCTGAATTATCTTTGGCTTATCGCCAATCGCTAATATACATAATGTTGTTGAAGTCTCAACTGTGGAGGCAGCACTGGTGGCAGAAGCCCTCTCACACCAGAGCCTGAGGAGGACAGGGGGGACAGCTTGTGTGGCCAAGGCTCAGGAGGAAGAGAAGGGAGGAGAGCAAGGGCTCCTGGAGCCTCCGTGTGGTGGGGATGCAGCTGTATAACTAAGTGCAGCATCATGGGGTTGGCAGAATCGCAGGAGTCGGGGGAGGGGGGGGCAGGGACCTCACAGCAGGGGCTAGAGATGGGGACCACGGTGAATGGCTGCGGTGAGCAGTGCCAGGAGCATGGTGAATGGATGACATGATGAGTGGTGCCACCGAGGCTGGAGACTTCAGTTAGAAGAGAGGGTCAAGGGAAGAGAAATGGGCCGGGAGGAACAGTGAGACATGATCTGAGGAGCGGTGGGAAAGACGGAGCTGATATTCACAAGACAGGAAATGGGAGAGGCAGGACGATGGGAGCATGGGGAGGGGTCGTTTGTACAAATAGAGAGAATGGCTCCTCACTGTCATCTTCATAGTAAATAGTTCAGGGCCGATTCTGTGCAAGTCTCACTCTAGGGATGTGAGGTATATCGGAACGAAAACAAACATCTGCCTGAGCTTTTAGTGAAGGGATATGAGCAAAGCTCAGTGAAGAAGCATGTTTATAGTGTGTGTCTCCCCCCCCCCCATGACTACTCCGGGTAGAGTTAGCTCTGGCTGCTGTAACAAGCAATCACAAACCAGCTGCCATAAAGCATAAGCAACTTATCTTCTCAGAGGTCAGGAGCCAAGAGTCCAACACCATTAGGAACAAAATCAAAGCTAGCAGGGCCACACTCCTTCTGGAGGCTTCTAAGGGAACGTCTGCTCCTTATCTCTCCCAGCTGATGTTTCCTGGCTTGAGGCCACAGCATTGCAGTGTCTACCTGCAGGTTTTTGGTGTCTTCTGCTGTGTGATTATCAGGAATTTCATACACCCTTCTCATGAGGGAATTTGGGATTGCATGTAGGGTCCAGTCAGATGAAGGTTACAGAGGAACGTGACCACAGACCCTCCAAATCCAGTGCTGTATGGAGGAAAGATCTGAGGCACTTAAAGTCATGATCAGGAGTGTGTCACTTCAGAAGGAAACATGTCTCCCCAAATCAGCAGTGGATTGATTCTAGAAAGTTCCACGGAATTCTAGCCCTTGGAAAAACATGCTATGGTTTGCACGTTGCCTAAACACATCTTCTACTATACTTTCAGTCATTGTTAGGTCACTTATAATGCCAAAGACAATCTGAGCACAATGCCAATAGTTGTCATACTGTATTAATTAGGAAATGATGGCAAGGAAAAGCATGCACCCATAAGCACATACTCAGTACTATTGCTTTTATTAAAAAACAAAAATTCCTGGGTTGGTTAAACTGGCAGATATGATGTGATACAGAGAGATGGTTGTGGACAAGGATAGAAATTCTAATGGGCAATGGACTTTAATCTCACTGGTATATAGAAAATGGATTTTAGAAGATAAAGAAGCAGTGTGTCTTCTCAGAGGAACCCAGACGGCTGGGCGGGGGTCTGATCTCAGTTCATGACAATGTTCCACTTAGAAGCCAGCGCTGGGGATCTGAGTGCTGGGGATCTGAGCCCTGCTCTTAGCCACCTCTCCACTTACTATATAGTTCCAAGGCTTCGCAGATGCCCCGTGTGCAGACAGTGCAGATGCCCAAGATTTCTGAAACCATGGACCATGCTTGATGTTTTGAGAGTCTCATCATGAGAAACATCCCATCACCTATTTAAAGACCTGGTCCCCATTGGTGAAGCTGTTTGGGGAGGATCTGGAATCTTCAGGAAGTGGAGCAATGGTAGAGGAAGTCACCACTTGGGGTGTATTTCAGGGTGTAGAGCCTCTCTCTACTTCCTTTCTCTCTCTGTTTTTTACGTGTGGATGAAAATGAGCAATTAGTGTTCTACTCCTGCCACCAACCTATGTCTCCCCTGTCATTGTAGACTCTTCTTCTTGAAGCATAAGCTAAGAAAAGCCTTTCTTTTCCCCAAGCATTGTTCCTTCCTTCCTTCCTCCCTCCCTCCCTCCCTTCCTTCCTTCCTTCTTTTCATTTTTTCTGTCCAATTGTTTAATCACAGCAACGGAAAAGTAGCATCAGGTTACTTGCTAAGTTCCATGTGCTCATAAACAAACCAGAAGACGATGGTTCACTTCTTGAGCACAGCTATGACCCTTGTTAGCTGCAGTCATTCCATTTAATAAATCTGTAACCTCCCTAGACTTTTCTAATACCCCTACTGTAATATCAGGGCCAGATTCACAGTAGATTACAACTATCTTTTTCAAGACTGGGCTCTAATGTTATGCCATGTACCATGTGCTAACAGAGCCTATTTCCCTGATTAGGTGCAGCTGTCAGATGATGTAACCAGAAAGACACATCTCCTGGGGTTTTATTATTATCAGAAACACGATGAAGCAGCAGCCAGGCCTGTTGGGTGCCTCTGCCGGACCAGCGTTCTACATGAGTCACGACACACACAAAGGCATTGTATCTGGTTGACAGTTGTCAATGTTGAACAAAAACTGAGAACTGATTGCCCAGCCAGTAAAGTCACCTCGTGACCACAGGGGAAGTAGTCCCCATGTGTGGCTAATTTCTCTCCATGGACTTATTTAGCTTTACATTGGCTACACTGTTGTGGCTAAGGTGGCCATATGAAAATGGTTGTAATTTTTAAAATTCAGATGAAGTGAGCTCACTCTGTAATTCATGGGGTAGAGAGCCAGCCCCACCCCACCCCCTGCTGTATACATGTTAGGAATGGGGTCTGTTTTCATCTCCACTTTTCTCACAGTACCCTCATGGTCCTTGCTGCCACCTGAAGGTTTCGCCCGAGGTGGCAGCAACGGAAGCAGACCTTTAGCATGCCGCTGCTCACACAGGAAGAGCCTTTGTGGATTCTCTGAGTGCCCTTGTAAAGAGTGGCCAGGAAAGCCCCCTTGCACCGTTATCTGGCACCCTGAAAGGATGGTTATAGGAGGAAGTGTGACTGAACTTGGGGGTTACAGCCAGTACCCCAAGAAGCTAGATTAAGCTGTAAGAATCCGACTAAAATATCTAAATTATTAGAAAAAAAAAAAAAACAGAAAAAGGAAATGAATTCAATGTGGCCAAGTTGAGGAAAAGGACAAAGGACCTAGGCACTCTCTCAAGTCCATGCTCCGGGTCCGGAAGTGTCCAGAAGTGTGATTAAATTTTAGAGTCAGGGTATGTGATCATCTAAGCAGTCATGGTCATAGTGTCCCTGGCCATCACTGACCCACCACTGTCCGGACTCCAGTCCCTCTAACAAGGTGCTCTGGCAGCTGTCTGTACTGGGAGAAATCTGCTGCCAGGAGGTCAGCTTTCTCTCTGGCTGGCAGCAGGCTCCAGCGTTTTGCTTCTCCTGACATAGATCCTCAGGGGAATCCCAGGTTCTTGTTGCCCACTGTTTTATTGTCTGGCAGTGAGGTTGAAGGAAAGGAGTACAGAAGCAGATGTCCACTTGAGGTCAAAACACGTGTGCCCAAGCCCCTAGAACCACCAGAAACACACTTTTGTTTTTAAGCAGCTCCTTTTCCAGCTTAGAGACAGCTCACTTCTGAATAAAGCAGGGCTGGCAGGCTTTGCAAAATGCAAAGAGTGAGCTCCCTGGCAGGACAGGTGCCATCTGCTCCTGCTTCTGTGGGCTGAAGCCCCAGTAGGGTCCCCAGGCTCATCCTTCCTCATTTCTCTGCAGCCTTAGCCTCGCACCAGCTGTTCTGACCCTGAGAGAACTGGTCAGAGAGCAGGGTTAAACACTCCATGGAGGTCTGAAGCACCAGCCCGAGAGCTACTGACACCAAGAACCTTAGGCCCCTGTTTTGATCAAACCATGCTCAATGCTTCAGTCCCCACTGAGCCGTGATGCATGGCTTTCTGGAAGTTTACTTTGATGTCTTAAGGTGTAATGAAGGCCGTCTGGTTAAGATGTCTAGTCTCCATTGTCACCGAATTGAGTGTAGTATGCTGTCCTACCTAATCCCTGCTGTAGTCTAATAAAATAATCTTTTTCATCTCATGTATTGAGAGCTCAGGACTCATTATAAAGAAACAAAGTCAAGAACAAAAACGATGGCTATACTTAAACTGGGTTGCTCATCCTCCAAGTGTGGCTCTTAGGCCACAGACATCAGTGCCACCTCAGGCCTTTCCAGCCTGTAAACTAAGGCCCCCACCATGGACCAAGAATCAGAAACACTTGTAAAATCTCCTTTTCATACTGAACCTCACTAATTATTAGGCTATTTCTAGTCACTGAGTATGAGACTTGGTTCTAGAGCAGCCAGTTAGAAAGTATTTGATTGACCACTAACTTTAGGCACCACTGAGCCAAGTCACAGAGCTGGGAAGTGACTGATGACGTTCAAGCCAGGAAGGCAAACATTTTTTTTTTGGGGGGGAGAGGGTGCTGGTTAGTCCCTTTCATGTGAGAGGGGTAGAACACAATCTAACCAGAGTACAGAAGCCCCTGATACCCGTGTGGACTGAGTATTATGACTGTCATTGATCAAGGGATCCTTGAGGTCAAGAACCCTGCCCACTGCCATTGTTGATTTGTCTTGTACCCACTGCATTCTCATTGTGGGTGTTGTAGCCCTGATGATCGGATCTGAGCTGCATGACCCTAAGGAATCTTTACGGAGGCTGGGAAAGGCGTTTATATAGTTTCTCACGCCAAATCACCTGTGATTTTCTCCTTTTCATTCAACAGCTAAGACCATAAAAAATGTACTCATCTTGTGTATGTGAGTGAGTGTGCACGTATGTGGGTGGTATGTGACTATGTGTGTCCATATGTCTGTGTGTCTGTGTATGTGTATACACAGGCACATACGTGGCTGCCAAGGAAAACAGAGGTGTCCTACTCTACCAGCTCCACCTTATTCCTTTGAGACAAGGTTTCTCCCTGATCCTGGTAGGCTGGTGGCCAGCAAGTCCCTTCAATCTCCCTGTCTCTGTCCCTCCACAGTGCTAGGGTTACAGCTTTTTATGTAGGCTCTGGGGGATTTGAACTCACACTCTTATACTTGTGCACAAGCACTCTTAGCCACAAAGTCATTTCTCCATCCTGATTATTATCCTGAGTCAGACTTGCATTTCAACTTCACAAGGCGATCAGAACTTCCCTTAAATAAATGCTGCCTTTCGAACCAGGAGCTGCGCTCCCCCAGTGTGGACCCCTTGAAGCTGGCTGTTTGTGTGAGCGGTGACACCAGATTAGGGAAAGGCTCTGCAGCCAAGAAGACTCCATGACTGCAAATGATGCACTGAGCTCCGTTAAACCTTGCTTTCACCTCCTTGCCCCGGACTGATTTTCTGAACTTATTTTCTTATCCAGGAAACATGAATCACAGCTTTAAATGCGGCATGTTGGGGATAGAGACAGGGTCAGAAATCATGGCCTAGTGCGGAAGCTGATTATTCTCTCTGGCAGTTTACACATTGTACACATCCGCGGGCTACTCAAGAACTCTCTCAAACACCTCAGCTCACCAACAATGTAACAGTCCAAGGGCTTGCCATACAAAATGTGGCAGTGTGTGTGTTGTGTGTGTGTGTGTGTGTGTGTGTGTGTGTGTGTGTGTGTGTGTGTGGTGGCCTGGGTTGTGTGACATGAGTCTGAATTAGCTCATACCTTGAGACTAGCAGGCCCTCCTGATGAGGGAGTGTGAGCAACCTGTCCTTTTATTAATAAGTCCCATTAACTCCTGCCTCCAACTTTCGATACTCCCTGTCTTTCGCAAGGACTGTCACCAGCACAATGACACAATGTTCTGCCTGTTTGCATTACCAAACAGAGGAAGTGCCATGGGGAAACGGGCTGCTCATAAAAAAAATGACTTCAGACACTTGATATAGATGTGACAAACACCACACTGATTTCCATGTGGTGGGTGTTCCAGTCTCATTTTATATGGAAATGAGCTAAAGGGACAAGACAGCCGGGAAAGCAGGACTCCAATTTCAGCTTTTAAGCAACACAAACATGTTGATGCCCTGTAAGAAATCCTCCCAACTGTAATCTCCTTTACACTTGGAGTGTTTGTAAGCTTATATGTGAGTATATATATATATATATATATATATATATATATATATATATATACATGCAGATATAAATATGTATATGCATAAAGGCTGGGGTGGGTCTATGCAGCAACCCCACCTCACCAGAGGAGGTTGACCAGTCCTACCCATGATGAGTGTTACAACAGGCTTCACATGGGTATTGTTGGATATTGGTTATTTCTTACAAGCTAGAATATGTAAAAAGTGAGTAAATATTGCAAGTTAAAAAGTTGCTTGAAAGGAAAATGAAATCATGCAAAGACTTATTAGGTAGTGAAAAACTTTGCCAGTTTCTTTACCTTTTTAAAATAAACAGTTTTCCCTCTGTACATACACACACACACACTCACACACATAGACACACACAGAGCATACCACATATAGACATAGACACATGCACAGCACACTACACACACATTCACATACAGTTACACACACATACGCACACACACATGAACACATTCACAGTCACACATACACACCATACATACATAGACACACACACACACACACAGACACACACACACACAGACACACAGACACACACAGACACACAGACACACAGACACACACACACACACACACACACACACACACACACACACACACACACACACAAATGCTTTTAGTGGCTTTAGGAACTATGATTTAAATCACCCTGAATCCCATCCCTTCTACTGAACCCTAATGACTAATCTGTTCTTTCTTCCGCCAAGAAGAAAGGATGTCCCTCGTCATCTCTCTACTTCCTGTGGCCAAGATCAATTCCACTGATATTTATTAACCATCTACCGCTAGCTAGACAGCAGGCATGCAACACTGACACCATGTCTGTTCTTGCCAACTCCCCCACTCCACCCCCTGTGCTCGGCTCTATAAAATAAGCAGCCTGACTATTCTCTTTTGAACTCAGAAAATATTTTCTCAGAGGCAGACCCCCAGGAAACTCTTTCCTGTCTTTAAGCTCCCTATAAACTTACTAGACGATGCATTCTCATCTAATTGGCCAAACTCGACTTTAAACATTTAATTTGGGGGAACAAATCATTAATTCAATTTTTTTAAAGTCCTACCTTTCTGCTTATTCTTTTGACTTAATTTTGGGAGCACATCACAAAATGAGCCTGCTGACAGTGGACACCAACTGGCAATCAGAGATGTCTGCGAAATAAGTGCAATGGGGAAAGATCACTGTGACTATGGGGAAACCCACAATTTTGCCCCTGGATTTTAGAGAAATGGGATTTGAATCTAATGATTATTAATAACAGAAATGAGTGTTCCTTATTTGTTGAGCCGTCATCTCCTGCAAGGAACAAATTTACGATGTCTGCCCCTTAAAAGGTTCTCAAAGCAGTTTAGGGAAAAATAAGATGGAGGTTTGGATGGGAATGGAGTTTGTTGAGGTAATTAAGCTCCTTCCCCAACCGTCACATTTTATAATGAACTCACAGGATGCCATTTTCTGCCCTTCATGTCAGTGCAAAAGTTATATGAGCTCACAAACTGCAAGCGTGCTTTCTTCTCCTTATTCTCTCCCCTTGGTTACTTGTGATTCCATCTTTATTACTGCTGTTTGTTTGAGTCGCCTTACAATAGCATAATATCTTGTAGGAACACATTCCTGCGTGAACAAAACCCTTCTGGACGTCTGAAAACCTTTGTGAGCGAGCCTGACTGGCATAGGGAGAGCACAGCCTCATGTTCCTGAAGCATACTTTTACAAGGAAAGTCATCATCAAAGCTCCCTGGCAGGATGACTCGTGTGGAGCCTGTGCAGACACCCAGCCTCCCCTGCTGTTTCAGTCAGCAGCTGTTCAGCCTGTTTTTCCCATCACCGGTCAGGATTGCCTTAGACCAAAAAATCCACCTTATTAAAAAAAACAAAAAAAACAAAAAACAAAAACAAAAACCATGAAAACTGGAACAGGGAAGCAGTGGCCACTGCTAGGCAAGTTGCTGTCCTCTTGGGCTGTGCTCTGGCCTTGGCACCTGCCCAGTGGGGGCTGCATTCCCTGCCCAGCAGGGAGTCCCAGCTGACCTGCTGAGAAGGTCCCAAGTGAGTCAGCGCCTTTAACTCCATCGGGGCCATTTGCTGCACACTTGGATGTTTCTGAACAGCTGCCTGGCTCCGAACCCGACTAGTGACTGGAAATGTGGCCGTTGTCTCCCTTATTTTTAAACATGGAGCTGGGGCGGGGTCGGGGGAGAAAGGCACAACCCTGATCAAGAAAGACAGACAGCTTAGTTTTTCCACCGTCGACTGCCTTGGAAGGAATTAGAAAGGACACAGCAATGACAATAAGCCCCAGCAATGACAAATAAGCCCCGTTTGCCCTCTTCTCTTTGCTGTTGTCTCTTACTGTTTCCCTAATGAAGTTGGGTGTGGTCTCAGGGAATTTATGTGATATAGAGAGACTTACCTCCCTCGAGGGGGGGGTCATCTCATATCCACACTTTTTACCTTATCTGTCTTGTTTTCCAAACACAACAGTGAATATTTCTCTTGCTCAGGAAACATTTTTCCACAAAAAATTTGAAGTCCATTTTTTGACCACATCAACAACTTCTTAGAGGCATTGACGGAACAAGTTTCTGGTCTACACGTTACCCAGGCTATTTGAGAAATGTTAAACACGATCCTTGAATTTAGGAATCTGTAATGAAATGGGAGAGAAAAGACCTCTTCAAATGATTGGTTCAGGAACAATGTGGGAGGGGAAAGGCATTATATCAAAGTCTCAGATGCCTGCTTCGAGAGCTACTCAGGGCCTCTGAAGTTCGGAGCTATGCCCCGAGAAGCTGCTTTTAAATCTAGAATGATGGCAACCAATATTAACAAGTGAAATTGGATTGATTTTGTAAACACGGGCAGTGTGTCCTAGCTGGGCACACAGCCTGGGTGTCTATGTTAAAGGCTGAAATATATTCACATGGCCCCAAGGTTTCATTAGATGAGAAGTCTGTGACTTACATGTGTATTTTGGTCACCAGAGACACAGCAGAGGTGTCGGGCATTTGTTCCCCTTAGATTGTGCATTTGTTCCCCTTACATTGTCATTCCACCATTTTGTATCTGGCACTTGGCCTTTATCTTGAAGGTAGAAGAGTACACACAAAGGATAAGAAGAAGACACTTTCATTTGGAAGATCTGCAGATTCACTATTTTCATTCTGTTACAAGTTGTGCACCCCACAGGAAGCAGGGAGCTAGGGCGGAAGCCAGAATCAAGCTTCCTCCATGAGCTCCACCCTGCAGCCTTATATAAGCCACCAGGCCCAATGTCTAAAGGTTCTACACTATCACAAACTGTGGGGTGGTAACCCCATACATGCATGCATGTACGTACACACAATCACACACTTGTGCCAGTGCAGGGTATCTCACATCTACATATAACATGTAGATTCTCCCGGTTCTCCAACACAGTTTCAGCATTTACTATGAATTTTCCTGAGCACTACACATAGAAGGGTGTTTGATTATTGATGTTTTGAGTTCCTTCAACTCTAAGCTATTTATCCCAACTCAATGAGGGTTAGGAGCCAAGATAAATGTCCTTCAAATACTGGATTAATTCTTGGTACTGAATGAGTGAACATACACAATTGCAATGTTACTGATTGAGATTTGGGTACAAGTTCATTATGGAAAAAAAAATCTATAGTTGCCAGGCGTTGATGGCACATGCTTTTAATCCCAGCACTCAGGAGACAGAGACAGGCGGATCTCTGTGAGTTTGAGGCCAGGCTGGTCTACAGAGCATGTTCCAGGACAGCCTCCAAAACAATACAAAGAAACCCTGTCTCAGACACCCCCCCTTCAAAAAAAAGTCTATAGTTTTAATCCTAAAAAGACTTGTTGCAAATAACTTTTTAAAACATAGATTACAGCTGGGCAGTGGTGGCACATGCTTTTAGTCCCAGCACTCTGTGAGGCAGAGACAGGTGGATCTCTATGAGTTCCAGGATAGCCAGAGCTGCATAGTAAGACCCTATCTCAAAAAAAAAAAAAAAAAAAAAAAAAAAAAATAGAAACCAATGGTTCAATTTGGATCCCTGAAACTAAAGAGCAGTTTGCTCTGCAATATCCTAACCCATATAAGAGTGTTTGAAAAACTAATGAACACTAATGAAGTATTCATAATTTTACCAAAATGCTACAAATCAACAGGTATGGCAAATCTAGATTTTGGTGTAAGCAAAAGTTTCCTAAATCTTATCTGTAGATTTGTTATAAACAAAGGGGATTTTTCTCCAAAGAAATAGATAGGGAACAAAGGGGGTCACACCAATGGGAAGCACAATTTAGGCACTAAACTTGTACAAAGGATAAAACTGCAGGTCACTCATGAGTGGTGTCGCTTAAATCACAGTGCAGTGGTAAATGCCAAAACGAACAGGGAAACAATGAAAATTAGGATAGTAACTCAACCTCTAGGCATGGGGTGGTAAGCAGTGTATCTGAAAGGACAATAATTATCTGAGCTGGCATCTCAGCCTGTCTTTGCCATGCCAGCTCAGGCAGGGTATGACAGTATTCATCCAACAGGCACCTGTTTTCAGCTAGCAGTATTTTGAGTGTTTCCAAAGATTCTGTGGTGAACAAAATCAAATCTCTGACCTGATGATATCTCTCTGCTTCCATGTGGAAAAGTATAAGTAAAAGATGGTTTGTGTGGTAATGTCAAGAATTAAGGAGGACTAGAAATGGAAACAACGCAGTAGGCTGGACCGATGCCATTTGCAGCATTTGGGAAGGTATAACATGCAGGGGGCTCCCACCAGTCAGCAAAGCTTCCTTAGAATTCGGAAACTCTGATGGGAAGGAGGGGGTGACGGAGTCAGAGACAACTGGGAAGGAAGCAGAGTGTTTGGACTTTAAACACTCTCAGAAGGCCTGATGAGATGTGTGGACTTCCATCTGCCAGCAAACCAAGGTTTGAGGGTAAATGGGAAGTTTCATAAACAGAAAGCTGACATCACACACACACACACACACACACACACACACACACACACACCATTCACTTTCATACATTAGGGCTGAACAGCTCCAGACATAAGGGGTCTCAGTTAGGAAAGGAGATGCTGGTGTCTTAACAGTTCAGTTGACTGGATTTTGCAGGGTTACCATCTATCTGGTAGACTACAAAGAAGGGACTCGGACTACGTGACTAACTATCTGTGGATAACTCAGTTGTGGTTACCATGCCTATAGCTTTGAACCAAGGGGCTGCTCCCAACTGCCCACTCTTCCTGCCTGTAATTCCTACTTAGAATGACACCTGATTAGTTACTGTCAGGCCAACTCTATGATTTATTCCCTGGGTGTATGTGTTAGATTCAGTTCCTGGGCTGTTAGTGTATAACAGTGAGGTCTCTAAGAGGGGATTAGGTCTTGGTGTGGTTTAAGAACGATTAATGGGGCTATCATGGAAATAAGCCAGTCATCATGGGAATGGCTTCCTGGCAAATGAGTCAGGTCCCCTCCTCTCCCTGCCTCTCTCAACCTCCCTCCCTCCACAGAACAATGCAGTGAGGAAAGCCTGGCCAAGTGGGGAGCACTTCAATGCCGGACACCCCAGCCCGGAGAACTGTGGGCAATACAGCTTCCTTCTCACAAAATGACCCTGTCTCTTGTTGTTTGTCATAGCAACATAACACAGTCTGAGACACAGCGAACACTGTACATAACAACTCAAAGCCAAACTCATTGCTGAATGTATTGCAGTGAGAATGAAGGTGAGGAAACAAAGATTTGGTAACTGGAAGAAGGGGGGAACAGAGGCACTTTCTCCCCGTTACGGTTTCTATCTAGAGAGTCACAACCACAATGGGGAAATTAAAATATTATTAAAATCCATGTGGGGCAGGATGTGTCTGTACTCTGGGCGCTTGGGCGCCGCTGAGCCAGGAAGATTGCCACTAGTGTGAGATCAGGCTGACTTATGTAGTGAGTTTCAGAGCAGCCTGTGTGACATAGGTAGACACAGCCATACTAAACAAATAAGCAGAGAAACAGAGGAATCTGGATGGAATGCAGAAATCTTTGAGGCATAGAGAATTGCTTTGAGCTGATCAAATCAGACAGGAGACAGAGAATATCTAAAACTCTGCATATGAGCTCGTCCCCACATCTACAGGCTAGCCTGGAGCTGGATTTGTTTGATACAGCCTCCAGATTGCCCGGGGAGGTTAAGGAAATTGAAGGAGATTTCAGTTCTGTGTTTTAGAGGTGAATTTCGGTCTAGTGACACCTTGCTTTGAACAAAGATGCTAGTATTCTTCGGAGGGCTAGTAGAATCTATTTCTAAAATGTAGCACTCACAATATCTAGGATTGCTCAGAAATGCAAAGGGAAGCCTCTAGGCATGTGCAAAAGCACGGTGTAAACCCAAGAGGAAGAGACTGAGTTAAAGGCATATGATGCCAAAGTGACTCAGAGGGTGGAATTCACAAGGATCTCAAAGTAGATATCTTCAACATGACTCAACATATAAAGGAAGCATGCATCTGAGCAATGGAGAAGGCCCCAGTGTTGGGAGAAATCCTCTGAACACGTGAGCCAAAATAAGCCTCCCCTCCTCTGAGGAGTTTCTGTTAAGTGTTGTGGTCACAGCTATGCAGACAACAACGAATAATACAATGTGAATTGGGTGGTTTCAGCAAATCTCAGATGGCACAAGAGAATGCCAGGGAAGCGGAAGGAAAACCCCGAGGAACTGGGAGACAACCAGACTGGCTTGTGAGAAAACTCGAGAAGTCCTGGGATCCACATAATTTAAGTATGGGAGGAGAGGTGAAGCATAGGGCAGAGATTTTTAAAGCAATTAAATTAAATTATCTAAATTTGGTGAAAAGAATGTTTGTATACTCGAGAAGTTCAGAAAATCCTCAACTCAAAGAAAACGATAGTAGGGTTCATCGTGAAAAATCCAAAGGAATCTGAGAGTAGGCAGAAAAAAGAGAGAGTCAGAAAAAGAAAAGGCAGCACAAATAACTGCTAATCTGTCGTCAGACACTCACGGGAGAAAGACTATGGTGGACCAAGATTGTCAAACCATCAAAAGGAAATCAACGTTTCAATTGAGACTTTTATACCCCATAAATTTAACCCCAAAGAACAGACTCAGTTTCAAATAAATAAAAACTAAAATCGTTTTTAAAGATTCATTGTTATTACTGGTGTGTGTGTGTGTGTGTGTAGAAGAGAGCATCAGATTCTCTGCAGCTCCAGGCAGTTGTGAGCCACAGAACATGAGTGCTGGGAACTGAACTTGGATCCTCAGTAAGAACAGTAAGTGCTCCTGGCCATAAGCCATCTCTCCAGGGCCTCTTGACTCTTGATAACCCCCCCTTGCCATTAGATTTTCACTACAGAGTGAGAAGGTCTTAGGTGAATAGAAATTGTTGAATCTTCAGCAGAGATTCAATTTATTTACCCCCAAAATGGTGAACAAATGGGTAAGTATAAAAAAAAAATAAGTAAAACATTTCAACTTTGCATTATGAGGTTTCTAAAGCAGGTGATGAAATATATGTGACAACTCTCACATAAGTGCTAGGAGATGGGCAAGCAGCCTGTAGGATGACCATAGTCTATATGCATTGACACACTAGATTCAATTTTAATAAACTGCAGACTTAGGAATGCTTACAGTGCTTGTTGAAATGATAAATACAGAAGCAACTCAAAGAGATGTAACTTAAAAGGTTGCATGTAAATTGATTATTTGGCCCAAATAAAGCAGATGTTAAGACCTCATTTCTTAGTGTGTCTGTATAGTCCTTGCCAGTGATTACCTGTCACTGCTAAGCTGGTCCACAGGATGACAAGTTCCAAAACTACAGACTTACGGGCCTTGGAATTTTGGAGTTTTTCTATTAAAATTCCTATTTCCAAAAATCTCTTTATAATTCCTGAATACCTAGGACACACGTTCTGAGTTCCCACAATAACTTCTCTGATGGACGCTAAGACATCTTAGTTTGATGCTCACTGGGTCTCTACGCTGGAGCATTCCATACCTGTCCACTTCCATCTGTGATGAATACCACAGGAAAAAGCAAGTGAATGGATTAGGTCATCACATTCGCAGATAAGAAGGCTGCAGACATTGCAATGCAGTCTGTGAATGTATTAGCTTTTAGCAGCCCAGGCACAGTGGCCTGAACCGAGTTTGAGGTTAGTCAACATCATGCCCTTTCTGGATGGAGGAAACTTAATTTGAATGGATCTCTGTTCTCCATCGCTGTAGTGATTGGTTTGCTGAGTCTCAAAGAGGAAATTCCTGGACATCCCTAGCTGGTTTTACCTCCTGCACCCTGCAGTCCATGTATGTACAGTTGGGCCATCTCAGATCTGGTCGCTTACCAGGGTAAGTGAATTGATTCCTTCCCGTTCAGAAGTTTGACATGATGTCCTGAGTCTTTGAATTCGAACAGAACCAGTTTGGGTGTTCCAAAGTAACTCAGTATGAAAACAAGTCCTCTCAGGTGACCTTCCACCTCCACCTCAAGCCCATGCTCTAGGGATAGATCTGGGTGGCTATGCTTCCTTGTCGACCCTTCCACTTGTGTGTTTTGGCAAATCTTCTAACGTGGGCAACGTTAGAAAGAGAATATAATTCGACAGGGTCAGGGATGAACAATAGGCAGAACACGCAGTTGGAGTGTGGCCTGAGCTTTGGTTCTTTCTCAGGATTAGGCTGTGTTGTGGGGCTGTCTGATCTGAAGCCTCAAGGATCTTTGCCCCTGGGAATGTGGAAACCTGGCGACAGCTTGCGAATGTTTTCACACCACTCCCATCTTCATCATAAAGAGTGCTATTCATCCAGTCCCTCCTCCTCCCCTTTGCTATCCTTCTCTCTCTTCTGCTGGCATCCTTTAAAGTAAATGCAGGGACGATTATGTTTTTGGGAAACAAATGTTGCCACATACATATTTGGATTGTTAAACTGGGCCCAAGAATGAATATTTCTGGCATGTGTGTGTCAAGGTCTTGGATCTAAGCCCTTTGATGATGAGTAGGAACCTGCCTCTTGCTCATGTCTCAGGTCTGGAATGAGGAAGAAAGTCTTCAAAACTGAGGAAAAGCCAAGGACAGCTGAAAGGATGGCTCTGACTGCTGGAGCCAAGGACAACCTGCAAGGCCATGACAAGCCAGCTCTCTTAACTTTCCAGTTCCAGAACATTCCAAGAACAAGGTAAAGCATCTTGAAGCAAGGGATGGTGTCTAGGGCATGTTCTATTGCTCCTTTTGCCTCTGCATTCAGAAATCCCAACAATCCACACTAGCATGACACAAGAGGAATTAAAAGAAACTGCTTTAGAGGTTTTAGAAACCATGTCTTTGATGTCTAAGAAAAGCTTCCCTAACTAGTTAAAGCATTATGTTGTGTGTTTTTTTTTATTATTATTTAAATATAAAATCTACCTCAGAAATCAGCCACTAAACACAAGAGGAGCCTCAACCCCTGTAGGGATCTTTTAGGAAGAATATAATCACGCTTAAGGCCTCCCCATAAAACAGCTTGTGAGCCACATTTAATCTCAAGGTACTTTACAAGCATCATCCAGATCGTGTGCCTCCCTGCTCCACACTGCTCCTTGGTGCTCCTCTCTGCTCCTCCCTACTACTCCCTGCTCCTCCCTACTCCTCCCCACTCCTCCCTGAGATGGCAGATGAGGGCATTTGGACCAGTGCACAGATGGCAAACCCAAGAAAGGCAGCTGGACCACCGAAGACAGCAATGACTGACACTTCTGTATCACAGTACTAAGAAGCCAGATGCCTCCATCCGCAGGATAAAAAGAGAGAGCTTGCCCTACTCTGTGAGAACAGATAGGGCCCCAAAATCCCAGCAGCCTTCTGTTCTGTTTGTATCACCTTGAATTCTGAGTTCTCTGATTCCTGGAGCCTAATTGTTCTTCATGCATCGTTGCCTCAGACATTGAGTCTTGTCCTAGGTCCCAAGGGTAAGAGCTGTATTTCCACTTGCTGACTAGGTTATTTCTTTCCTCCTCTTAGGCTTGCCCCAAACCTTTCCAAGATCCTGAGCTCATCGCCTCTGCTAAATGTAACAGCATAGTACTTGATTCACACTGTGATGCTGTGTTCCAATCCCCTCACACGGATAGTGGATGGTGTCCTTTGCCCATCACAAGCATGGTGGGATGGCTTCCCTGGGGTGAGTTTCCTCACCTCTCTAAACTTCTGTCTTCTGTTAAATAACCACAACAATATCGACATCAAACCATTGTGAGAACTCAGCAGAGTACTTGACACCCAAACGGTTTCCCCAATCAAAGCCCTAACTCTGATCATTTCCCCCCCTGAACAGACAACTTTATCACATGCTGTCACCAACTCAGTGCTAGTGTTTCTGCAAAATTCCAACCCTGACTTTCTGAACTCCAGGTGACTAACGGAAGGAAGATGGATCCTCAAGGAAGCAATTAAGGATACTGATAAGGGTGGGGCCCCAAACCGCTATAATCAGTGGCCTTAGCAGAGAAGAGAGTTGGCTGCCCCTCCCCATTGTACAAGTGCTAAGAATGGACAAGTGGATGCAGAAGGAGGCAGTGGCCATCTACAAGCCAGCATGGGGCTCCTCTCCAGAACCCAGCCACTCTGGCACCCCACCTCAGATTTCCAGTCTCCAGGTTAATCTTTGCTTTGCAAGCCACTCGGATAGACTACATTATTTGTTATATCAGTCCCGAAAGACCAAGACACTTCCAGGCAGGTGCTTCTTCATTTGCTACCCATTTTTGAGACAGCGTCAATGGTCATCCACACAGCACCAACACTCACACTTTCCTATGAATGCTTCTCACAGCGCCCTCTGCAGCTAACCCCGTTAAGCAAATATCCAAGAGGATCTGTATCTGTCAAGACCCTTGTTCACTCATTGAAAAGGAACATAACTCTCTGGACAGGCAGTTTAACCGTTGTCCTTCCTCCTTATCGTAAGTGCTGGAGGGATACTGGGAAGTGGGGGTGCTTACCGCCTAGTGAATGTGACAGGCTCTGGGTCTGGATACAGCCTTGATGGCTGCCGAAGCTCACCTTTCTGACTCCTTGTTCCATTTAAAACAGAACCAAAGCATCTGTCTTACCCATGTGCCTTATCCATGTGCTGCTACCAGCAGAGATCATCATTCTGACAGGGAGGACTTCCAAAACATCCTCCTGCCTCAGGAGACTCTAAAAGTACCCACGAGGCCCCTGCCATCTCTCTGGTGCTCTCACTGGCTTCTCTGTGTGTGGAGTGAAGCTCCTGGAATGAGGAGTCTTGCATAGCCCGAGGCTGTCTCCCTTCCACTTTCTAGCCTCCTCCACTCGTGTTATGAGCCAGGGCCAAGAAGTGTGTCTCCAGTCATCACAGTGCAGTAAACATGGGTTCCATATCAAACACTGTGGGTCTCTCCATCCTGTTTCTTTTGTAAACTGGGGGTGACAGCAGTCTCTCTGATGATGGCTCGACTTGTTTTGACTACACCGCTGCAAAAGCAACTCCGTGCAACTGACCACTGTCCCACATTGTCCACTGATGGTTTGTCCTAAATTATGGGACACAGTCAATAATTCATTGTAACATGGGCTCCACTCCAGATGAGCTTGCCCGGTTTTGAGCTGATGTAGATCTCATTTAAGGGACACCAGATGGGGGTGAGGGTTAGCAGAGGTGTATCAAACATGTTTGGCTCCTGAAAGGTATCAGCCCACAGAGCCCAAATCAGGACGGAATCCATCAAAATCGTGGCACACTGGTACCTACTCCTAGCATCACTGTGAGGACTGAGAGGGAAATGTGCTTGTAAAATGCTTATAAAGGAATATAAATGCTGTGAACCTTCTTCCTCTCCCAGAAAAGACAGGAAGACACCAGCTCCTCAGAGCATAGCATGGGTGTATGTAAGGTGGCCACACCCTATTTCCCATTTAAAAAGTTCCCCTGGGATTGGGCATTAAAGCCTTGGGACTGCACTTTTGTCTCCTTGAGGTCTCAATGTGTACAAACCTGTGAAATTCAGCTGATTCATCCTAGAGTCTTTCATTTGAAGAATTGTTTTTATTGTTCATCAATATGTATATGCTTGTGTGGGGGTATGTGCATATGGGTGCAAGTGCCCCTGGAGGACACAACAGATGATAGATAGGTCCCCAGGATCAGGAACCACGGGTCATCATGGGCCACCTGCTGTGGGTACTGGGAACCGACTCTGGGTCCTCTGTAAGAACAGTGTGTGCTCCAACCCATTTAGCTGTCTCTCCAGCTCCTCATCCTAGGCTCTTTAAATGTATTTATTTTCATTTTATATGCATTGTTATTTTGCCTGCATGTATGTTTGTGTGAAGGTGTTGGATCCCCTGAACCTGAAATTAAAGACAGTTGTGAGCTGCCTTGTAGGTGCTGGGATTTGAACCAATGTCCTTTGGAAGTGTAGACAGGGTTCTCTGCCGTGGAGCCTCCTCTCCAGCCCCCTACCCTAGGCTATTAATCACATCCTGTCTATTGATTTATGTGTTGAGCTCTTCGTGTTTTTCTCTCTTAACACAAGCTTCTACAGTAGGTACCAAAAGAAGTCAAGCTTCAAACAGAGTGAGTATTGGGGTGCTGATGAGTAGACTTTGCGTAGGTGAGTGGAGTAACAAGAACCTTTGGCCATCAGTGGACACTCGTTGTGTACATCTTTCAACTGAAGTCATGTGACCAGAGTGAAGTGTCCACTGGTGATCACCTTCCCCAAACAAGCCCAGTAGACATTCCCGACAGTGAAAAGTCTGTAAAGGCATTTTAGATGTTAAAAGTAAATTAACAGCATTGGTCCAGTGCAGCAAGGCCCACATTAATGTAGGTTCTATCGACCCAAATGTTGGCACACGCCTCAGCTTCCTGACTTGCCAAGAAGTATTTTGATCACATGGTCACATGGGAAGTGCATCGTGAAGGCCAAATGAGACATTTCATGTAATGTATACTACATTGCTGTACTTGGTAAACATAATGCTCCCTCTTCATAACCTTTATAATTAGCAGATGACCTCTCATGACTTCTATGGGTTAATATAGATTCTCCTCAAAGCCGAGGCAGCCTCGTAAGTATATTAGAAATGGAGTTACTAAATTACACAGGAATCTCTGTGGGTACAGAATCAATAGGATGTGTATGTACGTGCATATGATTTATGAAAACAAATTGGGCTCACATGATTATTATAGTTATTATCAAGCATTGACACGTGGTTACAAAGCTGAGGTGTCTGAAACGTGCAGGCTGAGACCTGGAGGGGAGGATGCTAGGATTGGTTCAGCAGGTTGGGCGGGCTAGAGCACAGGAACTGGCTTTCTGTCAGTGTAGACCTTCAGCTGACTGAGGACTCCTCACATTACAGATGTGTGCTTTCTCAGTGTGCCCCATTTACATGTTAACTTCACCCCCAAAGTGTGCCCCAAGTTAACATAAAATCACCACAAATCCTGTTACAGAAACACTGGCGGTAGGACGGCCAGATGACTAAGAGGGTAAAGTACTGGCTATACAGCCCTGGTGGCCTGAGCTTGACCTCCGGTGCCTGCAGTGAAAGCAGAAAACCAACTCCTAAAAGGTGTCCCTGTCCCTCTACATGTGTAGTGGTACATGTGTGCAGACATGCACACATGAGGTCATACATACATACATACATACATGCATACACACATACACAATTATAATGACAAATGAAACAGTACAAACTAACTGGGAAGAGACTAAGTTCAGGGTATGAAATGTGCTCCCAGTTGCTGACTCTTTTCCATATTAGTCAGGAGTTTCCTGTCCTCAAAAGGAAAGGTGATTTAGGAACAGAATTACTGCCTGCCTTATCACTATTTATTTCTGTGGTTCTGTACGGAATAGCAACCATGATATATAAAAAAAAAGTTTGATTTGCCTGTGGCAATCTGTGGAAGCTACTAGAGAAGCCAAGTGTTGCCTTGGTGTGAATTATTCTGGGAAAATCTAGGCAAGTGACCAACAGAGGACTTCTGGTCTCTCAGAAGTGTGGTGTGTACCCCATCATCCCATACGCATTCCCTGTGGCCTCTGACTATGTTACAGCTAGCAGTCTATGTTCTAGGGAGGCCACAGTTGATGATGCAATACTTACATCAGAAAGAATCACAGATGACCGACAAGCAAACTTACAATCACCATCTACAAAGGAGACCGAGTCGCCTCTTTACCCAAGGTGAAGGTCTGTGGTCTTTATAAATGTCACCTGGACAGATCCCTTGAGCAAACTGTCTTCTTCAACCAAAACACCAGAATAAAACATTAGTCCTTGGGTCAAAGGAAAATTCCTTATGTTTAATTTAAACTTAATTTGTCATTTGATTCTGTTAGCAATACAAAAATGGGTCCTGTTCAAATCATGATTACGCTGTGAGCCTTTAAAATATGAAGTCTAACAGGAACTACGAGGTACCTCAGAGGGTGTATTTATACCATTGGCCATCCCCGAGCCTGTGAACTTCCACAGGAACTAGCAGAGGACACACCTGCCCACACTTTTAAACCACTGCCAGGCTGTGGGAATGAGGAAAGGGGAGGGCTCCCGCAGCACGTGCCAAACCAGTCCTGGGATCACATGGTCAGCCCTCACCAGGACCCACCAAAACCGCCACCAATAAAAATAATGATAATCAGACCTGCCTCAAGTAGGTCAGGCTTTGATTCTCTCAACAGGATTAACTCCAAGCTCCCCAACACTTACATGCCAATAAAATAAAACAAAGTGAAACACGCAACCACAAAGTAGTCATCGTCCCCATGTCAGCCGTGAGGGTAACGCGGCTAACAAAGGAGATCTAGTAACCTGCCCACAATCAAATCACAAGTAAGTGGCAGTGTTGGGTCTGAAATCTTCCAGCCTTTGGCCCAGATTCCAAAGCAGCCCCAGCATGAGTTACACATATACCCTTCTCTGTGGAAGCTGCAGTTTGCCTGTTTGTCCTGACGACCCTCAGAGGGGATGGGCTGCGGAAGAAATATGTATACAGTGCAGCGGTTGCCTGTTTGCAAAGCCCTGTAGCCAGAGGGCTTCCTTTCACCTGGGCTGCCTCCGGGACGCCTAAGAGTTCCATGTGCACGGTTTCCTGTCTTTATGTCACAGGCTACCTCTTCATGTATCTGTCCTTCACCAGTGGGTTCCTGCTCTTTTGTTCATTTACACCAGCAGTAATCCCTCTCTCCTCTCCCCCTTCCTCCTTCTGTTCCTCCCCCTTGACTCTTTCCTCCCTCCCTTCTTCTCTCCCTTCCTGCCGCCCGTCTCCCCTCTTCTCTTCCCTCCCCTGTCCCTTCTTTCATTCCCTTTTCTTCCTCCATCTTTCTCTTCATTTCTTTTTGTACACTTTATTTTATGCTTTTTCTATATGCTTACTTCCAATTAAACATTCCAGGCATCATAATAATTTGATCTAAACATAACTATGAATGTTATCATCTGCAAAATCTCAGTAGTATTCCCGTTGCTGATTTTTCCTGTTCAGAGACCTTCTCTGGATACTTGAACCTGTACTGCCTCTGTGAGTGGCAACGTTACTTGTGTGCTAACAACAGCAGCTGTGGAAAGTTTTGGACCAGATTCTCCTTCACCTTACACCTACTCCGTGTTCTGCTGGCTTTCGCCATCTGCAAGCTGAAGGTGTCTCCAGGTCCAGCCCTGTCACTCACAGGAAGCCTTAGCACATGAACTCCCTCACACACCTCAGAGCATCTTACTTCCCTCTTCTGTCTCTCAGACATGTTGGTGGGTTGGTAAATGAACACACCCATCACACTGCCATGAAGGAAGGGGGAGTTTAATGAGGCTACAGTTAGGGCAGGACTGGCACACCTATAAACAAAACAAAGCTGGTCCAAGAGAGCCTGCAGTAGAGATGTCCTCTCCCAGCCAGCCTCAGCATCCCCACCATGCAATAACCAATCCTGTACAAATAAAGGCCATTTTAGTTGGATGATGGCGGCTCCCTGGTGGAGGCTGGGCTAACAGGGCCTCCTGTTAGTCACCCTCAGTTTGGGGAGCAGAGCAGAGTTTGGGGACACTATCGGGACCAAGTTTATATAAGGGAGGCTGTTCCTTTCTGGGTTTTCCAACATGGGTTCCCACTGAGTGTGGCCACAAGCTCCTTAGAGAAATCACATTTGGATCAGAGGGCATTTTCTTCTGGTTGAAGAAGCGACATACACACACACACACACACACACACACACACACACACACACACACACAGAGAGAGAGAGAGAGAGAGAGAGAGAGAGAGAGAGAGAGAGAGAGAGAGAGAGAGAGGAGAGAGAAGGAGGGAGGGAGGGAGGGAGGAAGAGAGAGAGAGGAGAGAAGGAGGGAGGGGGAGAGAGAGAGAGAGAGAGAGAGAGAGAGAGAGAGAGAGAGAGAGGAGAGAGAAGGAGGGAGGGAGGGAGGGAGGGAGAGAGAGAGAGAGAGGAGAGAGAAGGAGGGAGGGAGGGAGGGAGAGAGAGAGAGAGAGAGAGAGAGAGAGAGGAGAGAGAAGGAGGGAGGGAGGGAGGGAGGGAGGGAGAGAGAGAGAGAGGAGAGAGAAGGAGGGAGGGAGGGAGGGAGGGAGAGAGAGAGAGAGAGAGAAGGAGGAGGGAGGGAGGGAGGGAGAGAGAGAGAGAGAGAGAGAGAGAGAGAGAGAGAGAGAGAGAGAGAGAGAGAGAGAGAGAGAGAGAGAATTTCTTTTCACAATACCCCACCTAGTATTATGAGGGCTGGAAGGCCTAGCTAAGAACCCCGACTTAGGCGTGCACACCTCTAAACTCCCTGAACCAGTTGGACATTATTGAGAGTTTGGCATTCAAATACTTCCCCAGTTGTTTTGTCTAAGCCACACCCACAAAACAAATGCAAGAGTGTACTCTACCCCTCAAGTCATTCCTAGGCAGGGCACACATTTGGCCCCAAGGTGTTTTGCTGCTTTGTACAAATGGAAGCCACTCAGCTGCTTTTACACCTTATTTTAATGCCTTATTATTTCAAAGCGATCTCTGTTCTTATTGACAATAATTACTGTTAACTCCCCCATCGAGTTCAAAGGCTCTGTGATTATGAAACCTCTTCTAAAGACGAACCGATTAATCCAGCTTGTTATTAAATTAGAACTGTATTCTTGACCTGTTTTCATGAAGGTTTTATTATTGCTTTCCTAATAAGCTTAAGTATCACCTTGAAATCACATTACTATCTCTCTAATCTCTACTATCTGTGCTAGAAGGCTATGGGGTCCCTAACTATCAGATGGATGTTTCATGTCTGTGATGATACTGCTGTAAATTATCAAATTCTTGTTCGACTCTTCGATTCCCTCAAATCCACCCTCCTAGCATCCGCCCCCAACTAACACACCCAAACTATTGGGTTCAGCCAAATGACTTTACACTTTGATGTTGGAATGTATGCTTGTTAGATCCTTGCCTTCACAGAGTGGGCCCAGGCTGCCCCACCACCCCATTTTCCAGCTCTCAGGACTCCCTAGTTCATTCTAGGGCAAGGGTGGCCTCATCCACATGCATGGCCTCTGTTACTTGTTTTAGCGACTAGGGAGAACCCACTACTTAGTGAAGTTAGCATCTACTGTTGACCTCGGGGGCCTGACTCCACAGCTGGGTTGTGAACCTCCACATTGTGGGGCTAACTCCTACCATCATCTTGGTTTCACAGAGGCCTCACTGGGCCTGGAGTCTCAAGCAGGTGGACGCTGCATAGTACTAGCTGTTATTGATCAATGATGCTGTCTGTCACTCCTCACTTCCTCCCCTGGCCTCAGTTTCTCAGTCATAACCAGAGACTGTGCTTTTTCCACCTTCTTTACTGATTTGTGTAGGGAACAGAGATGCTACCCTGGCACAGAGCTGCAGAACCATCCCGGCCTGTGCTAGCTGTCACCCTCAAATCAGTAATTAACTCCAGCTCCCCCTCTACAATCTTTCTTGGAAGAATCCTCCCCTTGCCTTTAGTACCATGACCCTCTCACCAGCTTCTTAGTCTCTAATTCTTCTGTCTGACCCTATCCTTGACTGGTGGTCCTGTCATCTTTTCCTGAGTGACCTTTTAAGGGCAATGTCAGAGAAGGGCATAACTGTGATCCATCCTAACTGCACAGCACCTAACTCACTCTCCTGCTCAGAATGAAAGGCAGAGTCTTCACCCAACCCTGTCCATGCCTGTCCACTCTCTCCCTCCTATCCTCCCTCCTTCCTCCCTATCTGTCTCTGTCCTCTGTCCCCCAGCTAATATTCTCTTGCTTCAGACACACTTAGCATTTCCTGGCCCCTCATGTACACAGGACTCCCTCTCTTTGCCTTGGAATTCTCCAGTAGCTGTCTGGACCCTTCTCTCATGATCCCCAGTTTGCTATTTTGTCACAGGAGACTCCAGGATGGCCCTATCTTAGTACATGCAGCTTCTGTGTTCCTTCACCCAAATGGCTCCAGGGTCCTAATACAGAATCACCTAGCACAGGTATCTATGAGCTTAGTCCATCTCTCCTCAACTGCATAAGCTTGGAGAGAGCCCAGACCTGGTCTTCTGTAATGTTCTCTGAACTTTGAATAGCACTGGAGCATAGTATGCACATGAACAGCCACTAAACCACTGAGCATGAATGAGTGGATGAATGAAAAAATGCATAGACAGAGGTGTCTGTTTGAAATGCTAACATTTTAACCAATGGCTCACTATCTCAGTTACTGATCGAAACCTATTGGGGAATTTTAGAGTACCAATGTCCAGTTCCCTCCCTGGAATATTTAAATCAGAATCTCTTGGAGTGAAGCCCAGACATACTGGTACTTTTTAAAAGCACCCTCGATGTTTCCAGTGAATAACCAAGGTAGAAAAGCATTGGTCTCCAGTGTATAAGACAGCATTTTGTTTTTCCAGCTAACACCTTGCTAGCTAAGTGCCTTGTACACTGCAGCTGTCTTGCATAGTTGATTTCGGAAATGGTCACTTTAACGCATGGACGGTTAATGCTTGGGAAAAACCTCGCACGGTGCCCTCACACTTGGCTGCACACAGATCTCTACCTTGTAGGAGTAGCGCAAACACTTGAGCGTCTACTCTCCACAGGCACTGGTGGTCCCTGGCGATACAGTCCCATCTCATACCCATGCCATCGTGGTGATATGAGGAACCTTTTTTTGTTTCTTGCAAGTTTTCCTGCTCCATGCTCCCCAAGGATTGGATGAGAAGTGTTTACTGCTTCAGGAAAAGGCAGGCATTGCAAAAACAAAAAACAAAACAATACAAAAACAAAAACAACAACAACAACAAACAAAAGTGGCTTTGTTCATTTCCTAAAGGCAGACTAGATTTGTTAGTGAGAAGGAGAGGTGTCGGTAAGTTTGCAAGAAGAGAAAAGGATTTACCAGATGCTCAAAGCTTACCTTCAAATGAAAATGAGAAAGCCTATAGAAATTACTAGTATGTTGTTAAACTTTACCATTTTTAATCTCAGTGTCATTTTACCCAGTTAAGAACTGTTGGAGTCTCAAAAGGCTTTTGTTTGTGTACATGTGATATGTCTATCAATGATTACATTTTTAAAAATTAAAATTAAGATTTTAAAATGCTTGCTAATTTATTTTAGAACAATGTTAAATCCAATACATATTAATGTGTAGATATGTATATATTCTGAAATAATGTGTTTCTTAAAAGAAACAATGATATTGCTCAGAAACATATGAAGAGTTACTACTTACTATCTCTCTCCCTCCCTCCCTCCCTCCCTCCCTCCCTCCCTCCCTCCCTCCCTCCCTCCCTCCCTCCCTCCCTCCCTCCCTCTCTCTCTCTCTCTCTCTCTCTCTGTTGAAACAGAATGAAGAGAATTCAGACTGGCTGACCAGGCATAGCACCTTCCTGTTACCGTAACAAACACCCAGGAAAATCAGCTCCCCTGGAAAGAGGTTTCCTTCTGCTCATGGCTGTGGAACTTTTGGTTCATATGACTGCTGGCATCCTTGTCTTTGGTCCACACAACTGACTGTTAGGATCCTTGTCTTTGGGCCGTGTTGGCCATTCTTTGGAACATATCAATGCAGACAGCAGCAGCTTGATTGCTAGAGGCACAGATAATTTACCCATCACTATTTTTGTAACACGAGTGAGTATGAATACATTTCCTAAAGGCAAGTGGAATAGTTGGGAGGGTGGCCTTGCTGGAGTAAGTGTGTCATCGTGGATGTGGGGCTCTGAGGTCTTCATATGTGCTCAAGTCATTCCCAGTATTGCAGACTACTTCCTATTGCCTGCACAAGATGTAGAACTCTCGGCTACTTCTCTAGCACCACATCTGCCTGAACACTGCTATGATGATAATGGACCGAACTTCTAAACTGTAACCTACCCAATTAAATGTTTTCCTTTACAAGAGTTACCATGGCCATGGTGTCTCTTCACAGTGATAGAAACCCTAGCTAAGACATGTATTACATACCCAAACTAGTTTATTGTCTACAAAAAGTTAGAGCTGTTGGAGAAGAGGCACACTGGAGTTTAGAAAATGACTCTTTAAGATTGATGTAGGCAAGTCTGTAGTGCGTTTTCTTAATTAGTGATTGATGGGGGTGGGCCCAGCTCACTTTGGGCAGTGTCAACCCTGGGATAGTGGCCTTGTGGTGTATAAGAAAGAAGTCCAGTCAAGCCATGTAGGCAGGGCTCCTCCATGGTCCCTGCATCGGTTTCTGCCTCCAGGTTCCTGCCCTGACTTCCTTGAGAGATCTTCAAGCTGTAAGATGAAATAGCCATTTTCCTCCCCAAGCTGCTTTTGGTCCTGGTGCTCAACACAGCAGTAGAAGCCTTAAGATAGCCAAGGATGGCAATTCTCCCCAGATTAACTCACAGAATCGATGACATTCCTGCCAAAGTCTCAATCAACCCCATTTCACAGCACAAGAGACTCATTTCAAAGAGGATGTGGGAAAGTGCACTATCTAGACTAACTCAGATCCTCCTGGCTGAGGAGAACATAGTGCAAGAAAACAGGATCCAGGCGTATGAACAGGTCAAGTAGCAAGCATATAGATGTGGGCAGACTCATGGCACAGCCAATCATTTCCCACAGCACTACTGCATGTCCTCAGTGCCCAAGGAGGGCAGAAGAGGCTTTAGAATCCCCAGAACCACACTTAGGGGCAGCTCTGATCTCTAAGTGCTAGGACCTGAACCCTGGTTCTCTGTGGTTAAGTACCAGATGCTCTTAACTCTGCAGTCTCTCTCTTCTCTGTTAATTGATTCACCTGCTGTAGCCATGTCACAGCAATGGAACCATGTGATAGGGGGTTTTAAACAATTATTCATTTAACTTAGTATGTGCGTGTCAAGAGTTTCTCTGTATTGCTTTGGAGGCTGTCCTGGAACTAGCTCTGTAGACCAAGCTGCCTTTGAACTCACAAAGATCCACCTGCCTCAGCCTCCCAAGTGCTGGAACTAAAGGCTTGTGCCACCATGGCCCAGCTCTTAATTTAATTTTATGTCTGGCTGTTGTACAGACCATAAATAACTCAAAAGGCAGTCCTAGGACCCAAAATGGTTCTAGCCTCTACCAATCACACACGCACGCACTCACGCACACACGCACACACGCAGAGAGAGAGAGAGAGAGAGAGAGAGAGAGAGAGAGAGAGAGAGAGAGAGAGTTGGATAACCCTTTGGGGGGAGAATTTCAAATTGATCAGATACAGATCTTTAAAAGCTCTTCCAAAAGCAACTGAGGTAACACAGTTAATCAGGGGGCTCCAAGCCAGGACTGAGCCGCTCACTGACAGGCCGGAGTGGTTTTGTTTCCCCTTTTGCGGTGGGAAAGGAAGCTGTGAAGCAGATGGAGATCAGTTATGGAAAAGAAGAGACATCTGACTTCTTTTCAAGGTCTGAGTCATAACTTTTAAGGTCCTCTTCTCTTCGCTCCTAACAAGTCCCATCTTAAGATGAAGAAGGAGGCTCGGATGTGTTCTGTGATTTCCAGGTCTCATTTTTTTCTGTGCAGAAGTCCATCTCTCATTAAGAAGATGGGTGTCAAGGACAGTAGATTCACAGAGCATCAGCTAGGGAGGCTGGGGTTGTATGCGTTAGTCTTCAGTCTTCCTGGATGTAAGAGGCACAATGAAAACAGAACTACTAATTAAAATACTATTTGTTCCACTCATGTCTACTCCAAATTATTTATAAATCTGGAGTGTATATGATTGGATAGATTGCACTTTAAAGCTATAGTATACCAGCACATTACCCACCCGCTGCCTAGCAACCAGCTGGCATTTGCTGATGACTGGCCCTGGCTACTGACTTTCCAGACATATCTTCCCAGATCACAGTTTGAAGGAGGTTGACTAAAGAAACTCAAGACATAGCATGAGTAAGTGAAGCACAACCCCAACCTCCTCCAGAACCCACACTGCTGGCTACTGCCCTGTTCTGCCTGTGTAACTACCACACTGGTCTTCAGCCCTCCACGCGAGCTGGACACAGGGCAGAATGGAAAACAAGAGGAAGGAGGCCGATTGTGTTAGCACCCCAGTTTCAGCTTCTTCCTTTCTCTTCCTATCGTTCCCCTCCCCCACTTTATTTCTTTGCTCATGTTTAAACGGGAAGGGGGGATCTGAAATAGAACATTTCCTTGTCTTCAGGAATGATTTCAAGATGAACTTTATTAAAAATCTGAAATCAGGAAGGTGAAGGATCGGAAAAGTGTGCGTGTGTACCTGTGTATGTGTACGTGAGTATGCATGTTGTCGTCATGTGCACAAATGTACATGTAACCTCTGAACTTTCCATATAGTCCTCGAGTGCTATCTTATTTTAAAATGCTCAGTATAAGCAATGAAACTTCGGATGAGTAGCTTACTAAGGAAATTTAAGGTAGGACTGGAAAGATGGCTCAGCAGTTAAGGGCACTTGCTGATCGTGCAAAGGACCACAGTTTGATACCCAGCATTCACATGACCATCTATAACTCCCATTCCTGGACATCCACAACCCTCTTCTGGCTTCTGTGAGCACCACACAGACATGGCACACATGCACACATGCAGACAAAATACAAACAAACAAAACTCCTAAATATAAAATGAAGTCATTTCCTTTTAAAGTTGCACTGGTATTGAACACCAAAGAGAAATTTTAGAGCGTGTTACTATTGGAGTTTGAGATCGGTCTTGAACTAAACGTACATGTCTTATGTTGGACTGCATCTCCCTGAAATTCCCCAGGCCCAGTCTGTTGAAATGCTGCCTTGTTTCATAGACAGTCCCTGAGGGACAGGGACAGTGGCTCCATCAGCAAGGTGGCTACTATGGACCTGAGTTCAGACTCTCAACATTCCCATAGAGAGGTGGGCATGGTGACATATGCCTATAATCCTAGTAGATAAGGGAGGATCCCTGGCCCTCTGAGGCGGGCAACTCTCACCAAATTAGTGAGTTCTGGTTTCAGCCAGAGACCCTGCCTCAAAACAAGGTAGAGGGCAAGAGGGAAAAGTACCAGACATCAACTTCTGGCTTCCATAAGCATGCATACATACATGCATACATGAACACACACACACACACACACACACACACACACACACACACACAGAGAGAGAGAGAGAGAGAGAGAGAGAGAGAGAGAGAGAGAGAGAGAGAGGGGAGAGAGAGAGAGAGAGAGGGAGAGAGAGAGAGAGAGAGAGAGAGAGAGAGAGAGAGAGAGAGAGAGAGAGAGAGAATGGACCCTACTCTAAATGTGTGTTTATAAGAAGTAGAACATGTATGTCCACAAACATACAGAGAGGGAAGATGACAGTACAACTCAGAGACTGGGCAATGCAGCCACATGAGGAAGGGTGCCAAAGATTTTCAAAGTAGAAGATTCGAGGAGGGATCCAACCCAAGTGTCCTGGTTCACTCCAAGATGTCAGATGTCCGGGTTCTGCAACTGTGACATGGGGCATTCGTGGAATTTTACTATGGCACCCCAGCCCTGTGGAGCTGATTCCCAGGGCTTTGGGCTGGAAAGGAAACGTGCTGACCATGTACTGAGTGAAAGAGGAAGAGAAATAACTGTGACATAGGAGAGATTGTGTGTTCTGGAAAAGGAGGAAGTCTTGACGCATCTACTTTTCTTGTTTTCGTTTTCTTAGAATTCAAAATACTTAGAAAAAGCCCCATGCAAAATAGGTGTTGCAGGCAAGAAAATTGATCCATAAATCTGTCCAGAGGTCTCAAGTTTCATCAAAGTGGACTAGACACTTTGTAAAAGAGAACCAATGGCTACACAATCACCAAGGAGCACGTTAGTCCAGGCCACCAGCAGTGGGCTTTTTAAAGAACGCATTTTAGGAAGTTTTCTTTTGGAACTTTTTTCTTTTTTCTGACTCTAACCAGTTGACAGTGTTGTTGTCCTCCATTCTGGTGTCTCTATGGAAACAACACTCAGAGGCCTTTAGGTCAGAAATGAATGAGACCAAAAGAGAATTAAGACAACCATGTTTGGGTGGACACAAGAAGACATGTGTATCATTCACCATTTGGATTTTATAAAATGGTCTGTGTAAGGTACTGGGTGGGTTTTACAGTGAGTCACCCCTTTGTCCCTGGGAAGACGTGCAGGGTGAGCACAGAGCAGTCTTGGCAGAGATTAGGGCCTGGGCTCTGCTGCTGATTGTACCTGGTCCTTGTGGCAGTAGGTGTGCACTAAGCTTTCTGTGCACAAGTTCAATGCCAGACCTTGCCTTTGCTTCGACTCTAGTATGAGATCTGCTCTTCCTTCTGACCCAGGGTCCCACTGACCAACGAGAACACTGCCCTCCATAAGAGCACAGAAATGTCTCAGAGCTTCAGCATAGGCTAGTAAGGCAATCCATATTCAAGATGGTCTCTTTCTTTCTTAAGAGGAGAAACCCATTTACATGGTACTTTCAGATGGCTGGGTGAGAGGTTCTGGTCCCAGAGAGATAAGGCCGTCTCTTGGCCCTCTCAGAGTAAGAGGAACTGGGAGGGGACTGATTGGTGACAAAGGCCTGACCCTCACAAAGAAACAACCACACCAACACTCCTCAGCCATTGGTCAGCCAGGCCCCTGGCCAGCAGAGTCACCCCATGCTCAGCTCACCAGCAAGGGCTGTTGCCATGGAAAGCCTGCATTCTAACTCTGTGACTTCCCCCACCCTGCCAAGAAAGGGGTCCTTGTCACCCAGAGCCCATCAGTATCTACACAACTGTCTTTGCTCTGCCCTGTGACAAGAGGGAAGTCTTCCTAAATTTCAGGTCTGCCCACCCTCCCACTTAAAGCCTCAGGGGAATCGGCTCCTCTGAGATTCTAGGTGATTCCTCCTGGCTGGCCTTCCCAGTCTCCCATGGGGTCACTCCACGTCCTGAACACAAGGCTGTATGTCATGCTTTGCTCATGCCCACCTTGAGTCTTCCTCCTTTCTGTACCCTCACTTAGAGCACAGTAAGCTGCCGACAGCATCTGGAGACACACAACCCCAGTTTCCACGCTCACCATTCACCTGCATTAGCTGTTCTTGAACAACAGAGAAATACAATCAATCCCCGGTTTGTGGGATTCCTTTTGCCAGCCGAAATTCTTTGGCACTAGTCAATTGTGTAATTATAATCAACATACTTGTTCGTTCTTTCGTTGATAGACATCTGAGCTGTTTCCAAGTTTTAATTGTTATGAACAAAACTGCTATGACCATTTGTCCTGAGTGCCTTGCAATGGATGTGGTTGGAGAGGGAAATGTTCCCCCACAGGTTCATATGTTTTAACACAGGCAGTGGTGCTGTTTGGGGAGTTTACAGGTAGCAGAGGCTTGGCTGGAGGATTTGAGTAAGTGGACATGGACTTTGAAGGTAATACCTGTTTCCGATTCAGCCTAAGCTCTCACTACTTCCTGGATGCTGCAGGGGTGCGGCCAATGACTGCACGATACTATTGCTGTGCTCTCCCGCCCTGGTTGACTACATTCTCCAACCTCTCTTTTAAGATGCGCTTGCCAGATAGGTCCAATAACACGGGGGAAAGTAACCATACAGTGTAGGCGATGTGTATCTCTGCACACATTGGATATATAGGGAATTGCCTTGCTGTGGGGAAGACATATGGCTTGCTTTATGAGATTGTTTCCATTGCTTTATTTGAATTTTTGAGTTTTATTTGTGTCTTTCCCAGTGGAATTAATCACTGAATCGGTAAGAACCTGTTCATGCATTTTCTTCTTTTTTAAAAAGTGTGTGGTGTGTGTGTGTGTGTGAGTGTGTGTGTGAGAGAGTGTGCATGTGTGTACTTGTGTGTTTGGGTGTTTGTGGAGGCTAGAGAAGGACTGGATCTGGGGCTACAGGTGCCTGTGAGCTGGCTGACGCAGCTGCTGGGACCCAAAGGCTTGTCTTTTGCACAAGTGTTCTGAACCGCTACTCCATCCCCTGTCCACACATTTCGGTTACTCTTTGTTGAAACAAGAAGTGTGTAAGTCTGCACATTGGGCTTCTGATTCCCCATTTGACGGTAGTTTTACTTCTGTGTTTCTTCAGCTTGTCCGTCTCAGTCAAGAGCCGTACTGTCTCTGTGGCAGCACTCACTGCTTATTACAGGGAGTGAGCAACCCTGGGCAATACGTCCTTGCTTCCTGACTGGCCTTGCACTGATGCAACAGGACTCCAATCAGGACCCTGCAGGGCTTATGGCCAATCAAGTATGCTGAAGAGTAGAGTCGCAAGCCTGCTTACAGCAGACCTCTGGGTGAGACCTCATAGGATTTAGCCTTGGCTGGAATTCTAACATAGAGGTGGCTAGCACATGTATGTGTTTGACACAATGCCTGACGTAAAGCTGACGCTCACCAAATACATTACTGTCATGTATTTCCATTTAACTTCTTTTCCTATAACTGATATCACGGAACCTCCTTGTTACTTATCAGGTTAGACAACTGAACACTCAACCAAAGGCTGGCACAGTGGGAAATCACTGGTGTTGAGTTCCTGTGGGTCCAATGACATTTGGAGTAGGTGGATTACAAAACAAAACAACAATAAAAATCTTAATGGAAGAGCAGTTAGGCAGTTTCTGCAGAAGCAATAATATATTGCATAAGTGGTCCATGCACTCTGCCTCCTTTAGGAAGGCAGTAGAGACTTTAGGTTACACTTGCCCTTACTACCTGTAAACCAATCCCCAACTAACCGGCTCATAGTGGGATGCACCCGTCACTTTCTGCCAACAAACCAACGGGATGTGGAAAAGAGGACGGGCATGCAAGGTAAGTAATTATATATGATCACAGCATCCATTTGCTCTCTCTTTCTCCTAGCTTTGAGGAAGTAAGTAGCCATACTAGGGAATTTCAAATAACATGGAAAACAAACAAACAAACAAACAAACAAAACCATATCCCAGAGCCTAGGATATAGTCTATTCTGCAAAGCTTCCAACTGACACCTTCTATACAATGAAATGGTCAATGAGACAATTCCTTTAGCTCTGAAGCCACAAGGACCCGGGTTCTGACAAATGTGAGAATTCAAAATGGATCAATTTCCAGTTAAGCCTCAGATGAGACCACAGTGTCAGTCAGCATCCAAATTACAACCTTGTGGGACATGAGGCAGAAGATTCAAAGTGTGTCTAAACTCCTGACTATCCCTGGTTTAAGGCACTTTCTTACTCCACTATGACAGACAGAATCACACACAGCTGGCACCTACTACAACTGTACGGTGTATCAGATGTAATACTGGGCTCTGGATATAGGATATTACTTAGTGCCCATCATTCAATATAAATATGACCTGGCAGACACATCCCCACATGTCCTTTATGCCCTTGTTTTACAGACACCAAAACAACACTGTGACAGCAGCCTGAGCAAGTACAACACTTGTCCCATTGATCCTATTTAACGATTTCTCCCATAGACTATTTCTCTTTAGCAAGATTAAATGTTCATGACAAAAACAACCTTATTTATTGTAAGCATCGTGCCTAAATATGCAATCACCATTTTAATAAAGTTATTGATGAGGCTCAGCATTTCTGAAAAAAGTTTGAGACATCTTCCATTATCAAAGGACAGACTCAGGAACCAGCCAGGCTGGCTGGACAGATATCAGAACATAAAATGAAACCATTTGTCAGGCTTCAGATCAATGTATGCCAGCAATCTTTGGGTGACCTAGGTTGGGCATATAAGAAATATCATCTTCTGATGAAACAGGCCATTCTGAGTGTAAACAGCAAGTTAATATGGTGAGCATATGCGTGGTATATTGTGGTTAAGCCATTCTATATTTCTGTGGTGGAATAATTGGAACTGGCTTGGTTTTTTAGCAACTGTGGATTTTGTGGTTAATAATGTTGTCTAGTCTCGTTACAGCGGTTGTTTGGTGTATATGTGTCTGGGTAGGTGAATCACAGACAAGTTACAGGTCACTAGAGTTAAACCACAGAGATCTATCACACTGCCCAGCACCAGAGGTTACACTCACTCCCTTTCCCAATATCTAGCTTTCCTTGTGGGTCACAAAATTATTTCTATCTCATAAGCAAATGGTGAAATCTGGTTACTGAATCTAGAGATGATTTCTATAATGGAAAATGAAGGCCAGGATTCACTTCTTACATACAAAATGTAAAGGTTAGCCTTTTTAAAATTAACTCTGACTTTTATGTAGTTTTTTTGTTTATTTAGTGTTCATTTTCATGCAATATGTGTGTGCTTAAGTGTATATATGTGCACCATGTGCATGTATGAGTCTGTCAATGACAGAAGAGGGCACTGTTCTTTCCTGAAACTGGATTTATAGGTAGTGGCAAACCACCATGTGGGTGCTGAGAACCAAACCCAAGTCCTCTGTAAGAGCAGTTAAGTACTCTAAACCATTGAACAATTTCTGCAACCTCACCCCTGATAGCTATTTAAATGTATTCACATGTATGACATTTTTAAGGTCAGTGCTGTACACTTTTAAAGATTTAGTGTGTGTGTGTGTGGGGGGGTAATGCTAGTGCCTATGGGAGCAAGAGAGGGTGTTGTTTCCCATGGAGCTGGAGTCATAGGCACTTGTAAACCATCCAACACAGTGCTGGAACCTGAACTCAGGCCCTCTGCAAGAGCAGTGTGTGCTTTTAACTGCTGAGCCACCTCCCAAGTCCCACCATGTGCTATTTGAGGATGATTACTTTCCCCACACCCAAAACTTTCTATTAGAGCCTTCCTTTCAGCTTACATTGTTCTTGAGTTCATTCCTTGTATGCTATTAGTATTTTATTACATAAAAGTATTGTGTGTCTTCTAACAGTAAATAAAATCACGATCATAAGACTATGTGTTTGAAAAGCAGGCAATTAAAAGAACTACTCAGTAAATAGATGATAAGATCACAGGGCTTTACAAGCAAAGGCTGCTACCTTGATGTCTGGACTATTATAACCAAAATATTGTCTCACCTTTAATCACAGCTATTTGTCAGCCAAATAGATGGTATACTATTCTCCAATTAAAACGGAAGATGATATCACATTAATTCAAAATCCATTCTCATTTCTACATCTTTATTTCTCATAATAGGGGCTATTAATTTGTTGTTCAGAAGAGGACTAAAAATAATGCTGTCTGTAATGACTACTGTTAAGAAGAGCTGAGGTACGTCCTCTGTGGCCAAGAGTGCACATTGGAATCAATTGATTGGTAAAGTCAGTAGTAAGGCCAGAGGTGCACTAACCCTCCTGGATTTAGTCAGGGTCTGTGATAGGAAATAAACCGGAGAGAATTGTAACACCTGTGTACAGAACTGTCCATCACCAGGTCCTTCATCATAAAGACAGATATTGAGAATATAGGGACAGTCACTTTATAAAATATGCCAACTTTAGGTCTTCTTATAATAAAAGAGTACGAGACTAATACAAGAGGATTAAAAAGTGAACAATAACAGAAGAGGTTTGGGGTTAAGAGGGAAGTGGGAACTAAAGGTATTACTAACGTAAGAACCAATGGAAGGAAAGCCAGGAGTGCTGATAAGGCTTGTCCCCACTGCAGAGATCACACAGTAGATCGCTAGTTTCACCTCTGTCTAATGTGTTTTACAATGAAAACATCAGTTAGTGGAGGTAGTCATGCTAGCCCAGTAATAGGTTTACTGTGTAGCAGTAGGACGTGGCCAACATCTAGACCCAGGACTAGTTGGTGACAAGAGTGTAAATTTCCCTGAGGGATATTCTCCTCAGAGACTGCCCATTTAAAGAAGGAACAGCTTTCAAGCTCTTACTGACCTTGGGGTTAAGATCCCTCTCAGAGTCTGGGGAAAAATTGGAAACTCTACTGAGTCATCAGCAGGCTGACAAACTTGGAGAAAGCTGGGTCCCCAGAAATGTGTGCATACATGCCTAAGCATGGCAACCATCTGATCCCTCTGTCCACCCTCTGGTTCTCTTCATGCAGGGATCATGGAAGACCCATACCCTGTGAAGCCAATGATGTAGGGCAAACAATGTTTCACTTGTCTTCCTCTCAAGATGACAAAGGTTGTCTGCCCTCCAGCCTTAGAGGAGATGGCATTGCACAGAGGTGGGCATGGCTCCTGAATGAGAATAGATCATTGCTGTCAGAAGTTGGTAAGGACTGGGGATTTCTGTGACCGTGGCACAATACTCTGACCAACGCAAAAAACATTTGAAGCAAATTGATCAGAGAGAAACTAAAATGTAATAAATTAGAAATTTAACATATTTTATAGAGGTATAAAATCCCTACAGAAATTTCAAAAGTGTTTTATATTTATATTTATATTATATTTATATTATATATTATATTATTTATATTTATATTATATTATTTTATATTTATATTTATATTATGATGGTCAGTAAATAAGGGTACTCATTAAATTTTATAGTGTTCCAACAAGAGAAAGTAAACCTTTAGAAATCTCCCAAGTCTTCAACTAAAAGAAAAATTTAAAGTAATGTGTTTATCAAGTGGTGAAGCCATGTTTATGAAAAGAAACACTTATTTTCTGTTCTCACATCTAAAAGGATCTGTGAGCCTATCTCAGGGGTAATCATTGGACTGAGGGTCATGGCAGTGGAAATATAAAGGAGTCACAAACTATGGTAGTGCCCAAGGTTAGAACATGTTTAGTGAAGAAATAGGTGGATTGAACTCCAGAGGAGCAAGAGCCACACCCCATGGGCTCACAATGGCTGCACCTGACACAGTTCCTACACCATGACAAACAGCATGCTATCTGCTTACAACTCAAGGAGTCAGGAATACCCATGACTCCACATTTTACAAACAAATGGTGATGGAAATTAAATCACTGTGATGCCATGTAGATGCTCTGGGCCTCTGACCTATCACGTGTCAAATATTTCTGCTCTAGGAAGAAAAGAGCAGATGGTTATAGAGGAAGGGATATTCTGAAGGATGCTGGGCTAGGACCCACTGAGACTCTCAAGATCACAGAAGACAAGGCAGGATGGTAAATCAGCTCAACTGGATGAAGAAAGGCTAAGAATATTGGTGAAGCACATCTTTGTGTGTGTGTGAGTGTGTGCATGTGCGTGTGTTTAAGTGTATGTGAGAGTGTGTGTGTGCGTGTGTGAGAGTGTGTGAGTGTGTGAGAGAGTGTGTAAGTGTGTGAGAGTGTGTGTAAGTGTGTGCACATGCATGCGTGCATGCATGGATGCATGCACATGACTTTGTAGAGAATATTGACTGGAGTGGGAACACTTGTTCTGAATACAGTCAATACTGCCCCAGGAGCGGGGCTTCTGGATCCACTAAAAAGCAGAGTGAACAGAGCGCCTACCTAATCCCTTTCTGCTTCCTGACTGCGGATGCCACATGACCAGCCTTCTCAAGCCCCTGCCGCCATGACTTCCCTGCCAAGACGTTCGTCCCTTTAGTGATGGACTATCCCCACCCGAACCATTAGTCCAAACGAACCATGCATGTTGAAGTAGCTTTTGTTGGGGATTCTGTCACGTCCATAAGATAAGTATAAACACACAAAGAATGAACAAGGCACTGTAGTATAGCAGTGTAAAGGGACAGTAATGCCAAATATGCATTGTGATATCTCGGACTGAATCGTGCAACAGGAAGAGAATGTAATGGAAACAAACCCAAAGCAGGGCTGGAGAGATGTCTGCAGGAGAGATCCTGACATGCAAGTGTGAGGACCTGAATTCAGGTCCTCAGTGTAAACTCTGGGTATGAATGTGCACCCATAAACTCAGCGTTGGAGTGGGGACACAGGTAGACAGATCTCTGAACCTCACTGGACAGCTACACTAGTTGAATCGGTGAGATCCTGGTTTGGTGAGAGACCCTGCCTTAAAATACAAGATGGGAAGTGATTAAGAAAGATATCCAACATAGAGCCCAGGACTCTACAAGTATATACAAGCACACTCATGCATATCACACATACATGCATACACATGAATGCATATGAAGAATAGAAGACCATCTGAACTAGGCCTGTTTTTAAAAAAAAAAACAAAACAACAAAACATTTATTTTATTTTATTATTTTATTTTATTCACAAATCTAACATTTTCCCAGTCACATACCTGTGCGACTCAGCATATTAGCATCTCAGCATCTGGAAAGTGGAGGAGGCAGGAGATCGGGAGTTCTGTGTCATTATCTATGACAGCAAATTTAAGGCCAGCTTGGGCTATGTGGGACCCTGCCTCAAAACTCCTTGTAAAAGGAGTTTTAAATGGAAGCTTCGAGCTTCCCTTGCATTGTGCCACCATGTCTACCAGACATCACTCATTGTATTTCTTTGTGTAACTAGTCTGTTGCCAAAATGGCAGCTTGGGAGCTTTGCACTCTGCCACCTGCTGGGTCAAGGAGTTCAAAGAGAGAAGAATCGGGGGAGGGGTGTGTGTGTGAGTACCCGTGGCTGAAGATAAAGGCTTTTAGACTCAATTGTGAAGCTACATTATAATGGCCTGATTACAGGTCTCTGGAAATCAGGGACTGGTGCCTACTGAACTTAATTGTATACAAGCCAGCATCAAACAATTAAACAGTGTAAGGGCTTCTGCAGCCTGGGCAGGTTTGCTTGCCCTTTGCATTTGATCAGCGTGCATGTGGTCCTCTCTAAGAAGTAGTCTATTCACTGAGGAGATGCATTTAGATACAGTGGAACACCTGACCTATACTTAGACATAAGGCGCTCAAAGGCAAATGGGGAACAAAGGAAAGCCACATGCGCTTTCCATTGGAAACCGCCGTCTTCTGAGATCTCACAGAGTCAACACTGGGCACTTAGACCTTGTAGATATCTCAAAGTCCTGGAAGCATTGTGTCTTGCATACCTGGCATTCTAATGCAGCTCTTGGTCAAAAAGGTGAGGCACACGGTGAGAGTGTCTCCAACGTTCAACTTCATTTTAAGGGTTGGGTTTTTGTTTTGTTTTGTTTTTTGTTTTTATAACTAAACACTAAAGCTCACATAGATAAATGGCAAAAAGTTTTCTTTTTGTGCAGGTTGAAGTCTCCTGAATTTTACACTCAAGATTTAGAATGTTGCCATTAAAATACAAAGGGTGAAGTCTAATTTATATGCGAGTCTTAGACAGCAAATTTTACGTCCCTGTCTTCAATGGTATTTACTGCTCGGGCAGATTTCACAGTTCAAGCCCCCAGCATCTTCTCTAGGGTCCATTTATGATGCCTTCTCCTTTATTACAACTTGTCTGATCATTCCCCATCCTAGTCCAAGAAAAACAAAGAGACCTCTTTCTTAGCTCTATCTCATCACCCCTTATTTTATGCCATACGTCACTTCTACCAGAGTTAGACAGTTATATGCACATGACCCTGTCCCAGATCAGATGGACTCCTTAACATTCCTGTTCACTTCCAGGACACCTTCGACACTCCCTTGTCCCCGGAAGGGAAACCCTCCAGAGAGACTGGTGAATGCCATGGCTTGTTGCAACCCAACCCTTTGAGCAAAAGTTTGTTTCATCCCCCACATCAAACATCATTCAGCACGGTTTCACTTGTGCCAGAAGACGGTGTTTGGAGAATGTCTGATAAGCCTCACTGAGAAGCCATCACATACCCCAGGATCTGGCGGAATTATCTCAGCCTACAGAGATCTGATCCTTCACTTGCAGTGAGGCGTGTCCATAAAGTCAGACCCCAGTGTGTGCTTTGATTTGGAGCCCCAGCTGATGACAGCTGAACTGTTGATTTAATAAGTTTTGTGCAGATAAAGGTGAGGGCTGGCAACCATACAACTGTCTTCACAGGTGAGGAGACAAGGATCTCCGACATGCTTGTTTCTCACAGCCCAGGTCCCTGACCTGGGCCTGGAAACACATCAAAGGCCACACCTTCCCTTTTCAGGCTCTCCCCTAGCCCTTGCCCCTCTTCTGATGGTAGCTCCTCCTGCACCTCTCACCAGTCAAACAATGGAGCTATTATGCTCCCTGGAGAAGAGAACCAGAGTAATTACCTTCCCGGCCAGGTGCCAAGGAGTAAGTTTCCTTGTGTGCAATTATTGTGTGGTAAAACGGCCGAGGCAATGTTTTTAAAATTTGTTTTCTTTTCTTTGTTTTCTTTTTAGGCACCGACCGCCAGGTTACAAGACACTGGCCCCAGCATCAACCCCAGACTCACAGCTTTCTTCAGAACCTGGGTGGGGTTGTCCTTCACTTTCTCCCAACATGGAGTCTCATCACAGTATAATTACAGCCCCTATGAGTGTTGATAAACAAGGCCAGCTCAGTGACAGTGCAGAGCGAGGAGTAATCCCCAAGTTTCTATCTAAGCAGCCAAACCCATGTTGTTTTCAACAGTGACGGGCTTGGGTGGAGTGACAGAGATCAGAAAGACCTCTGATTGGCATGAATGGAGTAAGGACAGTGTCATTAGGAGGGAAATGAGGACAGGGGTGAGGCCTTTGATCTTCTGAGTATCGTATCTAAAATCTCCCCATTGGCCTTCTCCATCGGCCAAATCAGACTTAAGAAACAAAGAGTACCCAGTCCTGGTTGTAGGGATGGGTGTGCGTTATGCAATGCTTACTTGTTTGGGGCTTACCCTCACCCCCCCAATGCCTTTATTCCTACTTGACACTAATAATTATAACTAAGAATTAAAAACTACCTTATACTTGCTAGGCTTAAATACACATATCATCTCATGGGTTTGCTACTGCTACTCTGACAAGAAAGTATTGTTAATTCTGTTTCATGAGAGATCTTGAACTAGCAAGATTGATATTGTAATACTGATTATTGAAGCTAAATATGGCACAAGAGAGAGAGGTCTGTTTCATTCCAAATTTTAAATTCTCAGCCACTGTATTAAACCAAGAATCTGTCATCCATGCAAGACAATAGGAAGCCAAGCAAAGACAGCACCAAAGTATACACTAGTTAGAGCCCTGGGTGACAGTTCATCCTTGTGGTGGTACTCTATCACTTTGCTTACCAACTGAGCAGGCACGAGCTCATTTGTTGGGACTCTCCCAGTCTAGAAGGTTTGAAATGCCCGTCAAATTGACCATAGGATGGCAAGATGGACATCACTTCAGGATGATCTGTAAGGGGCTTGTAGGATGAGACTAGCTTTGGGATTGTCACACACTCTAAGCCAGCTTTCCCTCCTTAAAATGAGTAGACACCATCCAAACTGTGAAGGGGCTTGGTAAAACACATGAGAAGGTTGGCTCCTTCAAGCTCTTGCCTGCCTACATGGAACACCTTTTCTCACCTCATCCCATCAAATTCCACCCAATCCTGCCCCTTCCCATAGCATCCTAACCACTCCCATTTTCTACCCCTACACCAAGTGTTATGCCATCAGCTCCCACAATTCTCAAATGTGGACTGAATTAAAACACGTGTTTTCCTTTAGTCTCCAATGTTCAGATGGAAAGTTATTATGAATCTCAGCTTCCTTCGTGAGCCATTCCTCATAATAAAACTTCTTTCAGATAAATACACATCTAACTGATTCTGTTTCTCTGAGATCCTTGGATAATCCATCAGGCAAGTATTTAAATGATTAAAGAATTTAGCTGTTCAACAGTATAAACCTGAAGGCTGCTAGAAAATTTCACTTTGTGCCCAACTACCTAATTTCTTAGACCCAGCTTAGAAGATTGAAGATTTTCACACTGGACAAAAGCAAGGCCACATGACCATGTCAAGATGACCATTCCAGGTTCACAATCCAGTTTTTTTTTTGTTACATAAAACAGCTTCTATACATATGGATGACCACTTTATTTTACCCCAAACTAGGTGTCTAGATTCATCCTTGTGTTCAACTCTTTTCCTAATCACTACAGGTATAGAGAAGACTTGTTACTACACTAATTCTCTAAGACTTAAGAGAGACAAGGAGGGGTGGAACACACACATTGGAGGTCGGAATTGGTTCGTTCCAATTTGTAATTCAACTGAAAATCCTGTGGGTCCAAGCTTTCTTTTAACACCATGTATAGTGTTCTTTCAATAACCCTTGGACCCACACAGGAGGTTTAGCTTCTATAAGCTCCTGGCTTCTTTACACAGACACACACAGACACACACAGACACACACACACACACACACACACACACACACACACACAGAAAGAGAGACAGACAAACGGAGAGAGACAAACAGAGAGACAGACAGAGACAGAGAGAGACAGAGACAGACAGAGACAGAGACAGACAGAGAGACAGAGACACAGAGAGAGACACAGAGAGAGAGAGAGAGAGAGAGAGAGAGAGAGAGAGAGAGAGAGAGAGAGAGAAAGCTTGGGAACCCCTAAATTCTATCCACTGCTGGTGTGATATTGCAAGCAGGGGTCTTTGGGAAGTAATTATGATTTAGATGACATCATGAATGTGGAGCTCTTTATAAGATGCCCCCAGAAACTTGCTTTCTCCTTTCACAATGTGCAGACACGGGGTAGGGGATAGCCTTTACCAGACAGCAATCTGTCAGTGCTGTAATCTTAGATTTCCCAGCCCTTCAAATTGTAAAATAGGTTTTCTTTTAACCAATTTTAGCTGCATAGCCTATGGCATTTTGTTATAACACCCTAACTGACTATGGCATGAACAAACATATTCCCATGTCCATCCCTCTCCCTGTCTCTATACCTCTGTCTCTTTTACCTGCCCATATATGATCCCCAAAGCATCAGCACAAATAAAATCTCACTATGCCATCTAAGTCTCTTTTACAAGTTATATGCCTAGAACTTGGAATTGAAACTCAGAGGCATGTTACAGTCTGAAGAATTAAACTGAAATGCTTGCTTTTGCTCACTAAAAATCTTCCAGGCTTTGCGTGATGTCTTTCACCCTTTTCTCCCATTCTTCTGCTACACTATTTTCCCACCCTTAACCTCACTCATACCAGAAGAGAGGATCTGAGCGCTCTCCTTGTCCATTTGTCTTCTGCTTCCAGGCTCCCCTACCCCTCTGCCTGGCTGTTTTTACGAGTACGAAAATTTTTATAGTCTCATTTACACAAGAAAAAAAAAATATGAAAGGACTTGCACAAAGATAGTCCACAGTAGAGCGACACCAAGTAATTCCCCACCAATCTTGGCAATCAGAACTAATTAATTAAGAATTAAGGCGTGTAGATTAGTCTAGGAAAAATTAAGTGGCTCTTCATCTTACCAAAGGATCTTTGCCAAGCTCACAGCTCAGCCTAATCTGGCAAAAAGACTGTATAATGCTCCCATCTACAATGTTAGTCCTAAATAAATTACAAGAGAAGCAGTTTGCTGGCAGCTTTTAATTAGCAAGAAGAAGACACCACATCAAGAGCAGAAATCTTGCCCTGTGAAGTGCAGAGTAGGATACTGGTTAGAACCCACTGGGGTTGGAAAGGCAGACAAGCGTGAGTATGCATTTGGCTTGGTCACTTACTATAGGGGCAATTGTCACAACTCATTATGTCTACTAAAATGATAAGCTTGAGTCAGTGCTCCCAACACCTCTGCATGGAGTTTTATTTGGAAATAAAGTCTGGGCAGATGTCATCAATTTCAGATGAGGTCATTACATCATCCATTACATAAATGAGTGGTCTCATATAAGAAAAGGGGGTTTCACATACAAACACACAAAGAAGAGAAAGCCACATGCCACAAAGGCACAGGAGGAAGATTACCATGTGACTCTAGAGGCGGAAACCATGGAGACACAACACAGGCCAAGAATTCCAAAACTTACTGTCCACTCCTGGAAAGTAGAAAGAGGCACAGAGGGGCTCAGAGGGAGCATGGCGCTGTTCCTAGCTGTCTTGAGACACCTAGCTTCTAGAACTATGACGTAATACATTCTTGTTGTTTTCAGAGACCCAATTTCTTGCTCTTTGTTGGGACATGACACCTAGTGGAAAACAAAGACAGCCCCGGGAAAACAAAGCTGCAATATCTCCTTTGACAACAATATATGAATAATACCACTGATGGCTGTACTTCCCTAATGAGAATGTTCTGTGGACTTGAACAACAAAAGTGTATGTTGCGTTCTCCACACAGTGTCTGTCCCCCATGGACTGCTCTGCACATGTGGTTTTATTAACATGTGTCAGTTACTGTCACACACCAATAACTGACACCCCTGAGCTTCGAGTAGCTAGAATTTTAATTCTCTCTCTCAACCTAAATCTGGCATCCATTTCTACAATGACCGCCTTGACATTTCTGCCTATAAAGCTGGTCATAATTGTACTTGTTAGCTTAGATATAAAAGCATCAAATAAACAATTTTGTATTTGAAGCTATAACATAACTGGATTATAAGGAAGAGACCGTTAACCTTGAGCCATTAGATATCACCTATAGTACCTATACTACTGTTAACCAGAAACTTGTCAAGTGGAATCCTCAATCATTGAGGGCTGGTCCCCTGGGACTTGTAAGCTCCCCTATTTTTGTGTAGCAGCCATGGAAAGTCTTTGGCCTTGGCGCTGTTGACCACACCCTGCTCTGATAACAGGAGTCCTGCCAGTTTATGCCCTTGCTATGTCTTGTACTTCTAATTCTCTGTGATTCCTTCATTTTCTAAAATAAACATACATTATAACAATTGAAAACAAAACTCATTCTTTTGGTAGTCTATTATCAGTAGCAAAACAAAAATAAAAATAAAATGGAAAAATGAAGCCATCATAAATTGAAGGTCCTCAATCCAGTTCAGTGATTTATTTGAAAATGATGGTGGTCCTAAAGGCCTACTTGCCAATGCTTTCATCGGTACTGAGCAGTGTAGGAGGCTGTATCACTCCTCTGTTCTGAGGGGAGTTCCCAGCCTAACCTGCTAATCTCTAAATATTGTGGACAGTGTCGGGATAAATACTCATGAACTCAAGTAGTCCCAGTCTCAGCTTTATAACGTTCTGACCTTACATTTTGTATCTGACCCAAGGAGACCATAACTTGTGAAATGTTTTCCCATGATCTCGAGGCTGGGGTTCTACTAGATGTTCTGTCTTCACCCTGATGCGAGTTGACCCCACCAATATGCTTCCCATTAATACAGCACGGGAAAAGCTACAGGAATCCACACTCAGAACAGGGTATAAAGCCACATGACGACTGTTACTCTTCTCTTATTTGTTCAGATGGAAGGATGGTGCCACCTTGGGAATTACCCGATGGACAGGCTACTTGGCAAAGACAGGCACCTACAAATGCCTCAAAGTAGATCTGTTCTTAGTTGAGCCTGCAGGTGCTCTAAGCCCTGGGGACACTTGGCTGGCAGCTTTGGAAGAGGCCCTAAGCCTGTGAGTCACCCAGATTCCCAAACTTCAGAGACACTGAGCCAGTGCATGGCTCTATCTGTGACTCTCTATCAGAATGTATCCACAGCAGTGGGGAGCAGTGCAGAGCAATGCATGCCCCTCCAGGCATCCCTACCCTCCAGGCATCCCTGCCCTCCAGGCATCCCTACCCTCCTGGCATCCCTCCCCTCCAAGCATCCCTCCCCTCCAGGAATCCCTCCCCTCCAGGCATCCCTCCCTCCAGGCATCCCTCCCCTCCAGGCATCCCTCCCTCCTGGCATCCCTCCCCTCCAGGCATCCCTGTCCTCCAGGCATCCCTCCCTCCTGGCATCCCTCCCCTCCAGGCATTCCTGTCCTCCAGGCATCCCTCCCTCCTGGCATCCATTCCCTCCAGGCATCCCTTCCTCCTGGCATCCCTTCCCTCCAGGCATCCCTCCCTCCTGGCATCCCTTCCCTCCAGGCATCCCTCCCCTCCAAGCATCCCTCCCCTCCAGGCATCCCTCCCTCCAGGCATCCCTGCCCTCCAGGCATCCCTCCCTCCTGGCATCCCTCTCCTCTAGGCATCCCTCCCCTCCAGGCATTCCTGTCCTCCAGGCATCCCTCCCTCCTGGCATCCATTCCCTCCAGGCATCCCTTCCTCCTGGCATCCCTTCCCTCCAGGCATCCCTCCCTCCTGGCATCCCTCCCCTCCAAGCATCCCTCCCTCCAAGCATCCCTCCCCTCCAGGCATCCCTCCCTCCAGGCATCCCTGCCCTCCAGGCATCCCTCCCTCCTGGCATCCCTCTCCTCTAGGCATCCCTCCCCTCCAGGCATCCCTCCCTCCTGGCATTCCCTCCCTTCCAGGCATCCTTGCCCTCCAGGAATCCCTCCCCTCTAGGCATCCCTCCCTCCTGGTTTCGCCCAGACCCTTCAAGATGGCCACATCAGCAGTTCTACTCCGTTTTTGCTAAAACACAGGTGTGGACCACATCTGCTCAGCGGTCTTTTATGACTCATCAACCTTAATTTTCCTCTTGCTCCACACATTTCTTTAGCTTCTGTAGAATCCCTTTTGTCTCTGCAAGAATGGATCTGTGTTTTCATACTCTGGCTGGAGTAGTGTATGTATTTCCCAGCAAATTCCTGAAGATAAAGTCCATGTAACCTTTTACCTTACTTTGCTAAATTAAATTGTTCAGAAGACCAAAACAGTAACTTAACATTTGATCAAGAAAACACTTTTTTGTTGTTAATGTACTCAGCTGTTTTGCTTGTTTGTTTGTCTTTATTTTTCGAGACAGGGTTTCTCTGTAGCTTTGAAGGCTGTTCTGGAACTTGCTCAGTAGACCAGGCTGGCCTCAAACTTACAGAGATCCACCTGTGTCTGCCTCCTAGGTGCCGGGATTAAAGGCCACCACCACCTGGCATGTACTCAGTTTTTATAGTGACAGTGTCTAAAAATACAACCTACTTTTTAAAAATCACGCATGTGTGATATGTCAGGATATGAAGCAAGCATGAAGATGTAAGTGTGGACCCAACAGAATCCTTGTGAAAAAGCCAGGAATGGTGCTGGGTCCTGGAAATCCCAGTGCTGGGGGAAAGGCATGTGTAGATTCTGGGGTCTTGTTAGCCAGCAATTTAGCCAAACCACCAATCTTCAGGTTTGCTGAGAGATTGAATCTCAAACAAACACAGAAATGGTGGAAATGTGATAGAGGAAGCCATCCCTACATTAGCCTCCATCCTCACACATGCCTCCACAGGTAAGCAAACTACAGCTTTACTCTCTGACCTCACCCTCAGGCTCCCTCTCAACAAACACACATGCACACGTGCTTTCAGACAAAACCTTATCCTCCCCATTCTCCTTAGTCCTGTGCCCTGCAGAGGCCCAGCCAGATGTCACAAACTTTTCCTTCCATCCACAAGCTCCCCACATGGGTCCCAGGCTCCTTTCCAGCTTAAGTCACTGTAAACTCTTTCTTAAAACTGCCTTACCCTTCTCAGTGAGCTGCACATGGGGCAGCCATTGTAGGGGAACACAATGCCAGGTCCTTGGGATGCAGTGTCTTCTGGAAAAGTCTATGTAATTGCCAAGGTAGGTACAAGCATAGAGAGGCCCCAACAGTGACAGCAGGTCAGGCAAGGATGTCTGGGGAACTGGCTTGCCAATCAGGATACACATTTATTTATTTGTTTGTTTATTTGTTTATATTTATTCATTCACAGCATGGCACTCTTTTGAGATAGAATCTTAGCATCATCCGTTTTAGCCTTGACCTTGAAGTTCTGGCTGCTGGCACGCAAAAGAGTCTCTACCTCTGATGTCCTCAGACTCAGTGCTCTCTGGCGTTAGTAGTGGGAAGGGAAAAGAACAATGGATTATCGCGGAGGTGATTTCTACACAATTGCCAAATATTCTATTCTTATGAGAGTAAGAGTGTAATAATGCAAGTAATTTTGGAGAAGGTGGTCAAATTATAACAAATCTGCACGGGTGCTTTTGTTTTCAACTCTTAACTGAATGAAAACACACATTTGCTCAAGTCTTTGCCACATTTCAGTCACAAAGAACTCACACTATTATGCCATTCTGGTGAGTAAAAATGACTTTAATGCCTGAGAAGTGTTAGCCTCACTTACACACACACACACACACACACACACACACACACACACACTAAATGATTGTAATAAAAAATTAAATGTTTTTAGGTCAAGGAGCTAGTTACACAATAACACTGAGAACCTAATCATGCTGATGTTGCTTCTGATACTTGGACTCCAGGGTCGTGTTCTGCTGTTGGGCTCCCACTGGTGATAGCAGGCATGGGGTTCTGAGAATGCTTCTCCCCCCCCCCCCGGTTTCCTTAGATTTTGCATTTGTTTTCTTAGCTTCCTTGGCTGAGCACAGTGCAACATTGAGACATAACAAAATAAATCTGCAAGAAAAACATTTCCTGTAACTATGCCTCCAATATCATTATATTCAAATAGCCCACAAAATATAAACAAGGGTGGCTTTTCCTCCTTCAGCAAAGAGACAAACAATTGGCTTTCAGTGTCACAGGCTCCTGACTGTGCTGAGAGGACAGCAAAAGTGCAGGCTCTCCTTTGCTGATGGAGCTTCAGTCCCACAAAGGTGAATAAAGACAACCGCTTTTGCATAGGTTACATGGTATAAAAAAACCCATTGGCCAAGATGATCTTCCTTTGGGTCAGTCTCCCATTACTGGCCCTGAGATAGGCCCCAGAAGGGAACTTAGGACCCATTACCATCCCTGTAGTATGCCTTTGACACCCTGCTGAGGACTGTTTGATGTTTGCAGTTGGCTTTGCCTGAGCATGTGGATGGATGCTGGTCTCCACCTTTCCCTCCTTGCCCAGGTCTCTGGGCAGAGAGATGCTCAGTAAATGCTTGTGGCATGCATGAATAAATGGCCTCCATGTAGCATTCGAAAGAAAGCATTGTCTGGCTGCCAAACGGATCTTTATTCAAAAGGCATATAGATTCTGTAGAAAGATGGGAGCCTGGCATTCCTACCTGCATGGAGCCCTCCATAACTCTTCCTGAGTCTGTCCCCAGAGTAAGCTCTCACCTGGTCAGGTTCAAATCTTGTCATGTCTCATACATCGTTTCTTTAAACAGCTGCTCAATGCCCCACACATACATTCTTACGGAGTTGCCAGCTTAATGTTTACAAATTCTCTCTCACTCTGATTAGCTGTCCTACACATGCAAAGATGGGCACAGCATCTAAAATGTGTGTGTGCGCGCGCGCACACACACACACACACACACACACACACGCTATAACATTCTATGTATTTGTGTGGCTGTTTACAGGAACATTGGTCTAGTGACAGCACTAACAAAGTCAAGCTCTAGAAATGTGTTTAGGAACCCCAGTTTCAACACAATAAAACATATACCATGCACCATACAGCTGAGCACTCGGATCAGTTACAAACTGCCTCATGTGTGATTAGAAAGGGTAATTTCATCAGGCATGTTTCTTAAATCAATATGTAATAAAGCCTGAGGTGAGGTCAAACATTTGCCAACTGACAACCCTGAGGAGCGGTAGGATTGAGGTGGGAAGGGCAGAGGACCTCATATCTATTATGCCTGTTAGCATCCAGGAATTCTAGGTAGCTGTCCTGGGTTGTGGTTCTCTACTCCTCCAGGGAACAAAGTCTGGGTTTGGAGAGATGTAGGAGGGACACGGGGCTTGTCCTCAGGTTTCTGTGACAACTCTTCTTGACACCTCTTGACGACAAAGCTATTTCTTTTTTTAAATCAGGATTCTTTGCTGAATCCAAAGAGAACATGCATGTGTGGAAGACAAAGTATATTGCTCCTCATAGGTAAAACCTTTGCAATTAAAACAAACACGAACAAAATGTGTAGGAATTGAGTAAAGAAATGTCTTTAAATCACATACACATACTTTGAATGCTCATTACCAAACATTAAGGATTATGATGTAATAATACTAAAATCAAGTGTTAGAAGTGTGAAATATTATTCTTAAATAATAAAATATGCTAGGTAGCACTATCCTCTGAGTGAAACTGCCTCCTCTTCAGAAGTTAAACTGGGCATGCTCACAAAATGTCACGTCATCTGAGTTTGACTGTTGACATTCTCTCAAAGGACTTGAGTGTCTTGGGACCCTGATCTTGAGGATCCAGCTACCCCTTCTAAGGGTGATCTCAGGAAAAGACTTTAGAATGGTTTTAACTCAAGAATAGAAATACATTGGAACTACAGGGTTTCCCGGAGAACCCTGCCTGGGAGGTGTACCATGTCACTCTGGCCACTCTGGGTTGACAAACCAAGTCACAGACCCTGCCCAGATTCAAGGTAGAAATGTATCCCTACCTGGGGAGGGGCGATCAGGGTGGAGAATTTCTAGATTCAAAACTAAGGAGAGATTCATGGGGACTAATTCTTTCCTAATAATATGGAGACATCGTTTGTAGGCCAGGGCTGGGTGTGTAGGAGATGCTTCATTTACATCTGTGGTCCCATCACAGGTAGGTGTTTTGGTGATGTAGTTAGTGTCCCTGCATCTGTACTGTAGTTAATAGAGTTGATTGAGCCTCTCTAAGCACAGTGTCATGCCTTGTGTACCTCTCACTACTTTCTGGGAACAAATTCCAACAATGGAAGTAAATGTCAAGGCAGCCAAAGACATACATGAAAATGTAGTGTGGCATTTGCTTTTAATTAAGTGCTTTTGTTGAAATAATATCATATTTCTTATAGATCTTAAGTTGAGGGGTATCATTCATTTAAAAACCACACCAACCCAAACCTAGTTACAATAAAAATCATGGTCAAAGGATGGCAGGGCAGTCGAGTAGTCCCCACCTAACCAGGCCCCGAATAGCTGAGTGAATCCAGACTTTTCTGAGTGAAGCATTCCCCTCGTAGATTCTTCTCATGTATTCTCATAAAAATGTGCCTTCCTTTCATTTTTATTCAGAAAGAAACATTTTTTTTAATAACAAGGTACTTGATATTCACAAGACTTCTGAGTCTCTCTCCATTCCATTTTTGTTAAAAACAGGAAGTTGGCCCTTGCCAAGGATAAATGAACTGGAAGTCAATATTTCCAACATGGTTCGGAGGATGGGCTCTCCAATCTTGGCCCATTCTGATGCCGGCAGCGACCTTCCCCTGCCCAGGCTATGACATAAGAATGGTGCCCTTTAGCATTTTGAGCTTTGTGTTCCCCTAACCTCTGACTTTATCACTAAAGCTCTTTTAACAACAGGGTCTTGTCTTATCTTTAGCAAATATCCCGGGGCACGCAGAAGCACCAGAGACAAGCTGCATTACGGATTTTAAATCTAGAGCAATGAACAAATCAATATTTCAAAGTATAACAGGAACCAATTCTACAAAATGAACATGAATCCGATACTGTGCTGGGCCATGCTCCAGCAGAAGGGAGGCACAAAGAGGACGGTTGCATAAAATAAAATATTAAGTGACATAATAAAGCTACTGACATGTAAGCCTGAAAAATGTGCAGCTTAACAGTTTCTAGTATCAGACAGAGAGAGAGAAAAAACTAATTCAGTCTTGTTGTTAATATATATTGCTATTCCCTCCTTTAATTTTCCATGAATGATAGCAAGTACCAAGAGACAGATGCTTAAGTAATCTAGAGGAAACCTATAGTCTTAGCATTCTAAAGAACGTACAATTCAGATGAGTGCCTTAAATAGGTACCTGGAAACTCTAAAGGGATTGTCCCCAGGTGGATTTTAGTGCCTTCTCCTCCTGAAATGTCTGTGAGGGGTTTTTAGTCCAATCCACTAAGAACTGCTTCATTCTCCCGTTTCACTTGGTGCAGAGTCAAGTTCAAGGAAATTCAACTGAGGCCCTTAGATCTTTTTCTGGCCAGGTCCAAAGCCGGACTGCTTCAACTAATCACATTTTAGAATTGTCACTTACCTTAATTATGCCTGAATGGTGTGCACTTCAAAATTGGCTTTAGAGGGAACTGAGTATTTAGGACCTTGTGTGAGAAGTATGTCTATGGCTACAAACCTAACAAAACACAGTAACAGTTACTCCATAGTCACTCCAGACCTGGGAAGGAAGAAAGACATGTAGACATGTAAGCATGAGAGCAACAATCTCTGTATCTCTGTCTGTGTCTCTGTCTGTCTGTCTGTCTGTCTCTCTCTCTCTCTCTCTCTCTCTCTCTCTCTCTGTGTGTGTGTGTGTGTGTGTGTGTGTGTGGTGAGAGAGAGAGAGAGACAGAGAGACAGAGAGAGAGACAGAGAGAGAGACAGAGAGAGAGAGAGAGAGAGAGAGAGAGAGAGAGAGAGAGAGAGAGAGAGAGAGAGCATTCCTTCAGAGAACTCCAGGCAGTTGAAATCCAGTTCCCTTTTTTAAAGATTCTTTTTACTTTTATTTTATGTGTACGAGTGTTTGTCTACATGTATATGCATTCTGTGTGCGTGTGTGTGCAGTGTCTGTGAAAACTTGCTAAGGCAACAGATTCCTTGGGACCACAGTTACCTGTGGTTGGTAGTGGAATGTGGGTGCTGGGAACCAAACCCAGGTCCTGTGCAAGGACAAGAGTGCCTCTTAATACCTGAGCCATCTCTCCAGCCCCACGATCTGGTTCCCTTTATAGCTGTTCATCCTTTCCCTCAGCTATCATGTCTACCATGTCCCAAAAGAGGCATTAGAGATGCTTTAGCTCAGATCTCTGGTCTTCCCAAAGTACCCATGGCCCCTCCCTGCTTCCCAGGGGTCCCATTTTTTAGTTATCCCTGGATGAGCTAAGCAGGCTTGAACAGTTGGCTTCCTCTGGACTGCCGACATGCTCCCCATTCACATGCGTCCCTGTGAAAGTCTTGAAAAGCATATAGCTTTGCTAGATGCTGGTGCAATAAATGATCTTGGTGTCTCAGGCAGAGCAGTTATCCCTTTGCATTCTAGTTCTGAAAGTTGGTGATGCAGCTTTGTGCTTCCCTGTGCTGGAATCAAGGATGCTCTGTTCCCCCCTGCAGGTCCTAGGAAGAGAACCTGCATCCTGCTTTCCCCAGAGTTCAATTAACATCATCTTCTTTATGTTTTTGGTCCCTTCTCCATCTCCAAGGCTGGCAGTGGCATATCAGATAACATTTACATACTGTAACGAGTATGTTTTCATACTCATTATGACATAGCATCTCTCAGAGCCTTTCTCTAACACCCCATGTCTCCTCTGCCTATGATGATTTCAATCACAAAGTTAACAAACCAATCACAAGGCCATCTTGCCATGTGAGACCCCACGTGAAAGAGCACCAGGGATGAGGGCACACGTCAGCATCTTGTGGCTCCTGTGTCAGCTACCATTCTCATCCTGGTGACCAAATACGTGGCAAGAAGCAGTTAGGGAAAGAAGGTATTTTAGACAGCGCTTCATGGTATGGTGATACAGTCGTAGGCTAGCATGGCTACATAAGCCATGGATCAGGAAGCAGAGAGAGCAAGACATAAGCTGGATTGGGAGTTGACCTATGACTCATAAGCACAATGTCAGTTGATGTTACCTATTCCACCAACCAATGTTCACCTCTCAAAGTTTCAAGAGTGCCCCCCGCCCCCATAGTACCATAATGCAGGGGCAATGTATGGAAAGCACAGGAGACCCTGTACCATATTTCACACTGAAACCATTATAGGCCTTTATTCTACCACCATGGAAGTTACACGTGGAGATGGTGGTGTGCAAGCTAAAAGAGTTTGGCCTCCACATCAGCATTGAAGAGTAGCTACCTCAGAGCCCTGGGCAATGAAGAGCTGGAGAACATTCCGGCGTCAGTGCTGGACACTGGTGATAACAAACCCATACTTAATGAAGAATGAGAGCAGACTACCATTTCTGGTTGAGCCAGTGGGATCTGAGGTCATTCTCGACTGCAGCATCATCCACCTCCTAACGTGATGATTGGGAGTGATGGGCGGGAATTTTCCAGGCTTATGAAGCTACAGAACCCAACACCAAGTCCCTGTAAATACAGAATACTGTCTTTCTTGACACTTTCCACCTCATTTTAACAGAGAGCCTAAAATAACAAAACATTGACAAAAGAATAATGAAAACTAAGCAAAATGTGAATAATTCCATAACCACACTAGAAATGTTGGCAGTTTGGACACTGGGGCACCTTTTAGTTTGTTTTAAAGTCCCATATTGATGGTGGAGAGAAAACCTCTGTTGTTACTTAAAAGCTGTACAAATCCTTTTATTTTTAAGATTTATTTTAATGTCTCTTTCGTGCTGTGTGTGTGTGTGTGTGTGTGTGTGTGTGTGTGTGTGTGTGTATGTATATGCACATGTGAGTGGACTGCCTGTGGAGGCCAGAAGGGGGCATCAGATCCCCTATAACTGGAGTTACACAGACAGCTGTGAGCTGTCATTTATAGAAACAATATATCTATATCTTTATAATTTATTTTAGAACAAACAAGGAGTTTATGTCATTGGTTTCACTTCTTTTCTAAAAGTTTACATAATCTGGGGCGTACTGAGTGGAAGCTAAAACATCCACAGCATTGCTTGGAATGAAGCTTCTAAAAAGTATCACCTTTCATAGCATTTGACAATTTGAGGCGGCCATCAATATTAATTTCAAACCCACATCACTCAAATATAAATGCTCTCTCAACATCTGCAATGATCTCTCTCTCTCCCTCAATGATTTGCAAATGATTTCAAGTTACACAAATGGCCAAATAGCAGAGTGCAACCTGCCATTCACCATACATAATGGCCAGCTGGGAGTAATGAAACCAGACAGAAAAATCTTCCATTGAGCTAGCTAGCTTAGATCACTCCACGCTCAAATGGCTGTTCTGTTCATTAATGACCACGAACAAATGCTTTCTCAAAAAAAAATCCAGCTTTCTGTTTTAGAGTGGTTTGTACTCAGAAAAGCTACAGGCTGTGCAGAGTTCCTACACACATTCACACAGATCTTGTGTTGGTCACATATGACCTAATGGTGGTACCTTTGCTGTAAATAAGATCCAGCCTAGAACTAGGGTGTGGTGGTATACACCTTTAATCCCATCACTCTGGAGTCAGAGACAGATGGATCTCTGTGAGTTCGATGTCAGCCTAGTCTAAGTCATGAGTTCAAGGCAGACAAGGTTGTAAGGTGAGACCCTGCCTTAAAAGATATCCCATACCAGTAACTCTTATGAACATGAACGGGTCCCCACGTTTGACTGGATCTCAGTTTCTGTCTCTGCGTCGACTCTGTTAAGGAACCCTTCTAAGTTCCATTTGGTTACTATCTCTCATCTGGTACTTTCTCAGGCATCCTTGTTGTTTATGACTCTCCTTACTGTCTATCTGGTACCTTCTCAGGCATCCTTGTTGCTTGTGACCCTGAAACTTGTGGGGACCATTAGCAGGATGTTTTGTTCAGGGTTTGACTGATGTTTTTCTCATAATTAGGTTGGAGTTATGGGTTTGCATCTAGTTTGAATCTGAAATATCCCTTAAGGCCTCTGTTTTAAAGCTTGGCTCTCAGTCTTCACACTACTGAGAATCTTGAAGACCCAATTAGAGGCCGGACGCTCACTGGATGTTCATTGAAAGGTCACTGGAGACACGCCTTTGAAAGGGATGCTGTTTTCCTGGGCCCTACCTTCATTTCTTTTCTTTGCATCCTCCATGAGGGCAACAGCTTTGTTTGCCACTTACTCTCTACAGTGTCAGCTGTATGTGTCAGCTCACTGTAGGCCCAAAGACAACTCTCTCTCTCTCTCTCTCTCTCTCTCTCTCTCTCTCTCTCTCTCTCTCTCTCTCTCTCCCCACTCTCTCTCTCTCCACTCTCTCTCTTTATTTCTCTCTCTCTCTCTCTCTCTCTCTCTCTCTCTCTCTCTCTCTCTCTCTCTCTCTCTCTCTCTGTGTGTGTGTGTGTGTGTGTGTGTGTGTGTGTGTGTCGTGAGATCCAACCCAGGCCTTTGTGCATATGAGGCAAGTGTCTTTGCCCCTGAGCTACACCTGCAAACCTCGGTATCTGGCTGTAGTATAACAAACACCAACCAAAGAAAGTAAGCAAAGAGCTGTTCTCATTGTATCTCATCTTGGGCACATGGTATAAGTAGGACTTGTCACCAATGCTGTTGGTCTTGTTGAGTTTTTCCAGATTTCTCTTATGTAACTTTATAATCTATATCTGTAATGTACTCTATAGAGGCAGGTTATCAAGCCCACCCTCCAATAACAACAGCAGAAGGAAGATTAAACTCCTCCTCCTTGGTGTTGGGTCTATCTAAATCTCTTTAGTAAGTACCCCATGCCCAATTCATGACTCATATTCACACCAGTATGGGCACATACATGTATCTTATGAATGGGGTTATGATTCAATACCATACTTTTTCTCCATCAATCCATTTATGATAGCAGGAGAAGGTTCAGGGGCTCCATCATCTGCATTGTCCCCTCTGTATCTCATCCTTTTGTTTTCTAGCATTTTCTATAAACCTTAACTATAAGGTGTCCCAGGTTGTCATTTCCTGTCCCAACCCTAGGATGTATCCTCTAATTTCAAAGATTGAAGAAAAAGACCACCATTATCCTAAAAATGGAAAAATTCACAGGTGTGTCAAAGCCTTGCCCACATTCACATAGCTGGAGACTTAGCAGGGAGACAGTTTAGAGCTGAATAGTTTGAAGACTCATTAGCTCCAGCACACATTATGAGTCCATCAAATTTAGCTTCTATGTGGACGATCCCTTTGCCATTATAACTTTAGAGATAAGACATATTCAAAGCATCTGAATTTATATGAGTGGCTTTTATTCTGGCAGGCCAAAGACTAGACCTTCAGTGTGGACAGTGCAATATGGAGACAAATGTATTCTGGGTCTTGAAGGAAAGCACTTTCAGACTCAAGCATTATGTCTAGGTGTGTCTCTGAGAGCGCTGCAGAATGAGACTAGCATTGGAATCAGTGGGCCCAGTAGATCCCTCTCCCCATCCACTGAGCAGCTACACACAGTGCTTTTGCTTGTCTGTGTTTGGTTTCTTGATGCAGGACCTCCCACCTCCCAGGATGGCCTATGCTTACTAGGAAGACTTTGACTTCTTCCTCCTGCAACCAGATTTCCTCTGCACCACACTGGTCATGGGCCTTTGTCACCAGCAACTTCTTTATACAATGCTGGGGAGGGACCCCTGGCTTTGTGATAGGAGGTGCACATTCTAGTGAGGGGTGACATTTCTACACTCAGAGGCAGTCCTTTGCTGGCTGACATTTCTCTGTGTTGGGAGTGTGAGCAAGGCTCAGCTGGAAGGTTCTGCTGGTCCCTCCTGTGCTCTGTTAGCAGTAACTTGATAAACTCCCATGGTCCAATATGGCTCCAGCTCATGCCTCTTTGCTGCCTGGCTGTCATCTGGGTCCATCTCCGTATGTCTTCATCTTTGGGGCTTCTGGGATGTACTTCCTGCTTTCACTTGAACTCTGGCATCTTTCTGATGCAGTGACCTTGGTCTCTGGAGTGCAATCCTGAGTCACATAGAAGCTTTGGGCAAGTCCCTGCCCTAATCTTTGTTTTGTTGACAAAAAGGGAATGAATCAAAACTTAGTGCAATGCCTAATGGAATGCTTCAAAGATCATCATCTACTATAACTATTATCATTATCCCAAACATTAATTTACCATTAAATCCGAAACACCCCCTCCTCCTCCCCTGTGGTTAGATGACGGGCTCAAACGGGCAAAGATGATGCAGACAGTTATATGTCTGACCCATGTAAACATTCCCATGATCCTCCCACACTGTCTCCTTTTGGATAAATCAGCTAAATTGCATAAAAATGCCAGACAAGAACTCAGAGATGCTGAAGGATGAGAAAACACAGAATGGGAAGAAAGGCCTGTGTTCTTTTCCATTACAGTGGGGCTCTGTCCTAATCTCCCTCTTAGTTCAAGCAAACCCGTGAAGACACATTGAACACACTCCCCCACATAACAGGGAGGCTAGCCTGTTTCAGTTGACACTCCCCACATAACATCATAGCAGAGGCTAGCTTGTTTCAGTGGATTCAGAACTTCCACTCACCTACAGTTGAGGATAATCATCTAAGACAACATCTACTTCATTATAAAATGTCAACTGTTTCCTGTCATGTGTCAAGTATTGTTCAGAAGGAGGGAGACCCGTTCTCTGGGAAGGCTCTTACACTGTATCACCAAACACTCACAGGTCCAATCCCTGAGAGTTGGACACTGTCCAAACTGACCCCCAGGAAGCCACTCATCATGTGTCCTCCACTGTTATTTGAATGAGAGTATTTGTGTCATGCTAAACTACTGAGATATCCATGCTAGCTTAATAAAGTAGCCAGTGACATTTATTCTCATTAATAATATTCGTGGTAAGAACAAATCTTATAGGAGCCTTTCTTGGTCAGTTTACTGGCAAGGAAACAAAAGCTTAACTGAATTGCTAGAGAATCAGACAATGTGGTTCAGAGTACACGGACACCTCTCCTGAGTCTGGGGAGGCCGTGCAGGCCTAACCCTTGACAGGGCATACACAGGCCAGCTACAGTGCATGTAGCTCCCTCCAGCCCTCCGGCCAAGCGAGGAGCCTGACTTCTGTCTTTTTTTCAGACTGGCGTGTCTCACGCTGGCCTCTGCGTCTCCCTGAACCAAGCCAGGGCCAGTGCCCTAGGCTAGGCCATGGATACCTTTGCAGAGAAAGTGACTGCTTCAGATTGGGACAAACTGACTCCCTGGTTCAATCAGCCATACTGAGTGGGAGAACACCTTGCAGGAGACAGTACCATGGCAGGGAGGAGGGCTACAAAGTGTGTAGGAAAGTCAGTGGGATTGGGAAAAATTCTCACTTGACTCGCTGTATTAAAGGGACTGATATTTCACATTTCCTAAGTTACTTATCCTCTCTGTAACCAGCCCTCAAGAGCTTTATATGTATTTGATAAAAAGTATAGTCTTTGCTTTTCTGTTGCAAGTAAGACTACTTTAGAATCTTTCCCCTTTATCTTTTATCACACACACACACACACACACACACACACACACACACACACACACACACACACATCTATATCTGAAATATAGTTTCATACTTAGCTTTGGCTGGCCTAGAATTCATGGAGATGCCTCTCTGCCTCTGCCTCTGCCTCTGCCTCTGCCTCTGCCTCTGCCTCTGCCTCTGCCTCTGCCTCTGCCAGGCTGGGATTAAAGGTGTGTCCACCACACCTGACTATTGTTTAATGCACCATCTTTGGAGCAGCCTTAGATTCATAGTGAAGTTGATAGAAGGGGGGAGGCATAGAAGTTTCCCAGACCCTCCCTACCCCCTCAGTGCTCTAAATTAGCAGTATCCCCCATGGGGAGGGGAGATCTGTTGTGATCCGAGAATCTATCCTTACATACCATTTTCGCCCAAAGTCCATAACTTATTAAAAATGATATCATTAGGATATCATAGCTGGTCAGCCATCTATGCACATTCTAGACTCATAGATTCAACCAACTATATTGAAAATATTAGAAGACTGTGTGGATTAAACATGTGCACTTTTTTCTTGACATGATCCCATAAACAATCCAGTCTAACAACTGTTCCCAAAGCTGTCAGACTGCACTGGGTATAGCCAGGAGTCTAGATGTGGGAAATAAATCACAGGGGAGCCCTCTAGAGACGGGAAATCGCAGGGGAGCCCACACACATAGTATGTGCAAAGGTTGAGGTGCTTTTCACAACGGACAGGGCACACTTGAATTTGGGTATCTGAAAGGGGTATCTTGGAACCAATAACGTACTTTATCATTGCATCACCTTTCATCAGATTGCGCTCAACTTCCGTGCTACTAAAACTCACTCGAACACATGGTAGAACTGTTGGTTGAATGTCTGGAGAGCCCAGAGGCTCAGGCCATTTGTCAGGCTTCTTAAGTCCAGGTACAGGAATTGTGCAGAGTGCTTGCAAGGTGCTGCTGTAGCCTTAATGTGGAAGGAAGGATGCTGTTTTAAGTTTCAGGCAGCGCACCTCCCCCGGGCTTACTCTGGAACTCCTCTTTGAACTGTTTTCTACTCCAGCACTCAGCCAGATCCCTCTGCTCACTCCCTGGCTGGACCTTTGGCAGGGAGGGAGAGCAGCCAGGAGCTGATTATCTCTCAGAAGAGTGGGAGCTGCTGCTTCCCAGTACACTCAGCATGCCTGTCGCACTGGCAGAAAGAAACTGTCATTTTCATTAAGTATCTTCCACAGAGTTCATGGGGCCAGACGACTTGGGATGATTAAAAAAAGAAAAAAAAGATAAGATGGCTGGGGAGAAAAAAAAAAAAGGTACCCTGCAGTTTGATACGTTTAAGGTTGCATGTACAGTAACAATAGAAAGAGAACACCAAACTGATTAGGAGGGTTCCAGAGCCATCGGGTAGTGATGTGTAGAAAAGGCCAGAGGGAAGGAAGGTGGCCCTGGATGAAGGAACTCACAGGGCTTCCTAGGAAAGACGGAAGGTGTGTGCCTTCACCCAGATGGGGGCTGTGATGGAGACACTGGGTTTGACTTCAGGAAGTGAAAGCATGCCCAGAGCAGGCAAGTTTGTAAGCCTCTAGTCTCTGGCCTCCACTGAGGACAGAGAAGCCAGAGTTCAAGACACCCATCATAAACTCAGTGGAAAAGGTGAACCTAAAACACGATAGGAGACTGTCAGTTCACCCAAACTCAGTAGCATGGGACATCTCAGCCACCACAGTGTTGTTAGCTGGTTTAGACTTTTCTGTTCGTTTGTTTTGTTTTTAACCACCTGTGCTTCTGTGTGCATATTCGTCTTTGTAAACACAGACATCTATGTGTATAGAGGCCAGAGGACAAACACAGGTGTCATCCTTAGGGACACCACCCAAACCATCTGAGAGGGAGACTATCTTTAGCACAGTTGGTGAGCTCAAAGCTAATGACAGGCACTGTCTCAAAGTGGGGGTGAACTCTGGGAATCCTCCTGCCTCTGTTTCTGTGCTGGGATTAAACTGCAGGCTCCCATGTCCAGCATTTTATATAAATTCCAGGGATTTAACATTCAGGTCTCTGATCCCAACCATAATCCCTATCACCAGTGTCGTTTCTGATGAGCTTGCGACCCCAAAGATGACCAGAACAGCAGGCTTGACAGAAAAAAAACAAAAAACAAAACAAAACAAAAAACAAAAAACCAAACCAGTATCAATGCCTATTTCCTAGCTCTTCCGGTGGACAGACACTCTAGCACTGGCTAATCCTCACCGGAGCCTAGTAAGGTTAAAATAATGCCACCGAGCCTCAGAGAAGTCGTGGGACTCAGCAAATCTGGGATAGCGTCCTTGCTTTCTGGGATGGCAAAACCCACCTGGGACCACAGAGAACTACTGCCCCACATCTATGGGTTAACCAAAGGAGACTTCCACCCTCACCATATGCATTGTTCTGATAGGGTGCAAGGACAAAGCTGCCTGTCTTATGCCCCTGGGCTGTGGATTATGGGACCCTGTGGGGTGCCTGACTTTGATCAAGATGGCTGAGGCAGCTGGGTTGGCAGGATTATTACTAATACCCAGCACAACAACTGTTCTGCTGCCTCTACAACAGAAGGCAGCCAGGTGGACAGCAGAGGGAGGTTTCGAAAGTGGAAGAGAGACAGTAGAGGGGAGACAGTGGAAGGGGGACAGTCGAGGGGGGCAGTAGAGGAAGAACAGTAGGGCAGCCAGTATAGGCAGGAGTTCTGTGTACAGAGAAGAACCATCCTGTCTCTCTCATGTGTGGGCTCCTGGAGGCCTAGAGGTTAGAGGGATGGGAACAGAAGAGGAAGGATGGAGTTGCCCCAGCTTGAGTCATCACAGGCTCTGCTCCCATGATGCCAAGCTTCGGTACAAGCACACAGCAGTGTGAGGAAAATGGTGATGGACTTGAGGGAGCAAAGACACCAGGAGGAAACACATTGTTCTGGTGCTCATGGGACACACTTCCCCCAAATGCCCTGCTAGCTGCTGCCCGCTCCCGGCATTGTGAAACGGAGCAGAGCCTTCATTATTGGAAGCCATCTGTTGCTGACTCCCGGCAGGGAGGGCATCTTATCTTATCAACGCAAATGACTCACAGGAACACATGTCAAATGGGGTGAGAGCAGAGATGAGATGGACCTGGGGTGTCTCCCAGACAGCCATGATTCCGTGAGGACATAGTGCATGTGGATGCTGCCCACTGCTAAGCCTTAGTATGGACTCCAAGTCCATCTCTCATGTCCTCAGGACAGCAAGTGACTCTCTCCCCTCTGACCAGGTTTTCTCAGCCCCTGACTATTTATATCTATGGTTCTCGGCCTGTGTCTCTTCCTCTTGGAGAAGTACTCTAGGCCTCTATTACTCAAGAGCAGAGCTGCCACAGATGTCAACATCTCTGATCACTGTTTGGGAGTCTGGACCATGCCTACTCCATCCTCCCTGAAGTGCGTAGAATTGTGGATAGTGTGTCGTTATAGAAAACCCATTTCACCTTCCTTCGGACTTTTATTATCTTTAGTAGGCAAATTCTGGTAGGGCTAAGAGCATTCATGGATAATTAATACAGAAAAATGGGCAGATACGTGGGTCTTTTTAGAAAGTAGACTGTTAAAGCCATGCTTTTCTCTACACTGCCAAAATCCATATTCAAGTCTAGATGATACTTGTAAAACATGCATGGCCATGTCCAAAATGGAGAGAATGTGTCAACATATCTGGCACTTTACTAGGGGACTTGCTGATTGGGAACAAGTCACACCTGGATAAATGTGAGCCACTAGGTGCTGTGTGGACTGCCCTTTAGTGACATGACACTCCCATGCTTGGCTAGTGGTTTATAACCCTCACAAACCTTCTGCAGCAGTGGTGACAACACTCAGGAAATGAAAACAACAGATGTTTGGGCTTCTGTCGCCATGTGCAATGGCTCAAACTCGACATATAATGAAACTGGAGTTGAGCGCCCTTGTCTTGTAGAATAAGCAAACAGAAGAGGCAGAGGATTCAAGGAGTAGGCGAGCCAGGACTTTCGAAGCCTGCTTGTAAGTCATTGTACTGGTAGTTCTCTGTCAGCTTGACACCAACGACAGTCACCTGGGAAGAGGGAACTCAAACGAGGAATTGTCTCTATCCACCGGCCTCTGAGCAAGTCTGGGGGGCATTTGATTGATTGATGGGAGGTGGGAGGGTCTTCGCAGGGTGGGCTGTGTCATTCCTGGACAGGTGGTCCCAGGAAGCAGGCTGGACATGGCGGAAAGCAGCATCCCTCATGGCTTCTGTTTGTATCTCTGTTCCAGGTTCCTGCCCTGACCTGCCTCTGAGATGGACTATTACCTGGCAGTGTGAGGAGAGATAACCCTTTTCCCCCCTCAGTTGCTTTTAGGTCAGGGTTTATCACAGCAACAGTGGGGCACCCCTATGTTCTCAACTGGGAGATTCACGGAAGGCTGCTACACAAGGTGGTGAGCCCCTGTAGGTGAATCTACGAGAGAGACAGTCTAGGATGGGGACCGGACCACAGTAGAATGAGACACAGCAGCTGTACATTGCCAGTGAGATCCAGGGCGTTCCCAAGATCTGTCACTGTGTCTTATCCATGCCTGGGACACAAAGTAGCAGGCTTTGCCACCTGGGAACATCAACAATTAGTATCATACGATCAGGTAATGGATACCGCCTTCAAGAATCAGGGGAAGCCAGAGAAAAGAAAACCCGCAGTACTCAGGTGTCCCCCAAGCTCAGTGGATGACTACGTGGGCCATGTGTTTGATGCAGATGTCACCTCAGGGAGGAAACATGGCTGGGTGGGACATGGAATATGTTAGAAGGAAACGTTAAAGGAACTGTCACTTGTCCAAAAGAGGTGACACTAAATGAAAGGAAGACTATTTTTTACATGAAAATTCACAGGGGTTGTGCACCACTAGGTAATGGCTATGATCTCTGGAACTGTGTTGGCCCGGATAACAGCTGCTAGCTACAGGCAGCTGATTAGGCTTAAATTCACTCAAGCTACCTCAAGCTATGTCAGGTCAAAGATCCAGTCCCTCACCCTCACCAATCACATCTCCTATAGCCAATAGTCACGTGTGTCCGATGGCTGTCATATTGACAGCAGACATGCCTCATGTCCATCACCACAGACCGAGCAGCTGAGCAGTCTTGATATAAAACACAAGCCCCAGGCTTGCAGCCTCCTCCCTATCTTCTTTGGTTCTGCAGAGAGGGCCTTGCACAGGAGTAAATGTGGTCAAGGTTTTTGTTCAAGGACAGCTCTCCAAAACACTCCTAAGCATCCTCTCCAGGACTCACTTCTCATTATTTATTCATTCCCGAAGCATATATTTATATTTATTGAGTGGCTTTGAAGTGCCAGGTGCTCTGCTAGATGCTGAGGATGAAAAACAGGGCCCGCTGTTCACCCTTATCAAGCTCAATTCCTACCTGGAATGACGACCAATAAGCCAGTAAACAGGTGGCACCCATTAATTATAGCTGGTGAAGACGTCAGAGGTGACAGAATTGTCACCAGGTGGCTATTCACTTACTGTCCCACTGCTGCGGAACTGCCACCTTGGGTGGGACAATATGGCACTCAAGGAGAAGCTGGTGGGCACATCAATGAGAAGGAGCCAGACATCTACAGGGCCAGGAGAAACATGTCCTTGGCCAGCTGGATCTGGAATCTTTGGTGTGAGAAGGAGCCTGCTCCGTGTGAGCAGCAGGAGGGGCACGTGGAAGAGGCATGGGACGGCGTTTTAAGTGGAACCTGTTTCTGGGGTGAGTGACATGATCTGACATGTTAACCCTAAGGCCACACTCTGGCTATTGCACAGTCTGGATAAGGTTAGGGAATGGGCAGTGAGAGGTGGGAAACTCTGTAATAGGCAATGAAATCATCTAGCAAATAGATGTCTGTCGGACCAGGCCAGGCTAGGAGCTCCTATGTTGACAGTCCAGCCGAGCTTAGCTTCCCCAAGGCTGTCAGACTCTCCTGTGCTATAGCTGCATCCTCCAGAATGGAACACTCACTCCTAGAGAGGAGAGAGATAAGATTCAGGAAGCTCAAGAAACTCAGAAAATTCTGGAAGCTTGGAAGAAAGACACATGGGCCTCTCTCTCCCTACAGTTTTAAGCAAGCAGGAAACAACTGCTGGACTGGGGACCCTCTCCAGTGGGGCCACCTGCAAGCTGTGCACACAGCTCTAGGGAGACAACTTATATGACCTGTCATCCATATGGGTTGGGCATCCTGAAGACAAAGCTGCCTTGAAGTTACCCCTACTTGTGCTCCCATAAATAATCCCAAATGACTCACGGGTTCACCCAGCTAGACCTGGGTGGGAACATTTCTTTAGTCTGTCATCAGTGCCCTCTCTGGGGTGAACACATATTTGCTCACATCTCCCTTGCTCTTCAATGTGCCAATTTCTTTCTTTTCACTTTAGCTTTCAGATTCCCACCTGTCGTTCCCTCTCATCTCCTCCCTCCAATGCCGTGTCTCCTCATTGGCATGGCCTCCAGTAACTCCCCCACACTTTAAGTCACAATACCCTTCGTGCGTGCCTTGATGGGCTGTTTTTGGCGGAGTTTGGTCCCTGTACTTTCCTGACAACCACTAAATGGCCTAGTGCTTCTTCGGTGTCCCCTGAAGCCCACCTCAAGGCTAGTACCCTGTCCTCTAATTCAGATGTGAGGATTTAAACGCTTATTACAGGCTGGCTGTATCTGACCTTGCCAATGAGATCTTTCTCTTCATTTAACATCTCACCTTTATTTGCATAACCCCACTTCTTTGAACATTACTTCCTAACCAACCCTACAGACGAAGCACAAAACTACTCTTTTAAATGTAGCATCTGTCCCTGGTGGGCTGCCTTTGGCAGCAGCCGAGGTCTGAAAACTCTAAGGGCTCAGTGAGAGCCGTGGGGAGTGCAAAGTGTGTTCAATTATCTCTTGTTACTCAAAGTAAATGGAGGTGCTTAAGACAGCGGTTGTATATTCTCAATGGCCCCTTGACTATCCTGGGAACTCTGAAACACAGTCTGTTCATCTCGGCATGCATGCAGCAGCTTGCACAGGTGCACACACAGTAGGCCCTCAGACACATTGCTTGAATGGAAAATAAAAGGTATGATGGGTTCCCAGGGACAAGAATGGTGATAGCCTGTTCTATAGGTAGGCAGACCCCAAGCCCTCAAGAGGAAAGAAGTACAAACTCTTGAGTACCCAGCCTGGTCCATTGTGTGAGATGGCCAGTGAATGGTGGTAATATAAGAACAGGGGTAGCCATCACCTGTCACCTTCCTGTCATCTGTTCTCAGTGTCTCTCATGCCATGCACCCTTTCCCTTGACCTGTACCCTCCTTCCCACCTGTCAATCATCCTCCCCTTCCTCCTTCACCGGATGAGAGAAGAGAGAAGCCCCCACCCATGTTATTCTGCCCCTTTCGTCTGTAAAGACTTGCAGAATCCATTTCAATTTCATATGCTCAAACCGTGCTGTCTGGACATTAACATTCAGAAGCTTCTGGATTATTAGTCAAAGTCCTCGTGTCAGAGCAAATCAGAGGGGGGTCTCAGCAGAGAGGAAGGATGGAGAAGAGCTCCGGTATGTTGGAAGCATTTGGGCCAAGTCCCCCTTGAGAACCAGACTTAGGTTTCCATCATCCTGAGGGAACAGCTTCTTCCGTCCTGTGGTGGGAGAGGGGCTCCTCCTGTATTTGGAAACTGTTTACTCAAGCATCAATAATTCAGGGCACCAGCTCCCTTTCTGAAAGCCCAGGTGAGGGTAAAGGGCTTAGCCCCAGGCTCATTTGCTCCCTCCTAGGAGACTTCAGAGATCCCAGCCGGCTCCTGGCTGGCCAGACCTGGCTGTACTCCTACAGAGGAACAGAGGTAAGATTCGACTTGGAGAAGAAAACCAGCCCCAGATCTCTTTCAGCAAGTTACCCATTTCTCTGAATCTCTGAGACTGCCAGAGGCCACATCTGGAGTAGGGGCTCCTCTGGCCTCTCTCATGGAAGGAAGTCTCCCACCCTGGCCTCAGACCGGTATTCTTACGTGAAACCAGGTAAAGGGAAACTCTGGACTCTGTCTTTTGTCTCTTTAATTCTCCATGTACTTAGGAAAGATCCAGTGATGAGAAGGTGGCCGTGACAGAGGCTGGCTAACTGCATGGCTAGAGTGTTTGAGTTGGGGACTGGGGAGGGGGCATGCACACACCATTGGGATGTGTGTAAATTTCAGCACTTCGGGAAGCTAGCCTGTGAATCCTCTTGCTTTTAGAAACCATCTGCAGTGCTATGTGAGTGGTATCCTTCATTGCACAACGGAGCCTGCCTCAAGACCTGCTGCTACCTGAGGGAGGCTCCCATCCTGACCTCAGACCCGGGCCAAGTTCTTCTCCAGGATGTCCAACTCTCTCTCTCCCTGTGCTTATTATATTATTGCTCCTTAAGAATAAAATCTAGCTGGTCTGAGCCTTGCAATCCCAGATTCAAGTATAGAAAGCGGATTTCTAGCCCCAGGACAAGACAGAAACATCCGGGCCACATTTTCTATTTACCCCAGTCCCCTTTCGTTAATTCCAGTTCCAGCAGTCAAGGAAAATACATAACTAGGGTTGCCAGGGAGGGGTCCCAAACTTTCTGCGATGCCCCACCCCTCTAACACACACACACACACACACACACACACACACACACACACACAAAGAGGAATGGGTGCTCTGTGCCTCTTCCACTAATACGATGGCTTACTAACAGAAAGACATTTTACACAAGTCTTGACAGCTTTGAATCTCGAGAACTCTGACCTGTAGTGGCTTGAGTAATCTTTTCCAGCCTCAGGTCTGGAAACTTGTATTGCAAACCGTTGTCAGTGTGCTCTTCCCACAGCAGGTTTCTGATCAAGCCACTTCCCAACTGGTCCCCACTTCTCACTGCTCACCAAGTGTCATGGACAGCTTCCATTTGGTTGGTGAATTGGGTACAAAGCTGTCCTGGGGCATCTGGGGTTTGACGTCATAATCATGCACTGATTTAAGTTCCAAGGCATCCTCTAGGCAAAGTCCTCATTGTCTGATGCCTTCATGGTGTCCTCTGAACAGGCTTTTCACCCAGCGGGTTGCCCATCATTGCTGTTGCTGTCCACCCCTCTGGGGTTATTATGGGGTGGCGGTATGAGAACCTTCACCTTCCTTGTGGACTTGTAAGAGAACTATTTCTTAATGGGCTAGGAAGAGAGAACCATATGAAGAGGTTGGTGGAAAGCTTCCCAAACAGAAGGGACAGCGTAACAACAACAAACGAACAACACACCAGGGTCAGGGAGGTCACAGACTTGGGTTCCAGGGAGGACATGTCATATTGCAAGGAAATTTTACATGACGTTCTTTGCTTGGCCTCATACCCTGTAGTTTGATGTTGTTCTTGTCAAAGGCATTTTTTTTACAGATCAAGAAACAAAGACACTGAGCAACTTAGTTAACACGGAGGCAGTAAGGAAGGTGGGGAGTCCAGACTTGAACCCAGACTTATGATTACTAAAGCCCAGGCTGACAAGGTTGTCTTTTTCTGCTTTTACAGAAAAGCTCAACATGGCTGCAGCAATCCTAGGATCTGGCCTTGCAGTCACTACCTGTACAACTAACTGCACAGGTACCATGTATGTTTCCTGGCTTCTTTGATGGCAACTTTATCTATAGTATGGTTTCTCAATCAGTGGTGGTGGTAACTACCTCCCCACCCCACCCCACCCCCACGCTCAGGGACACTTGGCAATGTCTAAACACATTCTGGATGGATCCTGTAGGGGCAAGTACAACTGTCCCAATACCAGGGATAAGAGGGTCCTGAGTGTCAACGCTGCTGAGGTTGAGAATCCCTGCCTCTATACAGGCATCTTGATCTACGTGTACCTTTCACACCAGAGGGCATTCTGTGTGTTCTAGGGCCTAAGGTATGACCTAGCATTGACCAGCTAAATCTACTCTTGGGTGAATCCTCTGAGTTAGCGTCAGTGGTCAGGTCCACACCCTCCACCAAGAATGCTGTTTTCTGTCAAATATAATCCCACTGAGTCTTGGGGCTGCCTGGCCTGCTGGCAGCTGCCCCTGGGCTCCTGTTCTGTTGGGCTGTTTTATCCTGCAGGCTCTACCTCCTCCCCTGACTGGGTTTTGTCTTGCCTGCTCCTGGCATTGCCTCTGACAGCTGGGCTTATGGAGAGATGAGGCTCCAGATGAAACCCCCACTCCCGCACCCCTCCCCACACACTTCCTTGGCTTGACCCAGGCTCAGAGCAAGACAGACAGACATTTCTTCTCTGCTCAGCAGTAGGCTTTCTTTCCTCAGCTATCTGTATTTACTTTGAAAATCGTTTCCTCTGCTCTGCCTGATTTTCCTCTGAGCCCACTTGCCTGCTCAGTTCTCTGTCTTATTTTTTTGTTTATTTCTACTTCTCATTTCCCCCATTGATCAGATGCCCTGGAAATATTGCAGGAACAGTGTGTTCCCTGTAATATTTGGTTACACTTAATATTTCTCAGCAAAATGTTGCCTTGGAACACCGAATGCTAAAACTCCAGGCCTTCTCTGCTTACACTGGACAAGGGCTTCCTCACAATCTGCCATTCATGCTGGATCCGGGCCCTCCTTAAAGGGCAATTGCACCCAGGCTATGGCAGGAATGTGTCCCAGCAGGCAGATCTCTGTCTCTGTGTCTCTCTTCAGAGAAGTGAGCAGCCAAAGCAGACTTGCTTCACGACTGTCCCTACCACGGCCTGTGTAGAAGTGCTACAGGAATGTGCCGGTTCTAACCCTGTTCTAAGGGAGTAGTTTCTCTAAAGCCTGTGCCACCAGGGTGCCGGCCTCTGATAGAACTTTGGATGTGTCATTTAGTCTGAAAACTAGAAAATCTCTTATGCTACGGTACTTTAAAAATCATTTTTTGAATATGAATGTTTGCCTGCATGTATGTCTATGCTCCATGTGTGAGCAGTGGGAGCCAGAAGGGGGTGTCAGAATCCCTAGAGCTGGAGTTAAAGACACGTGTGTGCCAGGAACCAAACCCAGGTCCTCTGCGAGAACAAGAGTGCTCTTAACCACTGAGCCAGCTCTCCAGCCCTCTATGGTACTTGGTAATGAAGCTTTCTCTGTGAGTGATACGTCTTTTCTTCCTAAGCCATTACATTGCACCACAGGGCACTCTGAGTGCTCTGGGTACCAATGCAGATGGAAGAGCATCACTTAGGAGAGAAATGGCAGTGAAGGTGGGCAGAAACTACAGTCTCCAGCAGCACCGAATCCTCTGGTATGGGGTCATATCCATGTTTCCTACCCTTGGTTGCTTTCTGTTGACTTAAAAGCAAAACGCCAAGACTGAGTGATTTATACAGAAGAGAAGCTTATTTGCCTCATGGTTCTGGCGACTAGGAAGTCCAAGGTCATGGGGCCAGGGGATAGCCACTGCTTGGTATCCAATGAGGGCTTGGTGTCAAGTGGCCATAATGAAATGGGCAGTGTAATATGGAGCTGGAGAAAGTATCCAGCTCACCTCTCATCTATTCTTACAAAGCCTCTAAAGGTACCATGGAAGTCGCCCTGACAACCATTTCCAATCCCAACCACCTCTAATCCTCTGAAATCCATTAACATGAAGTGGGGTTAAGTTTTCAACACATGAACTTTCTGGATACCCATGCAAACCACAGGATTGATCTTAGTGATAGGGATCCACTTTGTCCATGGACTTGATCCCTTCTGTGAAGGAAACCCTTCTGTGAAGGCATGCTCTCATCAGGACCCATCCCATAGGCCTTGCCTTCAAGCGGACTCACACAGCTCTGTCTTGCTGGTTTAGGGAAAACCTTAAGTGGAACATCTTTTCCACATGCTAACAGAAGACAATGATAGCACAACCTCAAGCCTGGCAATATTGCCCATCTCCAAGCCTCTCTCTTCTTGGGTACCCATGATGTGGGTCAATGCTCTTGTACACTGTAAAGATTTGTCACTTGGATTGGTTTAATAAAACACTGATTGGCCAGCAGCCAGACAGGAAGTAGAGGCGGAGCTGCCAGACTGGGAGAACTCTGGGAAGAGGAGAGGCAGAGAAGCAGTCACCCGCCAGATGTAGAGGTAACAAGATGAGAATGCCATACTGAGAAAAGGTAGGTACTAAGTCATGTGGCTAAACATAGATAAGAACTATGGGTGAATTTAAGTTGTAAGAGATTGTGAGTAATAAGCCTGAATAATAGGCCAAACAGTTTATAATTAATATAAGACTCTGAGTGTTTATTTGGGATTGAACAGCTACAGGACCAGAGAGGACAAAAACGTCCATCTACATACCAAGACAGTTTTTATCTGTCTTTTAAAAAGCAAGGTAAGAGGGGGCTGTGGTGGCGCATGCCTTTGATCCCAACACTTGGGAGGCAGAGGCAGTTGAATCTCTGTGAGTTCAAGGCCAGCCTGGTCTACAGAGTAAGTTCCATGACAGACTCCAAAGATATACAGAGAAACCCTGTGTAAAAAACAAAAAAACAAAACAAAAAACCCAAAAAAACAAAAACCAAAAAAAAAAAGAAAAGAAAGAAAGAAAGAAAGAAAAAAGAAAAGTAAATGAATAAAACAATGATGTTGACTAGAAAGGGAACTAGGTGTCCAGAAACCCTGTTTATGTCTCTCACCTGAGGGTAACCTCAGGAACTGGACAACGGGCAGGAAACAGATTGCAGATGGTCCCATCTCTAGGCTGCTACTCAGTCATTTCTTCCACAGTGTCAAAGACATTAGTACCTGGACTACCTCTGAGCCCCTGAGAAGGGGTAGGACTGAGGCAGAGCTCACCAAGGTGTTTCTCATAAGTATGTGGGAGGGAGGAGGGCAGAAGAGAGTGTGGGGGTGGAAGCCAGTGAGGACATAGAGAGAATAGGGCTGGGTGGGAAGGGGCAGGTCACAGAAAGCACAGCCCTACAAGGGTGGGACTTCACACCGTGTGGAGCTTGTGGGGGTTGTGGAGGTTGTGGAGGAACCCTGCCTGGGCAGCACAGAGCTGATTCTCAAATTGCTCCTCAATTCTGTAGCAGCTAACCCCAAGTATAGCAAACCCTAGTGAGAATTTACTTTTTTTCTCATGCCCAAGAATATGTCCTTGGCTTGTCTCAACACATCAAGAGACAGAAAGTGACAAATAAGAAGACCCCCAGGGAAAGGGGCTTATTCTTAGGAAAGCTTTGGAAATTCTCCCCGGTTTCTCAAAAAAACCTCATTTTAGAAAGGTACAGATTTTCCTTATAATCAGAGCTCCCCAGTCCTCGGCTTCCAGACGCCTACACTATCTCTAGTGATTAGAATTGGAGATGAGGGAGACAGACAGTGCCGTCCAAGAGCCAAAGCCTTTAGACTGAGATTCTTATCTGCATCTCAAGTGTTTTGTGTCCTGTGCTGTCTGGTGGTATGTTTGGGGAAAAATCCACCCATTCACACAGTGGTCCCCATGCCCACAGTGACACAGCAGTGTGGACTAAGGACTGGCAGTGTGCACACATTTGTGTCTCTTTTCCTCTTCCTCTGCTTCTAGGCAAGGTGTGATTGATGCAGGAGAGGGTACACAATGGGGAAAAAAATGGTCAGGGAAGGCATGAGGTGGCAGGGGACAGTTTGCACAGAGAAGAGATTTGTAGAGCTAGCCTAACCTGGATCCAAGGAAGGTCAGTCCCTTCCCAGGCTATCCCCAGAGCTGCCTCTTCATTTCCCCATCACAAGAGTCCTCCAAGTGGATGAGGACCAAAGCAGAGGGGAGAAGCCAGCACAGCATCAAAGGCATCCAGCCCTTCGGATCACCTTCATCTCATCCTGTCTTTTGGGCCCTCTGTGCCTCAGCTTCAAAGTGGCTCTCAAACACGTGTGAGGCTCCAAGGGTAGACTTCAATTACTTCGTTTTGCGAAGGTTAAAAAGGTTCTTGTAAATGACTGATGCAAATACTGGAAACCCGGTTAAAACAACTGGATACCAGATGGCAAAGGAGAGTGGTTTACTGTAAAGCGTTACAGAACAGGAGCTCATTTACAAGAAGCAATTACACAAACAGCCTCGAGAATCCACCATCCCATAAAGGGCGGCCAGGATAGGAGTGGAGTGTGAGCTGTACACGTGTGCTTTCAATCTGACACTCCCCAGCACCGTGACTGGTCACTGTCCCGTCCCTACTGTCCCTTTGCCTGACCTCCCAAGAGGCACAGCTGAACTCTACATCAGAGATACCTTCTCTTTAAGCATGACCCAGTTGCCCAGAGAAGTTCGCTAGTACAAGAAATGTAGCAGTACAAGGTAGGTGTGCTGTAGGCTTCACCATAGTCTGGGGCGGGGGGAAAGTGCCTGTGCCCCTAGGCCAAGGGACCAGGAGAGGGCCTCCTCACAATTAGAACCTGCCTCTTCTCCACCTCTCAAGCTGAGGGTGAGCTCATGTACTCCTCTGACATGTAGGCTCACTAGAAAGCGTGTGTAGGCACACGTAGATCGAACACACAACACAGGGGAACCGTGAAGTTGTCATTGACAACACGGTGAGCCTTACTTCTTATTCTTCACTCCAGCTGGCCTGCGCTAGCCTGGCTGCCTTCCTCCACATTCAGGCATGTGGTGCTTTCTTTAGCCACCCTGAGTCTATGTCCTCGTGTTTGTGTGTGACGACTGCCTTGTGATCAGTTCTCCATTTCGTCTTACTTTGGCAAGTCTGGGCAGGCCTTCCTGTGAGAACGATGTCCACCCAGCTCAACACAGCCTGGGGGATGTGGTAGTGTGCACGGTCACAGAGACTCTGTCTAAGCTCCGTGGGAGACTCCACTCCGGGATACTGAGTTAATAGAACACTCAGTGGGATGAGAATGCAGGTAGCTGCAGCCCCTTTTCCTGCCCCAGCAGTATCTTTGCAGGTGAATTTCCAGTGCCTAGTCATCAGAGCAACCATTGCTGCAGCCATCAAGACTCTATCTCCCAATAGCTGGGACTTTGGGTCACTTCTTTTTCTCTCGCCCCTGGCCCTTCTTTTACGGACGCCCTCATCTCCCAGGCTCAAGAGAATTCTACTTCCCCGTCAATATACTTTAACCATGTGGCTGATTCTGGCCAAACATTCCTAAGTGGAGCTCCCTGACCTGCAGTTACTTATTTCAGTGCTTACAATAAATAGAGATCTTAAGATTCTCGAGACCTAAGATCAGAATAACCTGCTCGGATATAAAACACAACTCCCTGAGGAATTTTCCAAAGCCATGGGAGGTGGAAGGCTTTGCCTTAGAGATAAAAACCTAAGTGTGTGTGGTCAAGTCACTGTGACGGAGAGTATGCTTGTTACACAGTATATCCAGCCTTATTCTGACCAATGCATCCACTAAGGAAACAGCCTCCAAGCTGCATCTGGGCGCCAAGTGGAGTCTTTTATAGACAGTTCTATCAGAAAAACCAACTCAGACAGGACAGCAACACTCTGTCTAAAGGAAAGCCTATTGATGGAGGAGGAAAAGGCAGGAGAACAGATTGATTATACTTCATATCAAATCTGCTAAAATAATATAAGCAATCAGTTGCTCACATAAGTGAAACTGCAGTTATGGATGTCGTTGTCATCAGATGCTGAACATTCAACACTTGTCACTCCTGTCATAATTCCTGAACTCCTTCATAATTCCTGAACTGAGTGACTCCTCATTCCAAAGGCTTTTGTTTGTCAATGGGTTGCAGTGTGTGTGTGTGTGTGTGTGTGTGTGTGTGTGTGTGTGTGTGTGTGTGTGAAGCTACACATATATGCATATGTGTGCCCATGTGCACGCAGGTGTGCCTGCCTGTGCATTTGCATGCGATGGCTGGAAGTCGACTTAGGAAGCCTTTCCTCTACCACTCTCCACTTTAATTTTGAGGCAGGGTCTCTCCCTGAATGTGAATCTCGACAGTCTGGCTAGAAAGACTGGCCAGTGAGCCCCAGGGATCCCATCTCTGTCCTTAGTGCCAAGATTACAGACACACAGCATCCAGCTGGACTTTCACATGCATTCTGGGTATCTGATGTAGTTCCCGCTGCAATGCAGCAAGCTCTTTACCATCAATCATTTCTGTAGCCCCCCAATGTTTTTATATTTGAGCTTATACTTCTAGCAGATTGTGTTTGATTCATACCACTCAAGAACAGCTTCTAATGATGATGGAAGGTGCGACCTTGGCTGACCACTGATTTAGGTACCAGTGAGGCCAAGATGCACTGTGTCTTTTTAGGCCACTGTCCACATTGACGCCAGTCAACAGCCTGTTTTAAGAAAAACTTCCGCACGATTTAAAAAAAGACAAAATTTGCCTTCCCTTGAGTAAACATGATAACCCGGTAGCTCCAGTGGGTAAATAATGCATTTTCTAAAAGCCTTTACAAATGGGTCCTATCCAGCAAGCTGCTTTTATGCATTACTGTCCTGCCGAAGACCCACGTACTTATAAAATGCAGTGGCTTGAAAATGACAGACCACCTATGGGATTGAGAATTTTCTTCTTTCTGAATCTTTCCTCCTTTTCCAACAAAGAAATGTATTTTCCTCTCTTCAGTTAGAGAGAAAAAAAAAATCATCTTTCTTGAAATACGATCCCCTCAGATAAATAATGGCAATAAAAGTAAATGGAAAGTGGGAAAGCACTCGGATCCCTGGTGCAGGGCACAGCACTTTTCTAATTGGAAACTGCTAAAAGGGAGTTTTCCTTGGAGGCCTCCCATCTGACTGCAGACCAAACAAAACAGTGATCTGCTTGTGAGAGCCGAGGTCTCCATTCCCCTTGTTAAAGGGGAAGAGAGCAGAAGACAAAAAACACGGAGGTCTAAAACTACGTGCCTTCATCAAGGGAGTGGGCAGGCATGCCTTCTGCAGTGGGTAGGAGGCAGGGATTGCTGGCCGCAAAGAGCATAGAGAGGTGACTACACTTCCTCAGCCCTGTAGGGATACCAAGCCTCGTACTTAGAGGCCTTGGTGAAGCACCCAGCAACCTCTGGCCCACATTTCACTTCTTTCTGCTTCTGTTGAAACCTTCCCCTTTGCTACCCTAAAAGGCAGCTTTCTGTGTTCTCCAAGTTCTGGAGTTTGCAGTGAGCACCTGTCATAGGATAGTTTGCTGACAGGTTTAAAAGCCAAGCCAGCCATCTGTAGCTCAGGCCCTGCCTCATCTCAAGGTTCTGGTACAAGCTCCATCAGGAAAAGCAAGCATATGCTGTTGATCTCTTTAAATGTCTTTTTTCCCTCCTTGATGAAAAGCAACAATTTTTTTTTTTAGTTTAGATTTCACTTTTATTGTTTTTTATTTTCATTTTTAATCATTAAATATGTTTTTTAAAAAACATTTATTTTATGCTGGACATAATTATACATGCCTTTTTTTTTGAAAAGCAACAATTCTATGAGGTTTACACAGTTAGCACTAAGGAATATATACATAACTATATGCAACAACAATTCATGAAAATGGTGGCCATAAATTTGAAAGAGAGCAAGAAGGAATAAATGGAGAGAGAATGGGCAGGGGAAATGGTGTCATTAGATTATAATATCAAAAAATAAAGGAAATAATTAAAAAGAAACTATGTAGTAGGCAAAAACCTACTAATTTTTGTTGATGTTGATATTTTGCATGCTTGACTATGTTTAGTATTTCCTTTTAATCTTAACTTCTGTGTGTATGTGTGTGTCAGTATGTGTTTATATGTGTGCACACAGTACCCACAAGGGTGACTGATCCCCCAGAGCTGGATTTGGAATTAGTTATGAGCTGCCAACATGGCGCTGGGAAAGGAACTCAGGACCTCTGTGAGACCAGATACTCTTAACCTAAATCATGGACATTCTTTGTCATGAAGCAAGTCATCTTTGTCAGCGGAGCCTTCTGAACTGTCTGAGTCTGGATCACAATCCTTGAGACTAGTTAGTAGGCACTTTGGAACCACCCTGCGCTGAAGCACCGGCTGTCTCAGTGGGGTGTGATCCCCCATGGGAGAGTACTGGCAGTGTCAGCAGAGGTCTTTGTTGTCACAAATGGAGGAGAGGGAATGAATGCTCTTGGCTCCTCATGTGTAGAGAGTGAAATGCAACAAAATACTGTAAATGCACAGTGTGACTCCCCTAGGGAAGGGTCGCAGTGCTGAGGTGAGACATCCTGCACTAAACACTTACTCTACAGCTGGGAAGGTTCAGGATCAGCCTGACTCAGATCGTAAGAGTCAGGCACCTTTTTGACAGGAAACAACTCGGTGTTATCACTTTGATGTCATGGGGTTTATAGAGAGCTGTACACATGTGAGTATCTTGTCAGCAATTGTCTTTAACTCCTTTCAAAGGGAATTTCAGGATGAATCCACCTTTCCTTCCACAGACTTAACAATGGATATCTTCTTTCTGGGATACCAAAATCCAGACCACAAACCAGTCATCAGAGTCAGAGAATCGCCTTGACCTAGAAGAGCATGCGACAGGCCCTGGGAAAGAGTACATGGAGGGAATTCATAACTGTCAATGTCCCAGGCCTTGCCAACCACAGTCACAAAACACAAGAGCAGAATAAAGAGGTCAACATAGGTTTTCTCCCTCCTGGCAAACACAGGTGTTTCTAAGGGAAAGTCTCTAGCCTAGGGCTCAGCATGCTCCTGGACATCAGCCCAGGGTGTCTCTCACAAGACCTTAACTATTCAGCACTGTCTCCACAAAGCCCTAACCAGGAGCCCCAGCTCCAAAGAAGGAGGGCGCTGTGACACCACCAAGAGGTTTTATAAAACTTTCTTCTATTCTTTTTTTAAAATGTGCATGTGCCCATGAACACCCATGTACACATGTATGTTTATCATGTGCATGCTTACATATATGGATTCCTGCAGAGGCTTGAAGTTGAAGTTACAGAGGTGGCTGGGCTTCGAGCCACCCAAAGTTATGAACCAAACTCTCTCTCTCTCTCTCTCTCTCTCTCTCTCTCTCTCTCTCTCTCTCTCTCTCCCTCCCTCCCTCCCTCCCTCCCTCCCTCCCTCCCTCCCTCCCTCCCTCCCTCCCTCTCTCTCTCTCTCTCTCTCTCTCTCTCTCTCTCTCTCTCTCTGTGTTTCCCTGTATTGCTTTGGAGCCTGTCCTGGAACTCACTCTGTAGACCAGGTTGGCCTCAAACCCACAGAGATCTGCCTGCCTCTACCTCCCGAATGCTGCGACTAAAGGCATGTGCCACCAACACCCAGCTAACTTGGGTCCCTTTAAAGAGCAGCAAGTGCTCATAGCCATAGAGCCATCTCTTCAGCCCCCAAGTTTGCTAAACCTTTTAAGGCCTGGGACTAGTAGATACATTTTACCAAGTTAAAAATAAAAAGAAAAGAAAAGAAAGGTCTAGGCACACTACAAGTGGCAGTAACTTAAGCTGCTCACTAAACAAGACATTCAGTGTGTGTGGAAAAGAGGTGTAAGTTTGGGAGGAAATGTAAACTAGTGTTTTATTAATTTGGAATTTCCCTGCCTGGTTCCTGGTGAGGGTATGATAGCAATCCCATGAACCAGAGCAGAAAAGAATGAGTTCTTTTTATAGCAAATGAAGTTCATAAGAAAGCTATGTGACCATCCTCCAGAGATGCTAAGGAGAGAAACTGAACAACACAAGGCAGCTTGGAAATTCATTAATGCTACCTCGGGAGGTTGGGAAGTCAGGGCAGAGCACTGACAAGCCCACACCCGGATTGCAACCCTGCAATGTCACAGCAGATATGTCACAGCATATCAGGGAGGAGGAAGGGTGGCTGCTTTGTCCTAATGGCTCCGAAACTGTCAGAGAGGCACTAAATAAGTGAATATTTCAGCAAATTATTTTTACCTCCTCCTAATATAGCCAAGTGATTGGTCAATTATCTTCAGTAGAGCTGGGTTATAAAGGCTGTGTGTGAGAAAGGACAGCCAATAGATGAGATGGATAGATGCAGCATTTGGGCGAGAGTGTTGAGATAGCAGTGGCTGTGACGTCCAGGTGACAGTGAGTCGTGGTGGCCAGGGTGGGTACCTGCTGTACAGATTGTAACCACAATGCTCTGAGCTCTTAATTCTGGGTCAGGTTTGCAGTGCAGTTTCCATGGAAAGGGGGTGACGCCTCATCCTTGTCCCCAAGCTTACCTACGGATATCCTAATGCCACAACAGGTTTGTGTTCCAAGTTTATAAATCCTGGTCATTTGTGGGTCAAACACAAGGTAATCAGCATGGAGAGATGAGCCGGGATGGAAGGAACAATGGTGTATGCTCTGGGTCACCCCTAGGCTTGGCTGGGCTTCAGAAACAGAAGCAGATACTGACAAAGTAGCAGAAAAGGGCATTTAGCAGACAGACACTTGTTGGGGGGATACTAGGTCATGGCTTGGGGTTAGAGTTGCTTCAGTTGAAAGGTGGGCCATGATGTGAGTGACATAGCTGACTTCTACAAATGAGTGCTCAATCTAACAACTTTTACCATGGATCTAACAGTGCTTGCCTGTGGAGAATGGACATAGCTGGTCCTGCTCTTCATGAGTCACTATGCCAGTGAAGACAAATTGAAATCCATAAGGTTTTGTTTGGGACGACCTTGATGGAGCATTCCCCATGGCAGCCATTATGATTTTCCCACAAGAACTAACATCTTCTAGATGACCCACATGACACAAGAGCCGTTCAGGGCTCCCAACACTCCACCTTTGGATTGACATTGCATGCTCTGGTCATTCTCCTGATTTCTTTTAAGTCTGCTCATATAGTCACCTTACTTGGGGTCCATTAAACTCAAGGCAGGAACCTGGAGGTAGAATTGACACAGAGGTCACAGAGGGATGGGACAATCCTTACTGGTTTGTTTTCTTAAGTCATCCAGGGCCACCTGTGTAGGGGTTGCACTACCCGCAATCAGCTAGACCCTCCCACATCAATCATCAATCAGGAAAATGAACCATAGTTTGGTTCACTGGCAACCTGGTTGGTGACATTTTCTCAGTTGAGGTTTCGTCTTCCCTGTTGACTCTCACTGGGGCCAAGTTAATGTAAAGCTAGCCAGCACATAGGATTTAAGTAATATTGTAACCAAAACTTGACTTTGACTAAAGAGAAGACAGATCTTAATTCCAGTCCTACATGATCCAATCATCAACAGCATACTCTTGCCCAAGATACTTGGGTACCAGCTTCTCCATCAGTAAAAGAGCCCCAACGGCAACAGATATTTCTTGAGAATTTAGGATGTGCCAAGATCTACTCTCGATCTATGTACAAATCCCTATTGTTGTGTTCTCGGGTTAGTAATTCTGAAGGACAGGGATTAATGCTGAGACATTCTGTAGGCATGGGAACAAAGGCTCTCAGAAGTGTCTGACACTGACCACACCCTCTACTCTGCACTGGAAATCCATCAAGACTTATCTCTGCACATACTCCTCCAAACTGCTCTAAGGAGGTAGCGGAGTATGACGGCAGTATGCGCATCCATACATGACCTGGTTTATTCAGCATCAGTTGACCAAAAGCTTCTTGAGGGTAGGCACTGTCCTAGATCCTAGGTGTGCAAAGCCTTCCTGGAGCCTGTTATCTACCGGTAAATAAATATTTCAAAATAAAAGATGTGGACCAACTGCTATACAGACAAGTCAAACAGGGAAGAGAGAGCGTGGTGTGAACAAACAAAGGGGGCATGGAGGACACACATGAGAGAAGTGTTCCTGGTGGAAGAAAGGGCTTGTGAGGCTGTGACCTTTGAACCAAACCCTGATGGTCAGCCAAGGAAGCTATCTGAAGACCTTGGGACATTATTAATGCTTTAATAATAGCAAATTACATGCTAATTTCTTAGCTTAACCACAGAGTGTTCCCATCCCCAGTGCCAACCAAAAGCATAAATTCTTGCCCTTTCTTGTACCAAAGGAAGAAGGCAGAAAGGGAGAGTGGTATTCAGGCACTGGGAAGGGGTCCTATCCGCATACACACAGAATGGGTTACACTGTTTCCATCTCCTGGGCTGTTGATCATGATAATTCCCTAACAGCACAAAGCTGCAGCACACGCTGCCACTCTCCAGCCCACTCAAGGGAACCTGGGCCATGTCAAACACTGTCTCTCTATCGAGCCCCGATTTTATGAGGCTTCTCACGGATGCTTTTCTAAAATGTTTGTCACCGAAGGAAGCTTAACCCGGCCTCTTTCTCTCCCTCCTTCCCAAAACTTTGCTTTTATGGTTTGTTTGCACAGGCTGACTGCTTCCTGTACCTACCGGTACAGACCATGAACCTGCGAACCAAGCCACCAGGACAGTTAAAAGCAGCCATGACTTCCTGGAGACAAAATCCTATTGTCCCATGTAACAGTTGAACAGTATTCCCCCAAGTAGTTTACATACCGAGTAAGTTAAGGATGCCAGCATCAAATCTTACTGATTAGGACAGGAGCCAAATCCAATAGCAAATGTCGTTACCATATGGGGAGGAGACTGGAGACACAGGGCCTCAGACAGCAAAGCTGCTCTGGGTACAGCAGGAATGAAGAAAGGCAGTCTCAAGCTAAGGAACACCCGGGATTGTCATGAGAAATCAGGGGCAGGGAGAAGGCCATTTGGAAGGAACCAGCTCAGCTAACACATTAACTTGTGATCTTTAGCCTCAATATTGGTGAGAGAAAAACATCTGTTGCTTGAAGACAGCAGGTGGGTGGTATTTTGATAAAGTATCCACAAACCAATATATTTGGTGTGAACAAACAAAGGGGGCATGGAGGACATGAGAGAAGTGTTCCTGGTGGAAGAAAGGGCTTGTGAGGCTGTGACCTTTGAACCAAACCCTGATGGTCAGCCAAGGAAGCTATCTGAAGACCTTGGGACATTATTAATGCTTTAATAATAGCAAATTACATGCTAATTTCTTAGCTTAACCACAGAGTGTTCCCATCCCCAGTGCCAACCAAAAGCATAAATTCTTGCCCTTTCTTGTACCAAAGGAAGAAGGCAGAAAGGGAGAGTGGTATTCAGGCACTGGGAAGGGGTCCTATCCGCATACACACAGAATGGGTTACACTGTTTCCATCTCCTGGGCTGTTGATCATGATAATTCCCTAACAGCACAAAGCTGCAGCACACGCTGCCACTCTCCAGCCCACTCAAGGGAACCTGGGCCATGTCAAACACTGTCTCTCTATCGAGCCCCGATTTTATGAGGCTTCTCACGGATGCTTTTCTAAAATGTTTGTCACCGAAGGAAGCTTAACCCGGCCTCTTTCTCTCCCTCCTTCCCAAAACTTTGCTTTTATGGTTTGTTTGCACAGGCTGACTGCTTCCTGTACCTACCGGTACAGACCATGAACCTGCGAACCAAGCCACCAGGACAGTTAAAAGCAGCCATGACTTCCTGGAGACAAAATCCTATTGTCCCATGTAACAGTTGAACAGTATTCCCCCAAGTAGTTTACATACCGAGTAAGTTAAGGATGCCAGCATCAAATCTTACTGATTAGGACAGGAGCCAAATCCAATAGCAAATGTCGTTACCATATGGGGAGGAGACTGGAGACACAGGGCCTCAGACAGCAAAGCTGCTCTGGGTACAGCAGGAATGAAGAAAGGCAGTCTCAAGCTAAGGAACACCCGGGATTGTCATGAGAAATCAGGGGCAGGGAGAAGGCCATTTGGAAGGAACCAGCTCAGCTAACACATTAACTTGTGATCTTTAGCCTCAATATTGGTGAGAGAAAAACATCTGTTGCTTGAAGACAGCAGGTGGGTGGTATTTTGATAAAGTATCCACAAACCAATATATTTGGTGTGAACAAACAAAGGGGGCATGGAGGACATGAGAGAAGTGTTCCTGGTGGAAGAAAGGGCTTGTGAGGCTGTGACCTTTGAACCAAACCCTGATGGTCAGCCAAAGAAGCTATCTGTTTCTTTGTTGTTTGGGGGCCTGTGAGGTAGCTCAGTAGATGAACATGCTTGCCACACAAGACCAGGGTTCCTAGAACCCAGGAAGGAATGAGAGATCTAATCCTCCGCGTTGTCATTAGACCTCTACATATGCTGTATGACACTGTATGCACCTGCACACATGCAAATAAGTATGCTTGTCCAACATGCATGAAGATGCATGCTTGCACGCACACACGCACACACATGATATAACAATAATTTTAACATGATTTTTTAAAGCAAGATTTATTTGATACCTCAGGAAAATTGGGGATGAACCCAATTTTCATCCTCAACTCAGTGGTTGAGTCAGGATGGCAGTTTCATATGAGGGAGATAAAATGACTGATGGCTACTGTTTATATCTACCTAGTGTCCCATCTGCTTGGCTCTCTCTTCTGGGGATGAACCTCAGTCATAGTCACAGAAACATGTTTATCACTCAAGAATAGCCAATCAGAGAACTAGCATGTCCCTGCATCCACAGAGTCTGCTTTGGATCTGTAAGAGATTGTCTAATTGTTAGAGAAATGCTACACGTGATTTCCTAGTACAACCCTAGTCTTCTTTGTTTTTCTTTTGTTTTGTTTTTTCTCAGTTGGGCCACACTCTGCAGCCAAGACTAGTCTTGTATTCAGTGTCATCTTCCTGTGCATGTCTAGTCCAGTACTGGGTCACAGGTTTGACCTACTCCACACCCAGCTTAATTAGTCTTGATGTTTGTGAATCTCATCCTCTTATGGAAGGAAGACCCAAACAGGAAGATCAGAACCTAGACCCCTTAATAGAGTTAGTGTGGGCATTTTCGATGTGTGATGCCTTATGGTGTGGCCATTGTTCTGCACATTGTGTTGCCATTAGTCGCCTGGCCCTGTTGACAAATTACCAATGATGTCACCAGTCCTGTGACACACCGAAATACCCCTAAGTATTTACAAATGTCCCATGGGGGGGTTGTTGATTTGACCTTGGTTGAAGTGACCCTTAGAGCTAACATCATTGGTCTAAGATGTCCTAATGGACTCACAATAACAGAAGTTTCTTTGTGAGGGTCAAACCACAATGCATGGGAGATGGGAGTCCTCCAGCCATGAGCTCTTTATTTCGGTGGCCCTCTGTTTACAACCTCTGAAGTTACAAGTTAGCAATTCCCATCTGACTGACATCTTTGTCAGAAAGGCAGCATTCAGTTACTTCAGAGATGAACTCACCAAATGACCAATGGTGTGCATTGCACGAGAGACAATTGGAAGAGCTGCATCCTAAACTTAGGACCCTAGTTTATAGCTTAATTCCCACCAGGTGATATATCTTCTAATTTCTGGAAATTATCTAGGAATTGTGAAGTCCAATAGTAGAGAAGGTCTGAGGTGAGGCAAACAGAGCCCAGAGTCAGATTCCAGACCACAGTGTGACCCATGTCCATAGGGTGGTTCTTCACGATCAGCTGAGGATCCATGGGAGATGCTGCATCAGTGTATATGACCCTGAGGAGTAGAACCTGCCTGAGAGTAAGATGGAGACACAAAAGCCTTTGGAAAGCAACCGCTAAGACCACGACAGAAGCAGAAGGAAGGGAGAAATGATAAAGAAAAAGTTAATCCTGGACTGAAGAGCAGTTGGATGGAGCAGAAGCTGGAGAAAAGACAGGCTACACCATCAAATCAAACTTGCTGGACCATTTAAGTCTGAGTACGTCTAAATTCCTTTGCAATTTGCTGGTGTGTGTGGGGGGGGCTTATTTAAATGTTTTAGGTTATTTGGGGAACATGCTGATGAGAGAATACCCCAGATTAATGGGGTTCACAGAGAAGGTTAAGCAACCCTGGAATCCGAAGGTTCTGACCATCAGATTTAAGATGCCAGCCAGGCAAGTATGTTCTGGAAGCTCTGTGTCCTGCTCATTTGTCCCCAGGAGCAATTTCAACATAAGGCATGAGAAGCTTTAGCTGCCACAAGACTTTGACTTTCATGCATCCTTCCATTTCCTAGTGACTAGACAAGAGGCATTGAAGAGACAGGTGCGTGAGCCAATGGGGAGAGGGGAACAGGTGTGCGAGCCAATGGGGAGAGGGGGCTGTGTGAGGAGGCACAGATCGGGACCGGTGATGAGAAGAAGTCAGCGTTCTCAGTGACATGCCTGAGAAGGCACTAGAAGGTGGACCTCTCAAAACAAAAGTGTCAGCCTGGCCCCTATGGGAAGGAACAAGAAAGCAAGAAAGCATCCAACCCTTCTGCCTATAAGCAAAAGCTAGCGGGGACTTGGGAGCAAGTTGAAGCTAGAAACTGATTTTTGGTGTAATCCCAGTTTCAACCATTTCTGTATTTAATGTGTGTCAGTGTCTTGAAACTGGGATCCAGGACAGAAAGTTCCTGGTTGGGGAACTAAGGGCATGGGAGGGAAAATCCCTTCTGGGTACTCAGATGCTGAGCTGTGAAAAAGAGAGATGCCATATGTGGGATCAGCATTAAGGGGCTGCTGGGAAGTGGGGTTAGGGAAGCAGAGGACAGGGCCTGGCCCTTGGAAGATGCAGTGTACTAGGCTGGGACCAAGTGCTAATAATCTTTGTTTTGCCCTGGCTGTGTAAAGATTCACAAAACAGCATTTTTACACTTAAGAATATTGATATTTTACATTGATTACATCGAGATTTGGATTTCTGGCTCCTTTTTAAAAATGTTGTATGTTCAGCCAGGCCCTCACATCCACACATCAGCAACCACAGGTGTGGCTGGATAAAGATATTGAAGAAGATGCCACTCCCACACCAGTCCATGCCACTCTCTTACGGACACCCCCAGATTGCCTGCTTGTCAATCACAGGCTCGTCTTCGTTCACAGTGGTCCTCAGGTCCCAAAGGTGCCCACAGTTGTGGAGGGGCATCTCTGGGCATTGGAAAAGCCACAGAGAGGGATTCATGTCTAAATGTGAAATACTTTCAGGAAGAGGACACCTGTTTCCTATATAATGAGCCCAGTGTGGATTACAGCTTGACTTACTTCTGGAAATAGTATCCTGGACCTAGAAGCCTAGGAAAAGTACTGGCATGTACAAAGACATGTGTGATACATGCATGATGGACATCAAGTGAGTTTCTCACTGCAATGACTTGCAGATGCCTATAGCCATATGCTGGCCAGACGGACAGACAACACACACCAGGACTTAAGGAAGCCCTCTGCCAGGGTGAGGGTGTAACAGCTGTCATGTAGGTAGAAAGCTGAAGTTACTGAAACTTACATGACTCCTATCATGCCAGATGCATGTAAAAGCTTTTTAAACTGCTATAGATCTATAGTAAGGAAAGTCTGCCATCTGGGTGTCCATCTTTAAAAAACAATGAATGTGCACAGAGAGTGGTTTTAAAGTAATTGTTATCTAATTTAGTAGTTATGCAGAAAACATACATGGCCAGGTTTATAACATCATGCATGATCAGTGGCTGTTTAACACAGCTGTGCCACCACAATGCTAACAAATTGTGACACAGACTGGTAGCGTCTGAGATAAGCAATGGTAGAATATTCATTACAGGAAATTTGGCTTCCATAAAGTCAATTTAATTTAGTCATTAAAACCCTATCTGAGATATTATTTTGAATATTAAAAGCATGTAACAAAAAATGGTATAATGCTTTCACAGATGTCCCTGACAGAGTGGTTAGAAATTCAATGTGATTTCACTGGAGCAAAATCAGGTTGTTAGTTGGCATCACAGTAGTCATGACAGGCATGTTCCTTATGCTATGGGCTAGTGGCTCTCTGTGCTCTTGGAGTGGGGCTTCTAGTGTTCTTTGGTGGGGGGCTCTGATGTCCTTTGTTTGGAGGCCCATGATGTCTCTTGGCTGGTGGAGCTGGTGGCCCCTGATGTCTGTTGGCTGGTGGACATGGTGGCCCCTGGTTTCCCTTGGCTGGTGGCTGCATCTTCCTACCTCTGCCTCAGGCTTCACAGTTTCAGCCCAACTGAATGCCTGGTCATTCTTAAGATTTGCATGCTCTAACGTTAGCAAAACTCTCTTGTATGTCCTTGTGACTAGACTTGGGACTCATCTGAATGGTCGCTGACAACCTTTCCATATTGCAATCACTAGCTCTCTCATACCAGTAAAAGCCCCCTTTCATCGTAAATTAACATCTATAGTTTCCAGAGATTTAGACCCATAATCTTTTGGGGACCCAACTCTTCATCTACCGTCCTTCCAAACATGAAAAGGGATTCTATATCTTCATGTGTGTTTTTGCTCCCTCTTTGTGTATCTGCTAACTTCAGCAGGGGCAATTTACTTCAAGCAGAATAAAATAAACAAGATATGCATGAATTCTTTCTTTGTGTGATCCTGTGAGTATTTCTGTCTAGAGGCCAAAATGAAATAAAAGTATCAAGAGAAAGCATGGCTGCCACTGGAAGTATTAAAAATCTCATTTACTATTCATGACTCCAAAATACATCAAATATAGAAGCATACCATATTCTTGATTTTATTCAATAAAATAGAAGATACTGGATCGTATAGAAAAATAATGAAACCTAGAACAATAAACATTGGCTCTGGCTGCCCTTGGCATATGTATACTCTTGCACACAGGCACGGGTGTCACACACACACACACACACACACACACACACACACACACACACACACACACGGAGTAGAGAGAGAGAGTGCTAAGAAAAGCATCTGTTTGACAGGAAGCACTACTATCTTCAGGCCGAGGATGTCTTACACAAACGTGGTTTGCATCTTGGTCTCCAACTTGCAGCATTGTTTTGAGTGACACAAGTCCTTTCTTTGCTGGGGCCTGGATGCTAGAAGTTAGTTACAATAGGCTAAAGCCTGGCACTAATTGTGACCGACATCCCTGCCCCTGATTTGCCACAAGGAGGTGATAGGAGCCTCTCCCACACACACCCCCACCATCACAGGCTGAACCATTTTCCTACCATGCATCCCCCTCCACCCCATGATAGGCTGAAATGTGTCTCAAGCCATGCTCCAAAATAAGCAGACAGTTTTCTGTGGCATTTTGATCATAGAACCCAAAAGTTACTAATACAACATATAAGTGGGGACCTAGATTCATAAAAGGCTTTGATATCGGGGGAAAGATACATTGTCAAAAATGAAACACAGCATTAAACATTCGGAGCTGAAATAATCATCATGTCCCATCCTCAAAGGTGAATGTAACCAACAATCCAGCCATGTTCCCATGTTCCATCCCAGGGAAGAGGAGCTGGAGTGGGGTAGATCACCAGTATACCCCATTCCAGAGAAGGGGGACTGGGGTAGGGTTCCCACCGGCCCCTGTGCTGGGTGCTAGTGTCTGAGTCAGCTGGGAGGGGAAACACGGGGTTTAAAGTTTCACGTTCCTTGTCTCAAACAGAGTTTAACTAGAAAGATATGACGAATCAGCAGTGTAAAGTGCTAAACCAACAGTGTTGAGGGAGGCAAGGCCAACTCCTCTAGCCCTAGAGGCAGAGGGCTTGTCCTGGAAGGTATAGGGTTGAGGGCAAAAGTGTAGACACTGAATGTGAATGCTCCAATTTGGGAACACTGGGAGATTAGAAATGTGAAAATAATCAGAGGGGAGAACTATCATTTATCTATTCATATGCCTTACTTATGATCACTTTATAAAAAGAAACTTCTCTCATTACACTCAGGGTGACTATCTGGGGCTGGGAGCAACCGTGAATAGAGACAGAGTCTGGGGAGACTGGGCACACATATGTTATTCACATTCATGTGTAGGTACTCATGGAAAGGGAGTGAACCTCCAAGCAGCAGCTTGACTTCAGGGCTGCCGTCGGAGGGGGAGATGATAAAGTATGGATGAGTACAGGATACCCTTGGAGAAAACAGGAAGACAGGGGCTATTTTTAGGGAGCCAGGCTAATGCAAACGCGTCTCAGTATCGATCGGAGACGCTTGGCCTTTAATGCAGAGTCACCTTCCTCACTTTGGTATGGATTGGGGAGCAACTTCCTCTGGGCGAACTAGAGGTGTGCTCAGCAGCTCTAGGTCCCAGTGTCTCTTCATTATCAGACACATTTAGCTCAAAATAGCTCCTGTGCCATGGTGGCATCTCTCAGGTAGCCATCACAGCAAGGCATTATCCCCACAATGCTGTGGGGCAGTGAAACAGAGGAGCCAAGAACATGCTGGGGTAAGATAGGAAGAGCAGGCAGTAGCCTCAAAACGCTGCTCCCAATTAGGGTGAATGTTTTCACCTTTGGGAGCCTAATCCAGAAAATCCCCCGCAGGCATGCCCAGAGGGTTGACTCTTGGGTTTTTCTAGATCCTGTCAAGTTGGTAATCAGAGACAGGAAGCTGATCCAACTAGGAGGCTGTCTGCCCAGTTTCTGGGTTCTGTATCTCCCATTCAGCTGTCTCCTCCTGGCTCAGTCATTTCACAGGATGGAATTCATCCTCCCCATCAGCTCTTAACCCAGGAGTCTGGGCTCTGTAATTCACACAGTGCCTGCTGGCTACAAATGAGGCACCTCAGAAAGGGTCTTGGTGCTCTGTAGAGCTCTTGAGAGCCACTCTGGGATTAGTCACTCTACATGGCAGGCTCTGTGAATTTCTTCCCTTTCTACAGTTACTGCCCAATCAGCACTATAAAATAGTCAAATTCTGAAGTATAACTCATTGAATGTGTCTGCTTTTTTTTAAGGCCAGTTGGAACAAAAGCAAACACATCAGTAGTTAATTCCTCGCATGTGGAGGAAGAGTTACAAGCACATGGGAATAGCAAAAATGTTATTTCACTAGGATTCTATATTCACCCAAACAAGCTAAATCTGAAACCTGGCAGCAGACTTAAAGTTTGGCTCACTCAGAAGTCTCCCACAGTCACCTATGTAAATGGCAACTTCTTATCTATCTATAAAGTGCATGAATTAATCAATGAGGGAAGACAGGAAATTAGGGGATAATTTTATAGACTGGGCTGTGCATGGGGCAGCCAGCCGCTCTGGGTTCACTGTGAATCCTTTGGAAGAGAGATCCCTGCAATGCTGTCTGCCACAGTTTCAGCATGGTATTGACACTGGTTCTAACCCACAGTTCCCCAGATTTGGGCCTAATGATGGCAGCTGAGTTGATCCCAGACTCTTAGAGACATCTGACCCTTCTCTTTATAGCTCACTACAATATTCCCAGCTTCTGCCTTCCACAGATACCAGAGTCCAGAGGTTTCACCACTCCCTGACATGTTGATCCCCTGAGCCTAGACGGCCTCTCCCTGATAACCTCAAGGTCCCCGTCTTGGTCCATTTCTGTATTTATAACTTAATAGCACACGGGGGCAGGGGAGGGTTACAAAGAATGGAAGTTTGCTCTGCTTGTGTTTCTAGAGACTGGGAAGTTATAGAACGAGGCACTAGCTTCAGACGTCAGGCCTTATTATTACCCCATAGCCTGACATGGGGAGACAGAGAGAGGAGGCACACTAGAGAGAGATACCTCAACAAGATAGTCTTTCCTGAGAGAACTCATCCATCCTTGTGCATGACATTCATCCCTTCATGGCAGGAAAGCCTCTATCTATCTACCAAGTCTATTCACAAGTACAGAGGGAATGATTTCCCAATTTATGAATGCTAACAGGACACATTTGAACCATCACCAGTCTCCAACGAAGCTTCTGGTCCCCAATGTGACTGTCATACCAGCTGGGACACTGACCATGTCTGCTCATATCTTTCACCTGCCCAGAAACTTTAGTGGTTCTCTCTTTTTCATGGAAGAGCCAACGGACACCGAAGGCCTCTTGTGACCACCCCCTACCCCATGACATCCTCTACCCTCTTCCTTAGCTCTGTTAACTGTAAACCAAGCACACTGGCCTGGGCTGAGTCAGAGTCCTGTAGAGGTGCCCTAAGCATGGGCCTCTCTGCCTTACTGGTCTCTCAGACTCTCTCTGATGTTTGTTCTAATTTTGCCTTCATGAGGCTTAGCCTTCCTAAGTGACCCACAACTTAATCACCAAACCCCAGAATCCCAATGCCTCCCTTACCATTGTCTGCTTTCTTTCATAGAGTTTAGCAGTACTAAGAGAAGGGCTTTATTAATAATAAAGTTGATCAATTTGTCCCCATGGAATATAAGCTCCATGAAGACAGGCATTTGATTCTCCAATGTACCCAACTCACCTGACACGGTGCTGGCTAAATAACATCATTTAAATAGAATCTCATCACATGCTGCTTGTATAGAAAATGAAGCCCAATAGTGAAATTTTGATGGACCTAAATTAAAATTTGTTCATTTAGACTTAAAAAACTGCTCTTACAAATTTTCCAACAATTATTTGGAATATCAACACAATAGTATCCCTGCCGATCTCTGAGATGTATTTGCAATGATTATATCAAGTTACCTCGGGGCTCCTCGCGACTTATTTTGTAGCACAGTAGCCTCCTACCACCAAGTGAGCATTTCCTAGAATTGAATGCTCTTACCTCCGCCCTATAAACTATATAAAGGCATTTTGAATGAAGCATACATGCTACCGTATTTACGGCCACCTCATTGAATTTGTCCCTGTTCCAGGAGACATAGATGGTGTGTTCAAATTATGGTGGTGTGAGATTGGAGTGGGAGAGTCAAGGTATTTCTCAATGGAGATACACAAGGTACCCCAGGAACATCTTGAGAAGATGAGTGGCAGGAGTTGAGGCCTGACTCCAGTCCCACCCCACCCAACCCCTAGGTGGAACCAGCGTGGGGAGTGGAGAGCAAGAAGGCCCAATTGCAGTGACCTCTGAAGTCATCCTCTGAGATGAAACAATAGCATGCACAGGATGGGGACACTAGCTGGGGGGGACAAGAGGAAGTCAGAACACTGAAGGAGCCGTGACCCACAAGGAGGAATTCAGTGTTGTGTGACAGTCCTCCTGAGGACACATCTACTTATCCCACTTATGAAACGGAAGCCACACCAAAGTCCTACCACTGTCCTACTTATCTCTGTTGCTGTAGTAAACGCTGTCAAAAACCAGTTGGGGAGAGGAAAGAGTTAATTTTTGGCTTATTGGTTCAAGTCCATTGTTGACAGAAGCCAAGGCAGAAACCCAGGAAAAGAACCCGGAGGCAGGAACTGAGGCAGAGGCTACAGAAGAAATACTGCCTACAGGTTTGTTCACCGAGCTTTCTGATACAACCCAGGCTGACCTACTCAGGAATGGGACCAGTCGCGGTGGACTGAGCTCTTCTCTACCCATTAATGATTTAAAAAATGTCCCATAGACATGCCTATAGTGCAATATGATGAAGGCAATTTCTCAGTTGGGGTCACTCTTCCCAGGTGTGTCAAACTGACAGCCAAGATTCGCCATAACAACTGTGGAAGTCCAATGTGTTGAATCAGTGAGGATATTGAAGCTGTCCATAGGTAGATGGTTGAGGAGTTACAGTGATGCGATGACTTGAAGGCAGACACATTTGTAAAAGTCACCCCAGCATGGGTGTGACAGGTCATGAAAGCTGAGACATTAGAGTGCTTTGTACAGGTGGCAGGCAGCTCAACAGATCAGAGCTCAACTCTGCTAGGCAGTCCTTAAGCTTTATCAGCTTGGGATTGGGGGACCCTGTCCACCAGGTAAGTTTCAGGGACTTCCTAAGACTTTAGTTTTTCACTTCCAGAGTCTTAACCAGTCTCCTTCTGAGGCTTCCTGGGTCCTCTCAAGCTGCCCTTCAGGGTAAAATGTCTCAATTCAGAGGAAATGACAGTTCTCCCACTAGGCTTTGGAACCCGATCTAGTTTTTGTGACACAACAAAATGGACAGAGTCATGCCTGCTTTTACAAGATAGTCATGTCTATCTTTCAGCCTGTACTTTATGCTCAGATACAAACAAGACCCTTGATTTTATTCTAGCCTATTCTCTGTTTTTTAGTGCTGATGAGAACCATTAATTTGATTTCACACCCCATGACTTAAAACTCTCTGGATAATGCCAACCTCACAGTGAAGAGACAAAATTCCCTCACAACTTAGGACCTTAAAGAATATAAGCCCTGTTGAAAATGTGTAAGGTGTGGGTCATTTGAAATGAAGGTATATATATATATATATATATATATATATATATATATATACATATACATATATACATACATATATACATATGTATATATGGGAAAAAGAAAGCCTCATTTTGTCTAACTAAAGGTTCTCTTCCAAACCACACAGACAACAGCACACCTTAGCTGGCACAGGCTCAATATAGCCCAGAAGAGTTGTGATTGTGCCCAATAGAAAACTAGTGTTACTTAAAACACAGTCAAGATTTAATTCTGTAATTTTTAACTTTATTGAAAGATTCGTAAGTGCGCACTTTCATAGTGAGTATTCCCTAGCATAGTGGCAGGTGAAACATGTGCATACAAGCTCCTACACTCTGAGAGTTGTGGGTTGGATATTCTGTGCAACCCAAGAATACTTATTTTCATCTAGTGAGGCCAAAAAGTCAAAAGTCTGTAGGATTTTAGTGTGTCAGGAGCCCAGAGACCTTCCATGCAACCATAGTGAACCAAACAGCTGTTAATGTATGGAGACAGAGTCAGCAGAATAGGACGGGGGGCTCCTGGCCCCTCACCCAGAAAGTGCTCCTTCAAGTTCAAGGCTCACTTCCTCAGGAGTGGATGCCAGGGGTTTGCACATGTCCTCTAGCCGCCAACCAGAATGGAGGCTATGGGTTAGCAAATGCTCCAACCTATGTAGGTTGTAATTATCCGAAGGTTGCACAGGAGGGCAAAGTGCTCTGAAGCCCACCCCTCCCCCAGCTTTGATGACTTTGAAAAGTAGCAGAGCGAACTCATTTTCCTGTTGGCAGGGGTTTGTGCACGCCACTCACTTCATGTCAGGACTCATAGTCCTAATGATTTTGAAGGGAGCCTAAATGACTCCTTTATGCCTGGCTGGGATTGGCCAGGGCTCCATTTACAACCCACAACGTGCACACACATTCCATAGAAAAATAAACACTGGCGTAACCAGGTTGGTGCCGTGCCCACTTAAAATGCCCATTTTTGTAAGTACTCATTTTTAAAGCAAGTTTGTTATTTTAGCATTTGCTTTAAAAGATGGGCCTTTGTATCTGTGCCGTGATGTTTTCATTGCAGGAGTGAAAGTAAAACCCCGACTTTTCCAGTGAGCTGGGGGCTGATGGCTGTTTAAGAACATTGAAATCAGGACAAAAAACGCATTACCTGCTGATTTCTTGGTTTTCTCTGGGTTTCCACACGTGTGTGTGTGTGTGTGCGTGTGTGTGTGTGTGTGCGCGCCTGGGTTGCTTTCCACTAAGCACTCCTTTGTTCAGACTGGGCTGAGGTTCCATAAATGCTCTTTTCAAACTCCTGCCCAGCTTCAGTTATGATCTCCACCTGGGCAGTAGATTTCACACCTTCAGGTCTTCTGTCCACCCTGCCACCAGGATGTCTATCCGTGTGTGCATTGGTGTTTGGGAATTCTGCATGCAAGGTGAGGTGTGTGTCTGTGCGTGCATGCATGCGTGCGTGTGTGTGTGTGTGTGTGTGTGTGTGTGTGTGTGTGTACGTGTGTGCATGTGTGAATGAGAGTGTACAAACTCATACTGTGGGTATCTGGAGATAGCAACAGTATAAAAATGCAGCCATTCCCTTGAGGAAGCTAGGTGATAGGGAACCAAGGGAAAACAAAATCACAAGCTAACCCACTCTGATAGTATGGGCTGCCATTGTGCAGACGCTCCACGTGTCTCCCCACACTCACTGTCATCAGGCTTTCACACCTTCTGTTGCCTTTCATTTATCATGGTCAGACAATTGTGTTAAGTGTTCAGAGTTTTGCTTAAGGACCATCAAAGAAAGGGTTGTCAACTATGGCCACTGGGTATGTGAGTCCTGGTCTCCTAGGAGCTAGAAATATCTAAGATAGAATACAGCCTTTGCATTTGACCACTAGGAAGCAATTGGAGCTATTTTGTTACAGGAAATGTTTGTGGAAAATGATATATTTATGCTTTAAAAGATGAAAAGGGAGCAGGGAGATGACCCCATGGGCTAGAGTGTTTGCTGAGCAAATAATATGAGGACCTGAGTTCAGACTCTTAGTACCTAAGTAAAAGCTGGGTGTGGTAATATGCACCTGCAACTCCAGTGCTCAGGGGTGGGACAGACCCAGGAAGATCACTGTGTCTCGCTGCTCAGGTAGCAGAGCCACAAAAGCCCAGGGAGACCCAAGATCTGTTGAAGATCCTTGTCTCAAGGAACAACGTGGAGACTTTCAGTTTTGGAGTGGTTGTAATTTTATAGGGAATGGCAACACCAGTGTGAGAGCCCTAGCTTGCTCAGATCACATCTGTCTACTGTCAACTTGAGACAGCCCTGCATCCACACATAAAGTGAATGGATGTCAGTGTCCATGTTTGTCATTAACCAGGACTCTATGCGTTCACACTTCTTGTTTAAAGATTCCCCTGCAGGCCGCCACCTTATCTAGCCATCGTGTTTCCTTAGGCTCCTGTCAGCCATGACAGCACCTAACACTTCCCTTGGTTTTGAAGACTTTGACAGTTTGGGCAGGACTGTATAGAACAGCCCTCTATTTCAAGTTTGTCTGATCCTCTTTGCTCAGATCTCTCTAGAGTAGGCATCATCTTTGCATTGGGAGATAGAAGCAGAACATTTTCTCAGTGGATATAGACCAATACGAATCAGAAGACATTCGTGTTATATGATCTTTGGGTGTTGAAAAGCCATAGATGTTCCATGGAAGGTGTGTTGATAGACGGGACTTAATTCACAGTCAGTAGATGGTGGTCAGCAGTCGCTTGGGCTCTTTTGGAAGTAGATGGCAGTTACCTAAGAACACCAGAATGCGCCCTTTCCTAATTTACTAAATAAGTAGCTGCAACATTAGCCACATCTATTACTCAAAACAAAGTAATTGTCTACTGTAACTAACAACCTGGAACTTCCACCCACTTTACAAAACCCATGCCACAGACAAACCCAGGGCCTCTGTTCTGGGCAGCGATTCCTCTGGTGGTGGAGAACATTTTCTGGGCTTTCCTGTTCTCAATCTATAACAGTCTAGTGCTCTCCAGAACTCATCTAGATTTAATGAACAATGTGGAGAGAAAATGTGTGAATAATTAGAGGAGGGGTTTGCTGGGTCAGACCCCCCCCCAAGTGGCAACATTGACTTCTTCCCATGTCTCCTCTGCCAGAACTTACTAACCTGATTCCATCCAGTTGCAAGGAAGGCTGGGATACATGCTCCAGACCTTGCATCTGGAGCTAACAAACCTATGACCTTTGTACCCTCTGACCCTCTAGGAACTCAAGTCATACCTAACCCAGTAGATAGAAGGGAATCTAGTGACTTGGAAGACATAGCTGTTCTTAAAGGTGCCCTGTCTACATATCGACATTCCTGTTTGGACCGTTCTCTTGTTCTCTGAGACACGGGACGTCTTCTGTACAGGGATTTTCATTATAACACTGGTATTTCTTTAAATACTACTCTGCCTTTAAGGCAACAAAGTGAGGGGGGCTAGAGGGAGTCCTTACAGCAACAGAAACAGTATTAAAGCAGATGACAGGAAGAAACAGCTTATTATTAGCCACACGTACAGAAAGGGAGAGCGTGAAAGAGAAGCCACCCCTGGATGCCGAGTTAACTGCCAGCATCTACCTGTCTGGAGGGCAGGGTACCAGGTTTTCCTTCCCATGTGGGACTATCCCCTCTCATCTCTTTTCATGACCTCCCTCCATCAGAGCTACAGTATGTCTGGATGCTAATTGTCTGGGAGTCTAGACAGTGATGATATTATGACCAAGCTATGCACAGATAATCACCATGTCACTGCTCCAAGGCTGCCTACACACATTGCTTCACTGCACACGCTTGGCATGCACACCGACTCTCTCAATATTTATTTCCACCATTTAAAGAGAGAATGCTTACTTAATCAAACCATCCAGTGAAGCGAGTGTGTTTTTTTAATATATAATTGAAATGAAATATGAGAGTCTTGAAGCTAAGTGAAAAAGAGCTATAATGCACTTCTCATTCTAGGGCAATGAACCTTGTGTTTTTATTTAACTGTTTCTTCATTCACTGGGTATAGACCTGGATGAGTGCCCTCAGATGTTGTCCATAAATCATTTCCACCCAGATAGGCTGACTATCCCAAAGCCATTCTGATTTTAAAAAAAATCCCAAGGATCTATAGAAATGTTCATATGTAATCAGATAGTTACATGGTTTGTAATGTAGTTCTGTATACCTACATGGCCAGCTTGGTCCCAAGGACAGGTTGCAGAGAAAGGGATAGGAATTAGGTTCTTTGGCTTATTCAACATGAAATATTTGTCCAAAAATGTTGATAAAGAAACTGGGTAGAGATGTTACTCCATAACAAACTCACCAAAGATTCTAACCCACCAAAGGAAAGAGGTGGAAACAGCAGGGGAATGAAGACCCTGTTGTGGAGCTTCCCAAAGCTATCTGACTCCAAATAAACACATAAAGACTGGTATTAATTATGAAACTGTTGGCCGGTGGCTGGCTCTGTCTTATTAACCCATTTCTATTAATCTATGTATTTTCACATGATCTTGGCTTCCCAGAGAATGCCTTATGTGTCCTCTCTTCTGGGGCTATACATGACAACTCCATCTGCCTACGTTTCCCAGAATCCTCCTCATCTCCTAGCCCTGCCTTTACTTCCTGCCTGGCCAATCCGACAATCAGTGTTTTATTCATTAACCAATAAGATAAAACATATATACAGAAGGACTTTCCCATCAAGAACCCATGGTGTGGCCAGTGAAAGGATGGCCAGAGTGCAGAGGACAGCAAGGCTTGCTTCCTTGGCATGGGAGAGGATGATACTCAAAGGACTTGGAAGAAGTTTATTTGGCCAAAGATTAGAAGCATAGACTAGAAGCAACAGATACTCAAGCTTGGCAAGAGATGGCTACTGATACCACACGCCAGCGAAAAGGGCCAGTGGGCTCTATGCACCACACTTCATTTGGTTGCTGCCTTGACTTTCGTTTGCAGCCATCGGATTACCTATGAAGGCCTCTTCCAAAACATTTAATGGTACAAAGACGAAATGAAATTCTCTCCCCTTCTAGAGAAGCCTGCTTGCCCTCTCACATAATACAACAGATTAATTTAGAAGTCACTCATGTAGCTTCCAGAATGGAGAGGTCAGACAAAAGAGGAGGACTCTGGACCACCAGGAGACTGGACGTTTCCATGGACACAATGCCAAGGGAGGGTGCAGCTCACCAGAAACAAGTTTGCTTTGTTTCACAGTGTCTGGTAATGTCAGCTCTTTCCAAATGTCACAGTGGCTTGAATTGTGGGCACCCTCAAAAAGATACACCCTTCCAGTGCCTATGAACATGAATGTGACCTTATATGGAAAATAGGGCCTTTCAGATGTAAGAAAGGATGTCAAGATAAGTCCTTCCTGGACTTAGGCTGGGCTTCAATGCCTGTGAAAGGTAAAAGAAAAGGGCAGAGGACGTAAGGCCCAGGGCCAGGGCAGAAGTAAAGATGAGAATAACATATTCCAAAGCCAAAAAATAGCAGGGCTTTCCAGAAGCTACCAGAGCCCAGAAGAACAAGGAACAGATCTCCCAAAGGGAACTAAGTGCCTCCAGAGTTCAGATTTCTGGATTCCAAAACCGAGACAGTAAGTTTTTGCTGTTTTACATTACTGAGTGTGCTGATTTACAACAGCAATACTGGTAAAAGCCACCAAATCAAGATCAATGTGTCCCAACTGTACTACAATGCATGTTATCATCAGAAACATTTTTCATTGTTAAAAAATATTTATGAGTGTGTGTGTGTGTCCACACAAACGTGAAGGTGCCTATGGAGACCAGAAGAGGGCGTCAGATTCCCCGGGTGGTGGGGACCAACTCTGGTCCTCCCCAAGAGCAGTGAGGGCTCTAACTGAGTCAGCTGTCCAGTCCTGAACCATTTTAAGCACGGAATCCCATGGAACAAATGCACTCACACGGTTGAACAACTGTCACCACCGCCATCTCCATAGCTTTACCGTCTTCCCAAACTCACCCACTGGCCCTTATACTTGGTGTGAATTTGGCTGAGTACTTCTCATAGTGACATCATCTAATCCCTGTTGTTTGGGATCTGGCATTTCTCACTTAAAATATCTTAACCAGTCTTTGTGTTAGTTAGGGTCTCTATGGATAAAAACACTACGAGGAAAGGTTTTATTTTGGTTATACTTCTACATCAGTTTACAGAGAAGGAAGTCAGGACAGAAACTGGAAGCAGGATCGGGGCGGGGGGGGGCAGGAAACGAAAAATGAAGCAGCCGCTGTGGAGGGGATGCTGCCTACTGGCTTTCCTGCCCCTGCTCGCTCAGTCACATTAACCACAATTGAGAACACGCCCCACATGCCCGCTATAGAAACAACCACCCAACTGTTGCCCCCCCTTCTCAGCTATGTCTATATTTGCATCACATTGAAAAAAGCCCAACCTGAAAATCCATGTATATCATAGCATGCCACTGTCACTCCTTTTCTGGAGGAGTCATATCCCGCTTTACAAATCAGCCACACTTGGTTTGTCCACGCATTTCTCAGTAGATGCCATTTGCTGCCATCTTTTTGACTATTCTGAATGGCACTTCTGCAAACATGGATCCCCAAACCACTGTTTCTCCTCTTGAAGGTTCTTTCTCCCTCCCTTCTAAATTGGTGGTTCTCAACCTTCCTGATGCTGAGACCCTTTAATATAGTCGATGATGTGGTGGCCCCAACAATAAAATTATTTCACTGCTACATCACGACTGTAATTCTGCTGCTGTTATGAATCATAACACAAATATCTGATATGCAAGATGTCTGATATATGGCCTCCAAAGGGGTCGCAGCCCATGGGTTGAGAGCCACCATTCTTGACAGACTGATGCTCAATCAAGTTTCCTCCTACCTTGGACAACTACCGCCATTCCATACTCGCTGCCCTCACATGTCCTTTCCAGGATGGTGTCAAAGTCTGAGGATTTTCCACGCAGATGTTTGATCAGGACTTAGAATCCAGTGGCTTATAAGAGGGCACAGCAGGATGGAGCTAGTGGACCTTGGGGATATGTAAACAAGTACCTATGTAAGGAATGACAGTTAATATTGATTATTAACTTGTTGGGCTCTAGAATCACCTTTATCTGTGGAAGAGTTTTTAGATTAAATTAATTGAGGCAGAATCCCCCCAAGTAGGTGAAACCATTCCATTGGCTTGGGACTTACACTGTATAAAAAGGGGGGAGTGAGAAAAATACCCATACTCACCCCTCTGTCATTCCTGGCTGTGGACGGGATCCATACTCATCCCTCTGTCCTTCCTGGGTATAAACAGGATCCTTTCTCATCCCTCTGTTCTTCCTGGCTGTAAACAGGATCCACACTCATCCCTCTGCCCTTCCTGGCTGTAAACAGGATCCACACTCATCCCCCTGTCCTTCCTGGCTGTGGATGGGATCCATACTCATCTCTCTTTCCTTCCTGGCTATGGATGGGACACCACCCACCACCTCAAGCTTCCACAATTATGACTTCCCAACCATGACAGACTGCATCCTTGAGCTGTGAGCCAAAATAAACTTTCCCTCCCCTAAGTTGCCTTTGCTAGGTAGCTTGTCACAACAATGAGAAAAGAAAGGTAAAAATAAGGTAAACCACAGCCAATTAAAGTTTTAATTTTAAAGTTTCAAAGAGGCTAATATGGCATATGATAATGCTTTCTTGTATCAAATAACATCAGTGCTGACAGTTTTTAGGATGCCTTGACGGTCTTAAGAGGCACACTCTTGAGTTTCCCTTGTGCCCCTTGGTGGGTACCCCCAGTTAGAGGTAATCACACAATTTGTCATCAGATAAATTAGGATGTTCAGACCATCACCCAAGAGAGAGAGCATGGCCTCTCCTCGTCCTCATAAAGGATCATATCTGCACACTGAAGCCACACCCTAGGGCCGGTACTTCAAATCTATTGGCAGAACAGATGCCACTACAGTTGGTGGGCTCTATCTCTTGGCACCATGAGCTTAAAACAAACTCTTTTCCTCAAGTTGTTTTGCTCATCATTTCATCACAGAATTTAAAAATATACTAATACAGCTCTCACCTGGGAAATGCACGTATAGAATTGTGTCATTGTATTTTCTATTGCTATGATAAATTCCCCAAGATTGGATGGTTTATAACTCAAAGGGGCTTGTTTAACTCAGTTTGAGGAACCAAAGTCAGAAGCCTGGTTTTTTAGCCTCAGTGAGTGTGGTGTAAGTAGGACATCATAATGGTGGGAAAGCACATAGGAAAGATGGCAGCATGTGGAAAACGGAATCAGAGATTCAAGCACCAAGCTTATCCATTCTCTCCAGACTCGCCCTCACAGGACCTGACCAGATGCTTATGAGAACAGTCTCGATTCCTGTTGAGGGAGTAACTTCGAAAATTTCACTGCTTTCCACAGGGCCCCATCTCTTAATGTTCTACCGCCTCTCCAGGAAACATGATGAGGCTTAAGCTTCTAGCACATACAGCTGCAGAGGACACACCCAAATCCTGTCCAAACCAGAGCCAGGGTATGAAACTGCCATGAGGTACTCCATGACATTAAATGTAAAACTACCAAATAACATGCCACATGCCCCGTTGTCATGTCCTGACCAAAGATACGGAAAGTACAACTCGCTCTTGGTTAGCGAGTTGGCAGCCATATTAAATTGAGGCAATACAGCCCCATAAAACAAAAATAAATGGTTAATTATATCATTTGTGGAGAATAAAAACAACAATTTCATCACCCTGTTGACTGTCCCGCTAGTCTTAATATTTTTATTCAGGGGTAGGGGGGTAACTAGTTTATTCTGATCCAAAGAGCAATTCTTCACAAACAGCCTAAGAATTTTCAGGTAGGATCAGCAAGCACTCCACTCGGAGGGAAACAGTCTAACTTCTATTTATTTATACTACTTTTCCTCCCTCAACAAGTGCTCTTCTCTATAATTTAAATGTCTGCAAAAATAGCAGTTATGTAAACATTAATATAGTATAAAAAAAAAAAAAACTACCATTTCTATCCCGCCTGCAAATCCTGGGAGCTGGGGCCTTAAGGAACCAGGAGACTTTTGCTCTGACCAAGGGGAGGAAACTCACAATATGTATTTTTTTTAATCCCTAAAATCTCCCCTTCAGCACATTTCAAATTCAGGTTGTTACATGGGACTGAGTTACTACCAGCACTGCATTTGGAAACAAACATGTTGCTCCCAACACAGCCAACTGTCTGATTGCTTTTCCCAACTTGTGGTTGAATTTCCTGGGGTTGAGCACATGGCCCTCCTTTCCCTTTCAATGCACATATCTCCCCTGACTATAAAATAATCAAGATACACATTCCAGAAAGACTAACTTGGGGGAAAAGTCCAATTGTCTTATTGGTTTTCACAAATTCGTGGCTCTGTGGTCACACTGGGGGAATTGTTCTGAACAAAACTTCACATTCTGGGCAGAAGTTTTCTCCCAGGAAATGTCATGGCATCATAAGGCTGTCTCCTTCTGGAAGATTCTGAACCGGCAGAAGTTAGAATAAGTTAGAGGAAGAGCTGTAGCAGATAGGTGGTACAGAAACACGCTGCCAATTGATGGTGTTGGATGGTGCTTAGAGAGTGAGTTGACCAGAGAGGGAGGCCCTGGCCAGGGGAATTAATTCCCCTATAAGAAGCCAATCAGCTTGCTTGCTCTCTTTCTCGCTGATGTGCAGAAGTCTCAGGGTTTCCTCAGTAGGTGGTCCAGCTCTCTCACTTGAATCCTCAAGGCTCAGCCTCAAATTCTCTTTTGTTGTTCTGATGATGGAGTTGTTTTGTCAGTAAAATGTTGAAATGGACAATGGTGAGTTCTATGTTGTAGTTTGGGGAGAAGAATATCCGGATATCTAAAACTTCTTGGCAACTGGAGCAACAGCTTTTCTGAAGAGCTTAGAGAAGAGAGTCTGTTGCTTGGAAACCCCTTTTAGGATGGACGGGCTCCTTAAAGAGAGGGCGGGACAGAGTCATAGGAAACTGCAGGTGCTAGCAGGCAGGGCTGATTCTACAGTCAGACACTAAACGATCAATGTTGCTCTCATCTATTACATTTTACAATGTCAAAAAGATCAGGTAGTAAATAGATGCCAAGTAATCCTCAGAGCAGCTCTTTAGAGTTTCATTGTTCCCAAAATCCACAACAAACAAGACCACAGCAATAAAACTGATAATTGTGAATTAATAGCACTTGATCCTATTTAACAGAAATCATAGAAAATTAAATCTTATTTGTGACCAAGTGTTGAGTTTTATTATCAAATGTATTATTGTCTTGCAATTGAATTTGTATTGAGAAAAGTAAACTGAATTTCTATTAAAGGTAAATAATTGCATTTTTAAAGTTGGTGGGAAAATGTGTTGTTTTAAATAACCACAGGAGTATTCCGCTCCATAGAGGACGGGTTCCAAGCCAGGACTTTAAACATTACTGACTATACTCTTTTCCTCTTAACACAGCATGAGTAAGGAATACGCTTAAATTTTTCTCCACAAAAATACTTATCTAATGAAAGTTTATAAAAGGGCATGCTTTTCTTTAAAATGTTGGGAGACAAAGGTGCTGAACCAACCACATCTAATTGTATTCATAAGGAAGTATTTCAAGGACATACACACAGAAAGGAACATGTAGGCACCCAGGGTTGCACACACTCACCCTCAGAGACATGCCCACGTGTGCACTCAGTGAGCAACAACAGGAAATAATGCACCCTGATAGTTACACTAAAACATTTAAATCCAACAGGAAATAATGCACCCTGATAGTTACACTAAAACATTTAAATCCAGCAGGAAATATTGCACCCTGATAGTTACACTAAAACATTTAAATCCAACAGGAAATATTGCACCCTGATAGTTACACTAAAACATTTAAATCCAACAGGAAATAATTCCATTACACTTAAACATTTAAATCCAACAGGAAATAATGCACCCTGATAGTTACACTAAAACATTTAAATCCAACAGGAAATAATGCACCCTGATAGTTACACTTAAACATTTAAATCCAACAGGAAATATTGCACCCTGATAGTTACACTAAAACATTTAAATCACTCTCAGTTATGTACGTGTATGTGTGTGTGTGTGTGTGTGAGAGAGAGAGAGAGAGAGAGAGAGAGAGAGAGAGAGAGAGAGAGAGAGAGAGAGAGAGAGAGAGAGGGAGAGAGAGGAGAGAGGGTATATAAGGCACCATATGTGGGTACCTGAAGAGGCGGGAAGGCGCCTGAAGAGGTTGTTAGAACCTCTGTGGCTGAAGTGGCCAGTCACCCAACACAGTGCTGAGATCTGAGTTTGGGTCCTCTACATGGGCAGCAAGTCAGTGCTCTGGGTGGCCAACCCATCTCTCCAGTCCTTCTGATAGGGTACTTTTCCAGACAAAAGGGAAAGAAACTTTACTGTCACCAAAATTTAATTATATCTTAATAGTACTTTTGTTTTTAAATTTGATTACATTTATCTACTTATGTTAGTGTGTGTGTGTGTGTGTGTGTGTGTGTGTGTGTGTGTGTGTGTGTGTGTGTGGTGTGTGTGTGTGTGTGTGGTGTGTGTGTGTGATTGAAGGTCAGAGGATGACCCGTAAGAGTTGACTGCCTCCTTACATCCAGTGGGGCCTAAGGACTATACTGCGCTAGTCAGGCTAGGCTGCATAGCCTTTGCCCAGTGAGCTGTCCTCTCAACTGTAGCTCTTGTTAAAGATGCTTTTTGGGTTTAACTTGGTGACATGCACATATACATAGGAAAATAGCATCAAGGCACATAACCCCTGAGGTAGCAGCTCCTTCCAAACTTCCTCCCATCTCCTAGCTCCTTGCTACACAGGGCCAGGTTAAGAAGTTCAACCCAGGCATAGCCTGTAATCATTCAGTCCTTACGACACCCCCACAGGAGCAACAGAATGCAATTCGTGTACACAATGGAACTCTTTAGTTGCTACATTAGAGTAAATGAGACAGACCAAGTTTAATTCCATCTTCTCCTTAACCTGAAATAGGCAAAATATTATTTCAGTACACAAAGCACAGGGAAATAGAATGGGTTAGCTGCCACCCATTTGTTTTTTTTTTTTTTTTCTTTTTCTTTTTTTGCTCAAACTTACAAATCCAGCATGCAAGCCTTGTCCACAGCACTCGCCAATTCAGAACTGCCATGTTTCCACATGACATCAGCTCCTCAGCAGCAGGCTCCAGTTCTACTAAGTTTGCAAAAACAAGACCAGTAAACAACAACAAAAAAAAAACGCCCCAAACCTTATAGAAAGTGTTAAGAGGGATGGCACATCGTTCTTCGCCTTTGGTTATTTTACTGTTTTACATGTTGCTGAGATTCATCTGTACTCATATATACTATAAAATAAAAAAAAAACACAGAAAATCTTAGCGCACTTGAGGTCTGCTAGAGGAGTTAGTGCATATATCTCCCATGAGATAGCCACAGGTATTCGCTAAGGTGTGACATGAAATATAGACGGTGCTTATGGCAGATATGACAACAATATCCCCTGATTTGCTTTTTTAAAACCTAGAACCCACAGATCTTAAAATCCTGACCAACATACCATTCTGTTCAACATGTATTTCTTGTTCAAAATGCTTTTCTCCCTGTCTGCTTGCCCCTTCCCCGCCATCCACACCGAGAATCTATGTGGAAAATGCTGTCAAACAGCTGTTTTCATTCGCAGCTTTTTGTTTCCTTTCAGTTGGGCCTGGAGCTGAGTCGTCCTCTGATTGGATAAACACCGTGCTTTGCCTTTTAAAATAAAGGTAAGCAGACTTATTCTTTGCCTGGAGCCAACGTACGTCTTCACCCAGCTGTGTTTGGATATGTAGATATGGTACAGAAATTCGGGATATTACCACGTGAAATTATTGTTTATCTTTTCTTGGGGGGGGACAAAGTTGTGAATAAGCTTTTCATTGATGACTAAAAATATCACTGTCTGTGTAAGTATAAAAGATGTCTTATAAAAGTACTGGATTTATTACCATAGAAATAACAAGGGTGGGGATTCAGGAATGTTCTCTGCCAGTCTTCCTCTAACTCCAGTGTGGTAGAGGAACCCACACAACCTGCCAGGCCTCAACTGAGTGGACTAAGAGGTGGGAACAGGATTTGAATGTGTGTAATTATCTTACACTTTTGCTGTGTTTTTTTGGAGACCAGGTTTTGCTTTTTGAAATAGTTGAAAGTCATATGTCTCTTATATTGAATCCAAGCTTCAGTGGCCACAGTTAGAGTTGTGGTAAAACGTGGCCTCATTCCTGGTCTGTGTACTTGCTGTGACTCCTACCAGGCTACAGTAGTCACACTTAGTGTGCTCTGTGAAAGCCCTAGGACTCACGTAGCCTAAAATCTTCACTGACCTTTCAACTGAGGAAATCTGAAAACAAGGGATAATTTGAAAACAGAATAGTGATGCTTATTAAGGTCCTTAGAAAATGCACACACTAGGCTATGCAACATTGATTTCCTTTTACCATGTGATCTCTCTCTCTCTCTCTCTCCTCTCTCTCTCTCTCTCTTCTCTCCCTCCCTCCCTCCCTCCCTCCCTCCCTCCCTCCCTCCCTCCCTCCCTCCCTCCCTCCCTCCCTCTCTCTCTCTCTCTCTCTCTCTCTCTCTCTCTCTCTCTCTCTCTCTCTCTCTCTCTCTCTCTCATCTCTGGTGCAGCCTGACAGTAGGCTATATGACATAGATTTCTTTTTAACATGTGGTCTCCGTGGTGCAGTCTTCTCAATTTTACAGAGGTGTCAAGCTTTCTCATCCTTCTAAAAATGTACTTAACACAAACAAAGAGCAGGCAGTCCTACCTCAACCTTTAAAATGTACTTTAAGATCTGACCTACAGAATCCTAAACTTTGGGTACACCTGATTACATACATGTCTTTTGACCCGTTACATCACTGACTGGAAAAATCAAGTCTGAAGTGTTAAATAAAAAAGATTTCACCATGGAATTATTTGGAAAAGGCAAAATTTCATAATAAAATCTTGCAAAGCTTAAATCACAGTTTAGGCACGAGATAACATTATGGGAAGCCCCTTTAAAGCCTCTTGATTCATTTATGTGTCAAGATGAAAAACACTCACAGAATAATGTATGTGGAGGGAGATCTTTGTAAAATATGATTATACTATCCTGGAAATTAAGTATATAGCCTTATTCTCAGTGACACTGAGAATTTATTCTCCAACTTTGCACCTCCCCACTCATTCCGCCCTTTCCCATAAATGCCCCATGTGGGAGAGTCCTGCCTTCTGACACCTTTGTCCTCCACTGTCTCTTGTCTCCCTTCTGTCCTTTACTTCTATGTCCTGGGACGCACTGACACTGTCCGTTCTATTTTCTGCAGCACTAGGTCCACAGTGTATAATGAAGCTTTTGATCCTGCTTGATGTCTGGTTGCTTCTGGCCCTTCCCATTCCCGGGCATCGATTGACACCACCGTCCCATCTTCACAGCTCTTTCCTGCTGTTTTGAGAGTGTATATATTTTTGTATCTTAATTGCTAAATTATTTTCTTCCGAGCATCTTTGCCAAACACCATTTTGAAGTTTCCTCTGAATGACCTACTCAGAATAGCATCTCTTTCCTCTTGGCCTAGAGTGATTTCAGTACTTTCTTTATCTTGTTTATTCCTAACTGATACCCTTCCTGGTACTAACAGAAGATAGTGAGGCCTCCCTGAGTCATGAGTAGAAGATAGGTTGACTTCAGGATCCCTGTCAAGGGCCTCTTCTGCGATAGGGTCAGATCTTACACTACATTTGGAGGGTTCTTGTAATCAAAAGCAGGGATGCAAACAGACCACCCAGGCTGGAAGGCAACCCCTTTGAACCTTCCCTTCCCCTGCCCTCACGGGTGGAGTTATATCCCAGGAAGTTCACATGGAAGCCCCAACCCCCAGAACCCCAATGCTTTGGAAAGGAAACATTATCTGGGGAACTGGTTAAGGTACCCTGTAACAGAGTGTGCCCTAAGCCACCATGATTCAGAGATTCATGCATGTCCATACAGAAGAAGGGACACAGAGCTAGACACACAGGAAGACAGTCACAGGAAGCCTGAAGCAGGGGTGGGGACAGTGTATACCTAAGTCAAAGAAGTCCAAAGATGGCCAATATAACCAGCAGAACCTGTTCTACAACAGACACCAGTCCATGGTCCTCAGCAAGAACCAACCTTTTGGTATCTTGTACTTTCTACACCCTGACCTGAAACAGTATGTCTTCATCCTGAGCCAAGTGCACCAAGTTGGTCACACTACCTTCCTGGGTTGTCCCATTATTCCCTGTGCAAAATATCTCTTTCTACACTTACAATCTGATGCTCTGATTTACAGTAGGGTGAGCTGGCCTGACCATGCCTACTCTGCATCACAGGCTGTCTTCCTGCAGTTTTCCCTGTCTGTGCCCAATACTTCATACACAGTGAATTCTAAATTGTTATTATAGTGGCGCCTCATAATCAGCTCCCCACAGTTTTCCAGAAAAGTCTTGCCTGTGTACATTCTTGTGTCCCTTGACTCACCATCCATGGACAGTGGGCTTCCCAGGGCTAGTCTAGAGTTTCTTCTCCTCTTTCTGCATTCCTAAATGGCCATGACTTTATAAGCTTCCCAAGAACAAGTTTTGTATACTCTCAGAGAAGTTTTGCAAGAAGAAACAAAATTTAAGATTTGTTATGTCCCTTGGAAAAATTAACTTTGTCTGAAGTTGCTGGTAATTGCTTTTTTGAAATTGCGTTTTATTTAGGTGCGAAAGTACCCTGTACTCTCCCTGTGTTAGTCAGCATTTGAACAGAAGGTCCATTAATTTAAACCAATCTTCTCTGAGAGATGATTATATGACACATGGACAACTTCCGCTAAAATTCAGTCTGTCAGTCCAGCTCTCAAAGTTCCCAAAAATAATGGAAAGTCTTCCAAGGAAGTAATTATCCTACTACGTATTTTTAAAATAATAATAAAATAATAATAATGTGTGTGTGTGTGTGTGTGTGTGTGTGTGTGTGTGTGTGTGTGTGTGTCTGTCATATGCATTCATGTGTCTTTAGTGCTTAAGGAGGGCTAAAAAAGGGCATTTGAGCCACTGGAACTTGTTGCAGACTGTTGTGAACTGACTGATGTGAGTGCTGAGAGAAAAACTTGGGTCCTCTGCAATAGCAGTAAGTGCTCTTAACCACTGATCCAGCTTTCCAGTCTTTAAAGCCTATTATAGATGACACATTTTGTGTGTGTTTAGTTTTTAAATAAATAGTAATATGCAAAAGATTAAAATTAAAAACATCACTCAACATAAGGAAGCATCAGCACACCACTTCAATAGGATTGATATTGTTGACATAGATTATTAAATCTATTACCATTTTTAAATTTATTAATATCTTGATGTAAAAACAGATGAGTTTTGTTGTGGCAAGCAATTTGACAAAGGCTTTCATTTTAATCAGTTACATTTGTCTCCACAGACCAAGTCCTTAAGAATGAAATTATTTTAGATCTAATTGTATATTTCAAATTTCCAAAAATGCAGATATCCAATTTTTCTTAGCCTTGGAGAACAATAAAAAAAAAATGTGCTGACAATCAGAGTCTGAACCCACACAGAAATATTCACATTATTTTCTCATTTTCATAGGCAAAAGATGATTTCATTGGAGGTCAAACAGCTTTTTCATGACAAAAAAAATGTTTATTTTTACCGCAAAGAAGGTTGTGGTGAGGATGTGAGGGTGCTCCTGTATCACATTAGGTATGTCTTCCCCGACACCCTCTATTTATGCTTCCAGACAGAATGAAAGCATTTGATGATGTCAAGACGTGCTAAGCCAAACAAGTTAGACGTGCCAGGGGTGTTTTAGCTGTCTCCCTGTGCAGGCATTCCCAAGCTGCACAATGCAAGGAATAGCTAGAGAGTCAGCCTTGCACTTAATCCCACAGGAGCAGGCTTGGCAAACTCATCTGCATCATTCTTGTAATCCAAAGGAGTTCCTGCATTCCGGGAAGCCTCCATGCCTTCCATTCTGCAGCCCAGACTCTCCTCCTGTGAGTCCTCTCTACTCAGAGTTTTCAGTTCTTTCTCATTTCCATAAAACATCATCCAAATCCTGTAACCACTGTCTACCTCTCAAACATGAAAGTGCCACAAGGATTTATGGTCCTCCAAAGTCAACAGAGCCTCAGCCTGCAGGACAGGCACAGGGAAGGGAGAGGGATCTGGAACTGCTTTGTGCAGTGTACCTCATGGTAACATGATAACAACATAACAACTGCCAAGTTATCACAGCTCAGCTCTGCTGAGGCAGCCTGGCCAGTTCCTGACTGCTTTAGAAACAGAATCACGTTCTCCAAGAGGTGGCCTTTGTAACACAACAAATAGCAGCTACTTCCAAAGCTTGGAAACAACATTTTGCTGTTTGAACTGTTTTTTCATGTCAAGTATTAGGTCCTGTTATAACTAAAGGCAATTTGGAAAACTCTAAGCTTCAAAGACTAAAAACTTCTAGGCAAATAAATAAATGAACAACGATGTCCTCTTAGGGCAAGAGGAATTGCTCAGTAGTTCAGAGTGACTGTCACTCTTCCAGAGGACCAGAGTTTGCCTCTGGATACCCCTACTGGGTAGCTCACAACTGCCAGTGACTGCAGGGGATCTGACGCCCTCTTCTGGCTGCCAAGGGCTCCTGCACACACGTGGCACACATACACACATAAATAAAAATAAAGGGCTGGAGAGATGACTCAATGGTTTAACAGTACTAGCTCTTCTTCCAGAGGTCCTAGTTCATTTCCCAGTACCCACACCTGCTGGCTCATCTAGATCTCCAGTTTCATTTTAGGGAATCTGACACCCTCTTCTGGTCTTCAAAGGCAATGCACATGTGTGGTGTACCTACATACACGCAGGCAAAGCACCCACAAGATACTGAGGTTACATGTATACTATTCTTATCTATTTCTCTGCAGTGTTAGTTTGAACTTACTGCCTAGAAATTCCATGCACATGGAACATTCCATTCCTTCCAATCTTTCTAATGAGCCCTCCATGTCTGCATCACCTTAAAAGCTTTCTGCAGACTCTTTTAAAGTGAAAGGTAAGAGCCCATCTTGTTTGCAAGACACTAGGACCCCAGGCTTCCAGAAAGCCCCATGTAAGTAACCCATAAATAGACAGTGCATTTAATAGGAATGAGCTCATCAATTTTACATGCTCCTAACACACAGAGTGTAGAGTGATAATGAGTATCTGATGTTGACAGAAGATTCATTTACAAACACAAGTAGCCAGAGAGGTGATTAAATCATTAGATAGTTTGTCAATACCTCACTCTCAAGATGAGTAGCTGTGGTGTCACTAACAATAATAAATAATAATTAGGACTCAGGGTTGTACTTATATAACACTTTTCATCAGTGGATTGAAAAAGAAGAGTATTAAGTTATCTGTCCATGCCTGACCCCAACATGCTAGCCTTAGCAGAGCTCTGGTAAAGCCATAGAATCCATATTGTCATTGTCACCCTTACTGTGCTGAGATGGTGTGGCATCTTGTGTTGCAAGCATCTAGGTGGCAGTAATGAGAGATAGTGTGGAAAAGTTCAGGATTTAGATCCAACACAACTGCTGAGCCATGTCTGCCTTGTTCCCTAATTAATATTGCTAAAGAGGCTGGGGAGGCAGTTCAGAAGGTGAAGTGCTCCCCTTGTAAGAAAGAGGACCTACCTCAGTTCAACCCCCAGAACCCACGTGAGTGTGGCAGCATGTCCTTGCAATCCCAGAACTGTGGAGGCGGTGACAGTAGGATCCCTGGGTCTCGATGACCAGCTAGTGTAGCCTCATTGACCACCTGAAGGTCAGTGACAGATGCTGTCTCACAAAAAAGAGAAGGTGGATGGCACCTGAGAAATGACATCCAAAGCTGTCTTCTACACACTTATACACGCTTGTGCATGTGCATGCACACACACACACACACACACACACACACAGAGAGAGAGAGAGAGAGAGAGAGAGAGAGAGAGAGAGAGAGAGAGAGAGAGATATTTAAAAAGTCTTTTAAAAACTGGGGCATTCCAAGGTGAACAAATGGTAAACAAGGAGGCAGTAAGGGCAGAGGCCTCTCAGATCACGTTCAGGACTTGGACATAACCTTAGAAGAAGCTGTAGTAATTAAAGGTATTTATCTGAGAGATGGAGGGCTGATCTGATAGGGACATTTTGGAGGTTGGAGAGGAGATGAATTGAAGCCTAGGTGTATCAAGGGGATGTCCTAACATCAGAGGGTACCGGTACCAAGCACAGCACGCAACATTTTGTGAGAGCTGAATTCCAAGTTCAGGGTCCACATGCCACTCACTTATCCAGTGAGACTTCCATATGGCAAATGATATTTTGAAAGCAGAAATTGCATTACTTCTGTAGCTATGATGAGAGCCAACCTCTCCACTGCACAGCATCACGGGCTTAGTTCTTTGCTTAGTACACCGGGGATGTCATTCTGTGGTCTTCGCTACAATAGGATTTAATTACATAATAAGTCACTCACAATCATCAGAATAGTTATGCAGTATTTAACCAGGACAGAATGTGCTAATTTATGCCACATATTGTCATAAGTGGCTGCATCCCGGATTCCATAAAATGCCAAGATAAAGCTAATCTTTAAAAAAGAAAAGAAATTATTCAAAAAGTCTGAAAAACTTGTGAGGAACATCAACAGTCCCGTCTCCATAGTTACATCATTTAAAACATTATTGAAAAATATCTGGACAGGGTTTAGTGTAGTCCAAGCTAACCTCAGACTTGGTATTAAACAACCAAGGATGACCTTGAACTTCTGATCCTATTGCCTCCACCTACTTCCCTAGTGCTGAGATTTAAACCAGGCTCTCATGCATGCTAGGCAAGCACTCTACCTACCGAGCCACATGCCTACCTACCCAACATCATTTCTTCTTATGAAGTATACTTCACACATCAGTGGAGCAACAATGATTTTCCCACACTCATATTAGAAACAAATGTGTTTCATAAAGGTTTTAGGGACAAAATTTGGGAAAGTAAAAAAAAAACCCAAGAAACTGTTTTTCTTATTATTTCCCTGTGTCCAATAGTCAAGGTCAAATAATGTTATAGGCGCTGGTCCCTTAACCAGTAAGTCAAGTGTATTGTTGCTTGTTAGTGATGAGTCTTTTTTGTTGTTTTTAGCAGGGACCATGCATGCAAAGCTGTATGGTTTGGCCCACGTATGTATAGAAGAGTCCATCCTCAACTGCTGGTGCTATTTTGGGAGGTTCTGGAAAGTTTAGAAGTTGGGAGGGGGTAGCTGAAGGGAGTAGGTCATGGACAACATGTCCTTGGGGACTGTGTTTTGTCCTGGGCTCCCCTCTGTGTCTGTCTGTGTCTGACTGCATTTGTCTATTTCTGCCTCCATCTCTCCAGTCTTCTATTGGGCATGAGGTGACTGGTCTCTGTAATATGCTCCCACCTCCAAAACACTTCAGATCTAGGACTTAAGAACTAGGGCATGGTCTATACTTTCCCTCCACGCTGTGGAGACACATACCCAGTTCTGCATGCTAGGGCTACAGGGGAACCTAGGAAAGCAGCCATTTCCTCCTCGTAGAGTTCCCTTAACCATGTGTTATATAATCCATTCTCCTTAATTCATTAGTCATCCAGTCAACAAGTATATCGTGAGCCCTTGCATAGTACAGTTACTATCTCCATGCTGCTCACCTTGCCTGGGAGGGGAAGTGTAGTGAATCTATGATGTCATGACATGGGCAAAAAAAGGAAGGCTGGCAGGCTCTGCCTGGGAAGAACAACATTGAAAATGAAGCCAGCTCCTCAGGTACTTGTCCAATTTTTCTTTGTCTTGTTTTGTTTTAAACATTGCTTCTCAGTGGAGGCCAACTCAAGCCCCACAAGGGCTACCATGAACAGGACAGCCCCACAGTAAAGAATGAACCGGACTAAAGCGTCCATGGAGCTGCTGTTTAGAAACTTTACATCAGAACCATTGTGGTGAACATGCCCATAATCTCAGCACTTGGGAAGCTGGGGCGGGAGGATTGCTCTGAGTTTGAGGCTTGCTTAAAAACACAAACACAAAAGGAAGGAAGGGAGGGAATGAGGGAGGGAGGGAGGATGATGGAGGGGAGAGAGAAAGGGAGGAATGAAAAACAGAGGGAGTGAACAAAGGAAAAAAAGACAAGAAAATAAAGGAAGGAAATAGAAAGAAAGAAAAGAAAGGCATCTTAATCTGGACAGCTTCTTGGGAGACCCCCGTAGACTATCTGGACTATATAGGGTGACAGCCTGTTGGTCTACAGTGACAGACTGCATGGGACAATGGCCTGTTGGTCTACAGTGACAGACTGCATGGGGTGATGGCCTGTTGGTCTACAATAAGTTCAGATACTCCAGACACTGTACCCCATCTTAACCCTTTCACTAACAAGAAGGACTCTTGTTTCGTAGACATCCAAATGGGTCTGACAAACGCATTGTGGGAGGGAAAGTTTCACTGTGCTTGAGTGTTAGCCTAGGTCTCAGCTGTGTGTGTGTGTGTGTGTTTGTGTGTGTATGTGTGTGTTTGTGTATGTGTATGTGTGTGTGTGTGTGTGCGTGTATGTGTGTGTGTGTGTTCATGTGTGTGTGTGTGTGTGTGTGTGTGTGTGTGTATTTTCTGAGGGCCGGTGGGTCTATACTGGGCATATACACATGTTCCTGTTTTGTCACAGAACGGCATTGCTTTACAAGGAGGAAGGAAGTTGACAGGGCCCAACAAGACAAAAGACTATCTCAGAGGCTAACTGTATGACACTAAGAGAGCGCTAATGCCAGGACTGTCAAATGTTTGACCATAATGAAGCAATGATTAAAAAGCAAAGCATCTGAGCCTGGATGGCTCCTAAGAGCCTGGGAAGAAAGGTGCAACCCTCGGTCATGCCTTATAAAGAGGAGCAGTTGACACACCAAGCAGAAGATGGAGACCACTGGCATCCACCGGGAAGGCATGCCTGGTCCAGCCTCCTTAGGACTAAAGGGTGATGAGCCCCTGGAGAGGAGAGGAGTTTATGAGATTTCAGAAAGAATGGCGACACAGAATTTGATCCCTGGAGCAGCTAGTACCTGCAAGCACTGAGTTAGTGCGGATAAGCAACCAATGAGCACTTTCCTGCCTCCTGGCATCGGTTCATATAACCAGGCCATAGCTCCCCTGTCCTGACATGGCAGCTTACATCCCACGGGAAACCTGATTGTAAATAAATCATTACAGTGTGCTGGGAGCCACAGAAGAGGGAGGTACAGAAGGCACGCACCACACAAACAAGAATAAATGCCACACAGGAGACTAGGAATTTGACATTTGAATATAGTGGGTGTTTGGGGTGAGCAGAGATGCCATCACTGCAGGTTCATCCAAATGTACAGGTGACCCTCTGTGCAGAAGGCCATGAAAAGTATGGGACACATAGGCAGTACATCCAGGGAACTTTCCTTCTCCCGATCTAATGTCTACACTAGGGTTTTAAAGTCCAGGTGAGTTAGTGGTATGTGAGATGCACACTGGGTACCCAGATGACTGACTTATTGACTTTAAATGCAAACAGTCATCGAGGAAGCAGTTGGGGAGTCTAAGGTATGAGGAAGAAACTGTCAACACTGATACAGCAGTCAGTGACCCTAAAGACAACGTACACATGGCCTGGTAACATGCACAGCACATGGTGACATGCAGCCAGCCCATGCAGAACGGTGAAATACTCACTGCTTGAGGCATTCTCTGAGGACCAGGCTTTGAACACAAGGATTTGTACAGTGCAAACAGAGGGTTTTCCTAGTCAAGTTTGCACTTCTGGTTCCTAAAGATAAATCCTGGGGGCAAATGGAGGGGACATAGTCACTGACACCAACAATGATGACTAGTTATTTTAGAATTGGAGGAACACAGTGCAATGGCCAGAATAGCCAGTTTATGAAATCTGACCCCCCACACATATATCTGTCCCACAAGAGAAAGGTGACATTACTCTTCTGTGGCATTTCCTGTGATGAGGACCTATTGTGTATTTGATTAATAAAGATTATATAACTTCCACATCATTGATTCTTTGATTCTTATGAAATCACTTAGTTTGATATGAAATAAAGGATTTTGGGATATTTTGCTGTAGGCTTGTCTGGAGTCACCAAATGAAAATTTAAGAGAGGGGTTTGGTGAAGCAAGATCCAACCTAGTGTCAATCCTGAATTCATATGGAAAGAACACGCAGTCCCCACTCATCTTTCACACCAGTGAGCTCTGCGTCATTGTCAAGCATGGGAACGTGGGAAGCCAGTTGTCTCTGGTGTGTTACTGAAACTCTCATTCTGATTACCAGATTCTCTGGTCTCCCTCACACCTCGTGGGCACGTGTGAGGCAGGCACACATCACAACCTTTGTAAATCTTTCTCATGAAGGAAAGCAATGCTACCCATGAGGATTGAGTAGAACAGAGCAGCAGCTAACACTTGTGGGTCCCTGTGCTCCAGGCACATATGAAGAGGTAAGAATTATAGATGCCACTCGTTAAGAAAAGAAAGACACTCCAGGGAATGGGATTGTTCTCAGAGCTGGGGAGAGACCAACCCTCAAAAGTGCAGGACAAGAGGCTCCTCAGTCTTGGCATCTCATTTACCCAGCTCTGCTTTCTCTGGTCTATGCATATTGTGCATTCTTCAGTGTTCTGTTGTTACATGAAGTCCAGGTTGTGGAAGAGCCCAATCTGCTTTGTTAGCTGGATTCCTTCACAGCTCAACTGAGATACCTGTTTCTCTAATCCCCACTGTCCTGCAGCCAGGAAAGGAAGCCATCACAGCCAACAATGAGAAACGCCAAAGTATGTATAAAGACTGGTCGATTTTACTATGTTTTATTAGAAATTTTAATCACCTATAGCTTTTTCCAAAAGACAACCTTTGATTAAAATGATGTCTCCCTATGTGCCTTCTCTCTCTCTCTCTCTCTCTCTCTCTCTCTCTCTCTCTCTCTCTCTCTCTCTCTCTCTCTCTCTGATTTGTGTTGTTGTTGTTGATCAAAGAGCTTGTTCTCTGCTAGAGAATAAACAAAAGCCTCAGAACTTCTGGGGCATTGGGAAAGAAAATATGTGTGCAGTGTGAGTTCCAAGGAAACTTCTGGAAACTTGTGCTGCCATATTGAGTCATCGTACAGCAGTATTACGGGAATACTTGCCCAGCAGCAGCAACTGGGCTAGGACCAGGCCCTGCCTGGAAGGCTCTTGCTCCCACAACCTTGGACTAGCCTTAAAGTGCTTATTTGTGAAAAGGCAATTGGAGGCAAATGCACAGTGATCTCGAATACTGGCTACTTCGTTTTCCCAAAGTCCATTCTCTCAGCACCAAGTCTGGTGCCTGGGGAGTCACTACAGCCTACATCAGTGCCTAGACGAGGAAGGTTCTAGACCTAAAACAGAAATTAGCTTTTAAGAAGAAAAGGCCACTGGCAATCGCAATGCTGTATTTTAGTGCCAGGGCAGTAATGAGGGACTTCACAGAGGGAAAGTAGGAATGGGCTGTGAAAATAGCTACTTTTGTTTAACTCAAAGTGAGTCACTGTCTGCAGATCTCTCTGGAAAGAGAATGTGGGCGGCCAGGCCGTGATCTGCTGAGATGTCGGAGCAGGCAACACGTCTGCTAATGAGACCTCAGAAATGTCTGATCATCTCTTCTAATTGCTCTAAATAATTGGAGAATTGCATGGCCTGGCCTCTTGTTCCCGAAGACGGTCAATTCAAATATGCAAATATAAAATTATTTGAACACTGCTCTAATTGGAGTCCGGACTCCCCATTATTTGCAGAAGAACAAAACAACATGACTACATGACTAAAGGAACTGACGATCAAATCCTTCATTTCAAGCTCCAATGAACTCCCCAAATTGCCACAGGCAGGCTTGACAGGGACCATTGTACAAGGGAGTTGATGACCCCTAATTAAGACACAAGGAACTTTCTGGTTTTGTTAATATTTTAAATTGAAATTGGTTTGACCTAAGCAATACCCCCACAATACCACTGAAGGAAACTCAAGGCCAAAGCACCCACTTACCCAATGAGTACATCCTGCTCTGGTTTCCTCCAGCATCACCCTGAGTCGAGGTGTTACAGAATGGGAAGGCTAATATGGTACCCGACCGCATCTGATGAAGGATGCTGAAGAGGCCTCACTAGCACTTTCTCCACCAGGAATGGGGGAGACTCTGCCTTGCACAGTCTTGGGGGAGTCTCTCTTAGCTGGGTCAGCCTCCCTCAAGCTTCCTCTCCTTGCCCTCTCAGGACACTCTGCATGCAAGTCCTGTCTTTCTCCTCTATGCATCCTGGGTTCCATCTCCTGCCATACAACCCTTTCCCTTCACTGCTTTCCCCTCACAATGTGGCTTTTTTTTTTCTAGCCTTTATCACCTTTGTCAGCCTGCTCCTGCAGCTATGGTGGTGACACTCAGGCCCCTGTTATCACCCTGTCTTCTCTTTGACTCTGGGTTGGCTCCCTCTCTTCTGCCTTTACCCCGCCTCCCCGCCGTTCCTCAGACCAAAGTAGAACTTGACACATGGCAACGCGTATTGTTATGTATTCTTTCTATTCCTTTTGTTCCCAATAAAAGACTCTCTCGAGAGAAAGTGTTCTCATCCCCATAAACTTTAAATTCTCTGGAGTCCTTAGAGCTCTGGGGGACTGCTCTCCAGCCCTATGCTACAGATAAATGCTCTGCAGAAGTGAAAGGTTGTGTAGCTCCCATTTCAACACCAGATCCAGGAGGCAGAGCCCTGGTACCTCCTGGGGCTTACACATATGAAAGGGTACCTCCTGGTACCCTTTCAGCTGTCTGCCCGGCTACTTTGTCTTCTCCTTAGGGTACGCCTATAATATAATGATCAATAATCAATAATAATCAATGCATTCTAGAGTTTTTCTAACGACTGAGTGACATGAGTGCTTAAATACCACAGTGGTCATCTTGAGTAATGACAGTAATTCTGAATACTCTGGGTGGTTGGGTTCTTGTCCCCCCCACCTCGCCCCCCCACAGATTTGCAGGTTGGAAGGCTCCAAACTAATGACTACGTGCAGGTTCACACCTATATGAATACATCTATGTGTGGGTTTACATGCTCATGTGTATACATATGTGTAGAGGTCAGAGGTTGAAGTTGGGGTCTTCCCTAACAGTTCTCTCCTTTGTTCACTGAGACAGAGTCTTTCACTGAACCCAGAGCTTGCCTGAATATTCTAGCTGTCCAGTTTACCCTGGGGATCCTGACTCTGCCTCGGGCTGCCAGTCTTCCTGTTTGAGTGGCCAGCACCTGATCCACCGAGCTATCGTCCGAGACTGTACCTTGTGTTTTCACTGTTATTATAGTGTGATGAAGTAAACTGTGAGTCTCACTGTTCTATATTTAAGTTAGGTAAGCCATCTGCTTTACAACCATTCTTGAACGTTCTCATACTTCTCCCACAACGGATGCTCATCGGATTCGGCTCTTGTCTCTGATGACTTCCTTCATGTATCCTGTCACTCAGCTCACCCTGACCAGAGCTCAGAGAACCCTCAGCAGCATCGGCTGATGTCCTTGTCCTCTTCCCAGATAATTTCCAGAGTAATTTCTCTGGAAATCTTGATGAATTCACTCATTGTTTTTCCTTTCCGCATTTTTCAATCTACTATCAATCCCAACCAGGAAGAATTTCATTTCTGGTAGTTCCCATTTTAGTAATAGAAATATATAACTTTCTTCCTTTTGGCAGTTTCATTTTTCAACTGAAAGTATAATCATGCTCACTCATTGTGTATACACCTTCCTTTAAATCTCTGAAGACCTACCGCCAGTTTCATACAGGGCTTCTCCGTTAATGCTGACACTTGTTTCTCAATGGTACATTTCTCCTGTTGGGATGAAGTTCAGGATTGATTGGACTCAGGATTGAAGAATACAGCTCGCCATGGAGGGGAAGACAGGAGCATGAAGCAAATGATCGTGTTGCACCCATGGTCAGCGAATACAGAGAAGGGAGGAGTGATGCTCACCTCCCCTTCTCCTTTTACTCATTCTAGAGCCACAGCACAGCTCTGCTCACATCCAGGCTGGGTCATCCCCCTCACCCAGCTCTGTGGGAAAGCCCTCACGCACACATCCAGAGGTTTGTTTCTTACCTGATCCTAAGCCATCACACCAAGGCATCTTCACATCCTCTCAATCTCTCTTGACTGTTTACTGTACTTACTACTTGGCCTGTCGGGCACATTTTTATTGCATTTTGGACACTAAGTAGGAGCTAAGATTTTAAAACCCAGACTGTTTTTCTTTGTAATACCGAGTTATACGGACCTGTTTGCTTTTAAACAGTAAACTGACCTGCCTGGTTTTTTAGCACCGGTGCTGCTTTTAGCTTTGCCAGTGTGCCATGCAATAATGTACTTTGTGGCCAGGCTGGCTGAACTCTCTGAGTGCACCATTACACACATGATCTACGCAGGAGCTGCAGTGTTCACTGGACCCTCAGATTCCATTCACTAAAATTCTGACATCTTTCAACAGTATATGTCTACTGGGATGTCCATCCATGTCAAGTGCCCAGGAACTATTCTGCAGTAGAGGGTCCCCAAGGGCCAAGGGGAAGTCAAACAGGAAGTGGCCACCCAGGCTGGTCAGTGCTTTTGGACATATGTACATCATCACCAGCTCTCCCCTACAGCCTCCCTTCCACCACACCACTGCCTCACTGTCCAGTCACTTAAAGCCTCTACTCAAAATGTAAGCCACCACGTACCACAGACAAAGAAGCCCGAACTGAATAAAGCAATCGCTCCCATTATATTCTGGGCTCTGCTTTAGAGGACGGATATCCCACAGAGGTGTGCCTGCACAACACAAGCAGTATCCTGCAAAGGAACCTCAGGGCCCTGCTTCTCTGGTTAGGAAGCCTGAACATTCCACAGCACCACTGGGGTTGTCTGCCACCTGGAACATTGGCCCAGGGGCTCCAGAGTACCTGGTGCCTGGATCTCTCGTGAAGTGTGAAGTTTCCCTCCTCAGCTATCCTAACTTCAGATGTCACTGGGGAGGCTGGATCCCGGGTTAGCTCAACTTACCCAGGACACAGTTTGAGAGGTCCTTAGGTAGAATAGTGAAGGCACCATGGGGCCCGACAGACCTTTATTTTCTTTAAAGCACAACTTCCTTGCATTCACTGTAGGGTGCACACATTTCTCAGCTCCACTGGTGGAAAATTATGTCCAAAATTCATTCATTCATCCTGACTATAACTTTCAGTCTCATTTAATACTTTACTAGCCATCTGTATCATATGCCATGCATGAGCCTTAACTGAAAGCTAAAGGCATGAATGCAGAACAAGGAGGCTAAGGCAACATTGCCTGACTCAAGGGCCCAGAAGCTAACAGTTGTATAATATCTGAAGCTGCCTTACAAGGACTGATGGTGCGGTGTGCTGGTAGAGACCTCACCTAGTGATGATGAGGGCCTGGGATCCAACCTCAGCACCAAAAGCAGAGAGCTCCCTCATCTCATTTTTCTTGCTTTAAGCTGAGAAACCAATTACGGTTAAGACCCAGTTCTGCAGAAGAACAGCAACTCCAGTTTATGGAAAATCCTTCAGCACAGGGTTTAACACACAGAGAGTGCTGCCCAAGAGCTCAGCTTGGTTACATCTTGTTACTTCATTCTGATATCTGGGGTTATGACCACTGCTTCGGTGGAGCATCCTAACATGCATAAAGCATTCTTAAAATCGAAGAAGACAGAAAACAGGAGTGCAATACATTGGAATTAAGACTAAAACGGGTTTGTGGTGTATGGCAGAGGGTCCTGATGAGACTATTATGGACCACACATGCTCGTGACTTTGCTGGTGCTGTAGCGGGTTTGTATTCACTCTTTGGGAGACAAGCCAGCCCCAAGCTTGAGAAGAACACTCACACATAACTTTCAGGGCTGGAGAGGTGGCTCTGTGGTTAAGAGCACTCACTGTGGTCCCTGGGGACCAAGTCTGATTCTCAGCACCCACCGTGTTGGCTCACAGCCACCTGTAAGTTCAGTCCTTTCTGCTGGAGAAGGGAGCTAACTAGCTCTTGGATGTTTTCTCCCAAGCCAGGACCTCTCATGTGGGTCTCTGAGGGTCTGTGGAGCTGTGCCCTGGCTGTAATTTGGCTTTGCAGTTTCTCTTGTTGCTGGGAATCCTCTGAATCAACGGTGCTGCCATGCAGGCACTCATTCATTCCGCTTGATAATGTGTTTTTTCAACAGGGGAGACAGACCCATAATTCTTCTCTGCAATTCCATGTTAGTGACCATGGGAGGTGTCTGTGTTAGTCAGCTACTGGTGTGTAACAAATGCCTCCCAAAGGGAATAGCTTGAGGTACCAACTCTCCTTATTGTACACTATGGTGGCAGGACTTAAGTCGGGAAGTACGCTTGATGACGGCCACTGTTTCTCCTGAGTTTGCTGCTCAGGTCCTGGCTCAAGGAACTACAATAGCAAAGGTCTGGCTGTTCTTCCACTCAACAGCAACAGACATCCATAAAGGCCAGCAGATCTACAGTCACATCACATGACAGAGCACCACACTGGGAATCATGATGAGAAGACTCCTAACGGACACAGGGCATCTTTTGGCAAACAATTGAAAAGTTACAAAACAAAGGCAGTTGGCACTATCCCACAAGGAAGCCCAGAGCCCACAGGTGGCATGATTGGGCAAGACCCGGGTTGGTATAAGGAAGAAGATTAATATTGCCCCATGGAGGTGGCCCTTCACACGAGGTAGACAGAGTTCACTGGGTACCACTGTCTGCACACCTGTACTCCAGGTGTGATGATGAGGAGGGCATGGTGGGGTGAGGCAGAGTTCACTGGGTACCACTGTCTGCACACCTGTACTCCAGGTATGATGAGGAGGAGAGCATGTTGGGATGAGGCAGAGTCCACTGGGTACCACTGTCTGTACACTTTCCTCCTTCACAAGGCAACAGTTACCCTGATACCCAAACCACACAAAGATGCAACAAAGAAAGAGAACTATACGCCAATCTCCCTCATGAACATTGGTGCAATAAAATACTGGCAAACTGAATCCAAGAACATATAAAAAAAATCAGTCACCATGTCCAAGTAGGCTTCATCCCAGAGATGCAGGTTTGATTCAACATAGGGAAATCTGTCCATGTAATCCACCACATAAACAAAACACATGATCATCTAATTAGATGCTGGAAAAGCCTTCCACAAAATCCAACACCCCTTCATGATAAAGGTCTTGGAGTGATCAGGGATACAAGGAACACACCTAAACATAATAAAATGAATTTGCAATAAGCCAACAGCCAACATCAAATCAAATGAGGAGAAACACAAGCAGTACCTTCATGACACTGCTCTTTAGATAGCATTACCGGTACATATGTTTGTGTAGGTGAGTGCACATGTATGTACGTGCATGTGATGTGGAGGTCAGAGGTCAAATGCAGGCCTTATTCCTTGTGTCCTGCTCATCTTGGATTTTTAGACTGGGTCTCCCATTAGCATGGAGCTCATCCACTCAGCTAGGCTGGCTGGCCAATATACACCAACTTCCTCAGTGTCGTGATTACACATGGGCGCCACGACACTTGGATTTTCACATGGGTTCTAGGGTTCAGATTCAGGTCCTCCTGCTTGTGGTCAGAGCATTTCTGTTTGAGCCATCTTCCCAGCCCCTCAGCCAGGATTTCTTGATGCCCCTTATTATTTTTGGAGCGAAGCCCAGACAACTTAGCTATACAAAATGGAGGCTCAACACTCCCCACACTGTTTTCTGGCTTTTCTCTACTCCTTCCTCGTTGTCTAGATTAGACTGGACACCTCAGCATTCAACAAATATGGAATTGTGTAAACACTACAGGGTGTGTTTAACCAGAGAGTGCTAAGACCTAAGCTCTGTGGTCAGGGGCCTGCTCAGTGTGTAGGATGAGGCACAGAGAAAAAAAACTAAAGAAAGAAAGAAAAAAAAAAAAGCTTAGTATCCTGGGAAGGGAGGTGAAGAGTCTCTCTCATCTTAGAAAAGCAAGAATTTTCTGGAAAACTTTGTATGATTTGAGCAGATTGAAATGGAACACAGTTTTATCTAGACCCAAGAATTTCTAATGCTGGAGGGAGACCTGGGTCCCTGGAGTCATCAGCATTAACAGGACCCATTAATGTCAAGAGAGCTCAACCTTGTCTATTCTTCCAGGAAATGCAATGTCAAGCACAGTGCCAGCAGAATGACCACATATCTAAGACATTATGTTAAACAGAGTAATATTTTGATGTAGACACTCAAATTTAATATTTCATCCACTGAAGACACTGTCAAAAGTCTAAATGTTGAGCCCTTCTGTGATACCGAGTCCAAAGAAAATGCCTCTCCCTATCTCCATGAGAGACAGGAGTAGAGCTTTGCAGCTGTGGAAAACTTAGACCAGATGAGTATTGAGCAAGAATCTGGTTTCCTGGGATGCTCTGGTATATTGCAGTCATCTCCACTTGCACTCTATCCGAAGTTGTGGGGTCTCAGGGTAGAGCAGTTCCCATTTCTCCAAGAGAGATGTATCCCAAGGGGACAACCTTAAGTCTCTATAGTGTCCAACCCCTTTAAGACAACAGTTTAATTAATAAATTGGGATGGAAAGAAGTTAACAGCAAAACCTAGTGATAATATGATGAGCATCACCTATACAGTGTGACAAAAATTATTGGAGCAATCCACTCTTTTTTCCACCCCCCCTTTACCTAAATAGCTCACATCACTGGACTCAACTTTTTCAGACCACAGTTGACCATGGTTGACCATGCATAGCTGTAACCACAGAAGAAAGTGAGATCACAGTAGGGGGTGGGAGCTGACATGACAGAACAAGTAAGAAGTCAGAATTCCTCCAGAAGATTGCCTGCCACAGGACTGGGGTGAGACAGAAGTAGCCCTAGGCTACAGTGCCCGGGCTTTACAATGAATAATGCATTAAACAATAACAGCATTAACAATAACAATACATTAAACAATGACAATGATGGTGACTGTCCTGCCTCTTCTTTCTCTTTCCCCTCCCCCTATTCCTTCTCCTACTTCTCAGACAGAACAGGCCTTCATCTACATTCTAGATAGGTCAGCCTTGAACTCATCATAACCCTCTGATCAAGGCCACCCGTGTAGTGTGGTTATAGGTATGAGCCCCTTGAAATTCCTTAAATTCTGACTCTGATAATTGTGGCAATGTCTAAAACTCCATTGGCATAATAATTAAAACTAGAACAATTTTAAAGTTTATTGGTTCTTTATTTTCAATCTTTTAAGCTAGCATCATCTTGCAAATTATCAGAGTATCAAGTAGTGAGAATACACAGATATTCTGGCACCTTAACATTATTTCTGAGTCAGGAGCCCCCATGGGTGTACACCTGTGACATCAGATAGACAAGGCAGCTGACCAGGTACCAGAGTGACAAGGAACATGGATCCCAGGCAAACCATCACAAGACACTGACACGTTGGCTTGAGTTCCAATAAAATCCACTGAAAAGTCTCCCCTCTCCCCAAATATCACACATGGCACCTCTTTCTTGGGGTAAAAAACCCAATCAAAGTCAAGGCATAGATTTGATTGGGTCAAAATTTGTCAACAGAGATCCTGAGGATTGGAACCGAGATGCAAACCTCAGGCAGAGAGACTACAGCAGGCTCTGGCTTTGATCAGTCAAGGATGATTATTCTCTGAGCCCCAAATTATGTGTTCAAAGCTTCCTTCACTTTCCACATAACGCGGTGCCTTCTCCCTCCCTTCCTCCTCCCTGGCTAGAGTAGCCTTTGGAGTACAGACAGACCCTCCAAATAATGACATAAACTCTTAGGAGGTGTTCCCGGTATGCACGATTTTGTAAGAATTAGGAGACTTGCCTCTCACCTGAGGCAGATGACCCCAGTGGCCCGGACTGACCAGCTCAGCTACCATGCAGGCTCACAGCCGGGCCTTGGGTTGGTGCATCCTAGCATCTACCCCATCGAGGACCTGCTGGAGCTCATGAAGGGACTGGTATTGTAGAACCATACTCAAAGGATCTCCAAAATTCGGGGTGACAACAGGATATCCCAGAGGAGTTCCAGGGAGGGCCCAGCGATGATGGTGTACCAGAAACTAGAGTCCCTGAACCAGACCCATGACTCATTACAATGAACATTTGATAGCAAAACTGAGAGGACAAAAAGTATACTATGTGGCACACAGAAGTCTCCAATGCCACCAGGACCAACCAATGAAGGGGGGCTGGAGGGGCAGGAGAGGAGAAGGAGAAGCAAGAGGTTTTTTGTTGTCCTTGTTTGTTTTGTTTTGTTTTGTTGTTGTTTTGTTTTGTTTGTTTTGTTTTGTTGTTGTTTGCTTGCTTACTTTGTTTTGTCTCCATTTGTGGTGGGGAACCACTGCAGGGGAGAGGGAAGGATATGGGGCACTGGGAAGTGAGCAGAACTGGGGTGGATGATATGAAACCCCCAAAGAATCAATAAATAAAATTAACAAAGAATTAAGAGACTCAACACACAAACGCATCCATAAGTTAATCTTATCCACCAACTTACAGGGGACATTCCATGGGAATGCTTTCCCTACCCATCTGTGAAGACCTTTTTCTCTTCCTGCCGTGCTGTAACTGGGTGACTAAAAAGACCCAGGCTCCCCTGGGCACATGCCAGCTGGGCCTCACTTATGTTCTGTATGCCACTTGGAAACTGACCTTCACGATAAGAATGTCTTTGCTAGATTAAATTCATTCAAAAGCAAAGCACAAGGCTTGTTAAATGCCTCACTGAATTATCATCAGGACATAGGCAGGGACCTGGAAGTGCATCCACGTGCTAACCCTGCAGCAACTCACACTCATTTCTGCTGTCGGCTGTCGCTGCCTACAGCTCTGTATTGCATCCTGTGCCGTGGTGGGCAAGGTAACGAAGCGTTAAGTCTGGCCAGGGCTGAAGGACAGCCCTGTCTCGATTTCATGCCAACCAGGGAATATATATCAGAGTAAAACAGTACTGGGGTGGCTGGTATGTTTTCTTGGCAATCGCTCCGGCAGACTCTATGATTTAAATGGCCATGGATATCTGCATGCTCTTGAGTAATACCTTATGGACATAAAGCATATCTTTTGTTTACACATCTACATGTGTGTACTCATGCATCTGGAAGTGCATACGTGTGCACGTGGCTGTGGGGACCAGAGGGTAACCCCAGGTATTATCCTTAAGAACACTGGCCTCCTCCTTTGACTTGGGAAGTCTGGCACAAGTACCACAGTGTGAAACTCACAGAGGCCTCTCAGGAGCTTGTGTGTGTGTGTGTGTGTGTGTGTATGTGTGTGTGTGTGTGTGTGTGTGTGTGTGTGTGTGTGTGTGTGTGTATGTGTGTTGTGTGCATGCATGCATACATGTGTGAGTGTGTCTGGTGTGTGGGCACGTGTGCATGCATATGTGTGCATGTGTGCATGTGCAAACATGAGAATGTACACTGGTGTACATGTGGAGGGAGGGGTAAGCCCTCACTGAGGGTGTGGATGCCCACGTGAGAAGGTGATGGACCAAATGCTAGAGGCACTTCTGAATACTGATTACCTAAATTTTGAAATAGGATCTCTCACGGGCCTAGAACTCAGTTATCTGTGTGGTTATTCAGTCCAGGTGAACCCCATCCCCATTGCCAGCAGGAAGCATGTACACCTACGCCGAGATGCTTGCATGTGGGCTTTGGGGACTGAATTCTGGTTAAACACTTTACCAACTGAGCCACAGGCCTAACCCCAAAGCACTCATTTTAAGCTTTGACTTTTCCCTATTTTCTTAGTGGATTTCTATAGTTAGGATATCAGCAGTTGAGTACAACCATGATTAAGGACAAAGTTAGTCAGCATCTAGAATGTTCTTATGTTACTTAACACGTTGGTGCATAAATATATTGCTGTGATCAAATACATGAAAAAAATTCTAGGGAAAAGAGGGGTTACTTTGGCTCCTGATTTGAGGGAACATCCCACTGTGATGAAGAAGACAAAACTGCAGGAATGGGAAGTGGCCGCTCACATGGCGTGCACAGTCAGGAAGCAGGGAGCTGAGTGCCTGTGTGCTGCTCACATCCTCCCTTTGTTTTCCAGCCCAGGTCCCAGCCAATGTGTAGTCCTGCCCTCATCGAGGCTGAGTCTTTCTCTCCTCAGCTAAGTCATCTAGGAAACATCCTTACAGACACACCCAGAGATGTGTCTCCAGGGTGATGCTAAGTCCAATCAAGCTGACAGGATGAGCAATGACAGATGGCTACAAAGTTTGAGAGTAAATGCAACCAATCTCCAGGTGCTCCCATCCCTCCTCTGTGCCTTTCCCTTTGGCATCAACTCTGCCTCCCCAGTGCTCCCCTCCCTCCCTCCCTCCCTCCCTCCCTCCCTCCCTCCCTCCCTCCCTCCCTCCCTCCCTCCCTCTCAGCAAAATGTTTATTGGTCATCTCCCTCCTCTTTTATCGAGATATCTTAGATGGGGATATTTTTAGCAGCTATCTAGACTTGGTATAAGCTGCAGTGAATGACTCATCCTGGTCCAGCTATGGCATATCACCTTCCTCTACTGAAGTGAATCTCTGGTACCCAAATAAAAAAGGGAAGATTTGTAAGGAGAGAGGAATTTCCCAGCATCCCTGGACCACACGCTCTCAACGTGAAGCCCATCTCTAGATGAGCTGGAGGAGGATTCTCTCATGTATTCAGTCTCTTGACCAACAACTGTGAGACAATACATAAGACAGGACAAGGTGCCTGCAAGGCTGAGATAAAGGAGAACCTCCTCCCTGCTTGGAAGAAGTCCCTGAAGCCTTCTCGCAGGGGACAGGATCTGTGCTAAGCCTTGGAATACACACTGGGAGGCTGCTCTGTGTCAGTGCCGCTGGCCACTGGGTTTGGAAGCTGTGAGGAAGTAACAGGGGTAATTCTGGGCCTCAAAAACAACCACCCTGGTGCAAGCTTTCCCTCCTGCAGCCTGCGGCCCACCGGCCAATGCCGCCTCTGGGGAACCAGACTCAGCTGTCTAACATGTTCCTCCTCTTCTGTACCATTGGTTCATTGTCCACAACCTTTCACTACATCCCTGGCTAGTGGAAGCACAGTGACCCTGGAGACTCTAAGAGAGGGAAGGATAATGAAGCCACCAAGGGGCATCTCATGGATCTGGGGGGCTGGGGAGGTGAGCTGCAGGAAGCCTGTTTTGACTGAGCACTTTCTATGCTGGAATCTGAGTTTGTGGGAGTTAAATTGTTCTGAGTTCAACAAAATTCCTCTGCAGAGGTTCTGACCCCCAGGCTCCAGAAGATAAACTGATTTCTAACTGAGACCCACTGTGATCCAACCAGTTTAGATGAGATCTATGGGTGGGGCATTTATCCAACATTCTGGTGGGCACAGGAACGGGGGCACTAGAGTACAGCCACGCATACAGCCTCGTGCAGATGGAGGTAGAGATGGAGCCCACACCCTCACAAGCCAAGGAATGTTCAAGAAAGCCCAGAAGCCGGGAACAGGTCCCGCCTGGTGGGCCACAGAAGGGACCTTCCCTGCTCACACATGGGGTCTAACCTTCTGACCTCTTAGCCATGCATTTCTGTGGCTCCAGCCACCCAGTTCAGGAAACTGGTCTAGAACACAGTTACATAAAACCCCTCTTCTGGGGCACTGTCAGGCTAGAGGACTCTGACCGGGCAGTGGGAGGGACAGGAGGCCAGCACCACGGTCAGAGTGAGAACAATGCTGCAGAAGGATTTTGGAGACACTTTCTGGCAGGTTCAGTGGGAGGGATCCTGGGAGAGAGTTTGGCCTCAGCTTTGCCATTTTGTGGGTGACCTTTACTTCGTCCAAGTTGTTCCCTAATCCACCAAAAATGACTTTTCTCCACGCTAGAGCATGGAAGGTGTGAGTGGGGCATCTCAGAGTCCCCCTAAGAATTCACTAAATCTAAGGAAACTCCAAATCCTCCCAAACACTCCACAAATCTGTCTGGATGTTTAAAAACTAGCTCTCAGCACACACAGGGTACACACACACCATTGTCCATTGCTTCACTGTATTAAGGCAACAGATTTCCGGACTGACTCTAGCCATTGTCTGTCTGTGTGGGGTGTGGGGATGTGGGTTGGACCCTGCTGGCTCCTGTAGGGTAGGGACATACACACACTTGAAACCCCTCAACATCCCATGGGCCCTTCCTTGCAGCTCTGGTTTATAAACACCTCTCTCTGTTAATGATTATTTTTAAGAGATGGTTTCAGAGTATCACCTGGTTGGCACTTCCATGATTTTCTATAGCACTAAAGACCACTTTTGAAAATTACAACTCTCCTCCCACTGTATCTCAAGAACGTTTTCCTCCACAGTAATTACCACCTTCTCCTGGGTTATCTGCTTCATACACGCAGGGAGCTTAGTCTGCTTCCCTTGATGATAACGTCAGCTCCAGGAAGGCAAGGCCTGCTGGCTGCTTTGATCCTGACTGATAGACCCTCAGGGTTAAGTGACTTAGGAGATCTCCTGGCAATTGCCACACCCTCCAGGCACCTAGTTCAGTGCCTGGCCCATGGTAAACACTTAACTAGTCTCTGTTGAGTCAATACATGTTGACCATAACCCTGAGAATTTATAATCTTTTTGAGAGTAAAGTTAGGGACCAAGGAGCCCACTAACTGTAAGGACTGGTCAGGTTCACATGGACTAGAAGTGGCATCTGCATCCTATGCCTTAGTGTTCAACCTGCTCAAACTTAACAAGCAAAACACCAGAGCATAGCAATTAATGTTATGGCCTATTTGGGCTGTGGATCCTTCATTCTCGAAGAGTGAAATGGCCCAACCTGCCCTTCCTCTGTGGGTTGAGCCTTGCAGAAGCTCTTCCCCCAAGTGTAGGCAGAACCTGGGAGTGTGGGATCAGCTGCTGGGTAGACCATGGGCTGCAGCAAGGACAGCTCAGCTGGGGTAAGCCTGAATGCATCTGGGGAATATATATAATATATATAATATAAAATATAATATAATATATAATATATATCATATAATATATATATTATATATATTATATATATAACAACCCTCACCTCCACAGACCACAGAGAGGGCACACTGGAGGAACCAGCGACAGTCATCCACCAAACATCCTACAAGGTCTTATGGATGTCATAGCTGTTTTTTCTCATCTCTGCCACCAAATGTATGATAACCCTGGGAAGGATACTGTTTAGATCTCTGTCCCATAGAGGGAGGGACAAGACGGCTGGGCCATGGCTTCCGTGCAGGACCTTGCGGCTGGCTCTCTCTTATGAGGTAGACAAGTAACAAAAACTCAGGCCTGAAACAGGGCTAGACTACCTCTCAAAAGCTGAATCCTAAAGACCTACTGCTGCCAGAGAGACAGACAGATAGACATCGATTCCTCCAAGAGTCTCTAAATTTAAATAGAGGTCAAGGACATGAGAGTCCCAGTCAAGTTGTGGCCTAGCCACCAATGGGCTGTTGGTGTCTGGCCTTTAGCCTCCTGCTGTAAAACAATCTCATTAAGTTGTTAGAATTACATCTCTTTGAGCAGACAAACACCAGTTTCTGGATGATGACATTTCCCTCTTGCAGTGAGAGATTTTTGGGGAAACACCCATATTCCTTCACTGTCATTGCTTCCTTAGTCTGATAGTGAGATTGAGAGACACAGTGTCTGCATTCCTGCCGGGCCTGGTAAAAAGGGTTAGGTGTAGTCTGTGGAGATATTTCTGTGGCATTGTGACTCCATTAAACACCATGAAGTTGTGAATGTACATTGGCTAAAATGCACACAGTATCTTATGTACATATCATCTTTATTTTTTAATAAAAGGAAGGAACACAGAAATAAAATTAAAAAATGTCACATTACCCTACTCTTTGTTATGGCTAAAGGTATTGTCTTTACAACTCATATATTCAAAATTGATTCTAGTTTATTCAAAATATCCTTTAATTTAAAAACAAATTCTATCCTGTTCTTAAAATACTAAAAAATCCAAACACTACCAAATAACCATTGAATCCCATTGACTCACATGGTTCAAAAATTAGAAAAATTGATGGGAATTAGTAAGTAAGAAAAAAATAGCTTGAAACCCAGGAATCATCTCTAGCTTCTGAGGACAGAGCGGGAAGAATTGCCACACCCAGGTCAGAGCAGTAACTTGTCAGTCAAGCCAGAGAACCTTCTGCTGCTTTCCCAGCCCCATAGCTGCTCAGAGGGACCAGGACAAACCAGCCACAGGATAGGTGGCAGGCAGGACAGGAGAAGAGGCAGAGTGAGCCAACTGTTTGTGGTATGGAAAGAAAAAGGAATGAGGGAAGGAGAGAGGGAGGGGAGGGAGAGAGGGAGGAAGACAGAAGAGGGACAGAGGGAGGGAGGGATGTGGGGAGGGACAGAAGGAGGGAAGAGAGGGAAGTAGAGAGGGAGGTAGGGAGAGAGGGGACCAGGGAAGATTCTGACAAAGGCCAAGAACAGGGCCTTGGCCCAGGAGGTCCCGCTGTGGAGAAAGATGTCAGAAGGAGGGACAGCTGGGGAGCTGCCACATGGGGACCCTGCTGTGCCTTCTTAGGGACAAAAACTTTATAACTTGTCCCCCTGAGCATGGAACTCAGCTCCACACCTGGCTGTGCCTCATCAACTGGGATGGGGGTCTGTGGAGAGAACACCTCAGCTGGTAAGCTCTTGTCCCACAGTATGAGGCTGTCACCCCAGAATCCACATTTTAACAAAAGTCAGGCAGGAGCTGTATGCTTGCAGTCTCAGACAGGAGGATCCCTGCGGCTGGCTGGACAGCAGGACAGCCTGGGTGAACTCTAGGCCAAAGAGAGACCCTATTTCATAGTATATGGATAATATCTCTGAGTGTTCTGTGGCCTCTACATATGCCAGCACACACATACACATACACACACACACATACACACAACACTCACATGCACACACATACACACAGACACACACACACACAAAACACTCACATACATACACACACACACATACACACAACACTCACATATACACACATATACACAGACACACACATACACATACACACACACACAACACTCACATACACACACATACACACAGACACACACACACAGACAACACTCACATACATACACACACACATACACACACACACACATTCTCTCTCTCTCTCTCTCTCTCTCTCTCTCTCTCTCTCTCTCTCTCTCTCTCTCTCTCTCTCTCTCTCTCTCTCTCTCTCTCTCACACACACACACACACACACACACATGAACTGCAATCTCTTGGAAAGTCATTCCATCCCCTTCTCCAGGCAGACTCATGATGACTTTCACATGCATGTTCTCTCCTCCATTGCCTTCTTCCCGTACTGACCCATTTGTCACCCTCCCCTTGTAACGTGTAACCTTGACATGTAACTATCATAGCGGCAGCAGTACAGAGCCTGTGTGTCAGCAGCACAGGCCAGGCTCCCATTCTGATCAGACCTTGGAGCTCAGCTCCATCATTTCTCACGGAAACCTATGCAGGACGTGAGAAAAGGGCCCCTCGGGTCACACCTTCGCAGGGCCACACCACTTGTGTGAGGGGGGTTCACAGGGCTTGGCTGGTTCCAAGGTCTGTGTTTCTGTACTGGAGTGTCCCTCTCTCTATTAGCTACAGCCCCTGGATGGCTGCCCACAGCTTCCTGTGGCCTTTCTTTCCAGAAACTGGGAAGCATCACCTTGTGTCGGGGATGGAGAAACATAAAGAAGGACTCTGTCTGCTAGAGAGTAAATAGAGCATCAACATCCTCCCAAGCCTGAAGTGAAACACCTACACACTCAAGCTGGAGTCCCCTGAAGCAGGAGAGAAAGGTCCTTGTGATAAAGTGATGGAAAATTTCCAAATGATAGACGGGCCCTTCTCGGAAGGAGCAAAGCCTCACTTTGTATGCAGTGTGTTGTCATGACTACGGCAGGCAGTGGTCCACAGAAGGTTCTCCACACAGCACAAACATACCACCACTCAAAACATTTAGGCATGCTTGTTTTTACCAGGTACATTTTAAAACTGCAAATCCTCTTTCATGACAGCATCTATTACTTGAAAAATGAAACGAAGTAATGAAAGCTGCCACTAGCTTCCAGAACACCCTCTGTGTCCCGAGTTCCCCTGTATACACATACACACACAAGCACATGTGTAACCCTAGTTCTGCAAGGGCCCTTTATCTCTGGGACATTTTTGCCATGTTTTCCATAACCTGGGATACTTCTTGTAAAATTTATCTTGACAAGCTAACAGATTTTCCCAGAGAGCTGCCAAGAATAATCTTAAAGAAAAAAAAAAAAAAAAAAGGCTTAAACCCGGTTTTCTCGAGTGTTTAAGAAAAGACAGGATGTACATTTATACCCTTAAGGAAAACCATCCAACCTTTCTCTCCCCCTCTCCCATATGAGTTTAAATATGTTTGGTAAAAGAAAAAGAATTAAACTAGATTAAGTCTGCCATTTTACTTTGCCTGAGTATCACGGAATTCCTTAAAGCTGAGATATGAAACCTCCTAAATGCAAATTATCAAAAATCCTAAGATTAGCCAGATTATCAAAAACCTTAAAACTACATGGGCAGTGGAGGTGCACGCCTTTAATCCCAGCACTCAGGAGGCAGAGGTGGGCAGATCGCTGTGAGTTTGAGGCCAGCCTTGGCTACAGAGCTAGTTCCAGGATAACCAAGCCAACACAGAGAAACTCTGTCTCAAAAGAACAAAACAAAACAAAAAAAATACTAAAAGTAACTTTCTGTAATTTTCAAAGTAAAATTATCCAATCATTTGTCTATACATTAAGATGTCATTTTTAACTCTTGGATTTTTCAAGTTGCCACTGCAGAATAGACAATATTTACATATAGTAAGCCTGGCAGTAGACAAAAATCACTGTATTTTTAGAACATAAAACCTTTAAAGTGAAACTTGCCTTTTATGTGTTTATTCTGTGTACACTATGTATGTATGTATGCATGCATGCATGCATGTATGTATGTATGTATGTATGTATGTATGCACCCATGAACCACAGTGCCGTGTGGCAGTCCGAGGACAACAGGGGAGGGGGCGTCCGTCTCTCATTTCACCTTGCAGGACATTGGGATTGAATTTGGGTGGTCAGACATGGCAACAAGTGCCTTTACCACTGGGCCATCTCTCCAGCCCCTTATCTCAAAGGAAATAAAAGCCAAGGATGAGGCTTGGCAGGACCCTCCATGCCTTAGGGCAGACAATCCCAGAGTCTACCTGTGGTTTGAGACATGAGAAATGTATAGCAGCCACAAGGACACCTGAGATTATTCTACAACTGCCATATTTTAGCATTCCCAATTTGTGTGTCTCTGTGTGTGTGTGTATCTGTGTGTATGTGTGTATGTGTGTCTGTGTCTGTGTGTATGTGTGTCTATGTGTCTATGTATGTGTGTCTGTGTGTGTGTCTATTGTATATGTGTGTGTCTATGTGTATGTGTGTGTCTGTGTGTTTCTATTGTATATGTGTGTGTCTGTGTGTGTGTGTATGTGTGTCTATTGTATATGTGTGTGTCTATGTGTATGTGTGTGTGTGTCTGTGTGTCTATTATATATGTGTGTGTGTCTATGTGTCTATTATATATGTGTGTGTCTGTGTGTTTCTATTGTATATGTGTGTGTCTGTGTGTGTGTGTCTGTTGTATATGTGTGTGTCTGTGTGTGTGTCTGTGTGTGTTTATTGTATATGTGTGTGTCTATGTGTATGTGTGTGTCTGTGTGTTTCTATTGTATATGTGTGTGTCTGTGTGTGTGTCTGTGTGTATGTGTGTCTATTGTATATGTGTGTGTCTATGTGTATGTGTGTGTGTGTCTGTGTGTCTATTATATATGTGTGTGTGTTTCTATGTGTCTATTATATATGTGTGTGTCTGTGTGTATGTGTGTCTATGTGTCTATGTGTGTGTTTCTGTGTGTGTGTCTATTGTATATGTGTGTGTCTGTGTGTATGTGTGTTTCTGTGTGTGTGTGTATATGGTCCCTCTATGATTCTGCTGGTTATTTTAGGCTTCATATCATATTTTTTTAATGAAGGAAAGTAATAATAAGTCAGCAACAAGCAAAAGTGAGACTGATACAGATAAGAGAATTTTTAACCTAATATCAGCTCCTCAGGTCCCTCCCTAGTATGTGAGTGGACCACTCACCAGGCACACTGTGACACTGTGGACATTGACCTCCAAGTCAGCCCTCCACTATGACTTTGCTGTTACGAGGACCAGTCCCTTTCAGATGTCGTGATAGTGTTGTTCATTTTCACCTGCACATATCAATAAAAAAGGGAACGTCCTAAAAAATTAGGACTAAGTCTCTAAATACAAGAAAACACAACTTAAGGCAGTAAATGTGTGTCTGTGGGTATTTTGGCTAATTGTTCTCAATTGTGCTATTTTAGTAGACTGGAAATATTGTTGCAGCCTTAAACAGTAACCTGCCTGAATGGCTGGGCTATGTGAAAAACTTTAAATGGGGGTGGGGCAGTGGCAAGCCAAGACACTCAATTACTGGAGCTCTGCTACGAACCCTGCTGTGATTTCGCCATAGGAATTTTACTGTGAAGTCTAGAAAAGATCACTCTGCCACCTATTGGCTTCCGTGTGAAGTGTGTCTGCACACCTGGAGGATGACAAGGCTATTGTGTCAGCAAGGGTCAGGCAACCCATCTGGTCTTCAGTATCTGGTGGCAGAGCATTCCCACGGTACAATGCAGCCTTCCTTTGATGCCTCAGCATTGTCCCCATTCTGAGAGGGAGCACACCTCTTCCCTCAATCATTCCTGAAGGGGACAAATCCACAGTGCAGAAAGCCATCATCTCTGTGGAGCAAACGTGGCCAGACCACACACTGAGCAACCTCTGATTGTCTGAGCATATCACAAGTGGATGACACCTCACTCTACAGATGTGGAAGAATTCATCTTGACCCTGATTCTGGTCCTAGAATTCTTCAAATAAACTAGGAAAAGACTAGCAGAATTCAGATGGGAAGGTCCAAGGCTTCATAATGACACTGGGTTTTCTTTTTATGTCTCATGAACAGCACCAGCCACTATGTTTTAAAACGATGCATCATGCAATCATGAAGGCCATGTTTTAGCAGTGCAATGACCAACATGTGGGACTTAAGTTCATCACATCTTATTAGAGGTGTCCCTCTAGCCTCACTCGCCACAGGGCCAGCATGTGTTTGTCCCAGCTTCCCCTGCCACTCGAAGGTCACAACTGCACTCTAAGCAGCTTCCAGCATGGCCTTAACAAGACTTGAAACATGACTGCAACCTTCCCTTGTTCTGCTTTCTTTGGTGGCTCCCCTCGCATCCAAAGGGTCTTAGATCTCTATCCTGGGATTACCGGTTCCCCTGCTCTGTTCTTCCCTGCCCAGCCCCCCCCCTCCAGCCTAATGCACAGTAGGAGTGAGCAAGAGACAAAGAGGCGAGTTGAGAGATATCGTGGGAAGCTGGAAACATTTCCACGGGGTATTGTCATTCTCCGTAGAAGATGGAGATTTCAAAGGCTCTTCTAAAGTCTGTGAACAGTTAGTAAAACAGGAGAAAATTAAATACAGGACAGCAAATCTTTGGCATTAACACTGGAATGGTGGTAGGGGAGCACTGGAATGTAATCTCACATTTTTCAGGAACTTGTAAAATTACATTTGTCCTCTCAATAGCTTATATTCAAAACATAATCTTCAGGGTCTAGTATCATTGCCATCACTCCACTGAACTAACTCCTAGACAAGTACAGCTAGGTTTGTAATATCCATCTATTAAGGAAAAATGCACATAAGATCAAAGTATTGCCTAGTGCATTACAGAGAATTATTTATGTCTTCTAGAAGATTATCCCCATGCAGTCTCACGTGATAAGGACCTGGGTTGACTTTGTTCTATGGAGTCGGAAAGCCTCTGTATTAGACGCTGCTCTGTTGCCTCCTTAAGTGGACTGGAAAGAACAAAGCGTTTTTCAGAAAGGACGGAGCCATATCTGTCCTCAGAGCTGCCTGGAGATCAAACGACTCCTTTAGCTAGCAGTTTTATTAGATATCTTCAGAGGCCTTCAAATAATACTCGGTTTTATAAGTGGTGAGAGCTAGTGGGTGGGGACCTCCAACTTGTAAACAAATGGAATTGTCAATCATGACTTTTGAAAACATACATATTCCATACCAGGACTGCATAGAAATGTTTCTGGGTCCTCTTCGTTTGTATGATTCTTCTACAGTGGTTTAGGGGTGAGCTTTCCAACCACGGATTGCTCTTATTTATCTTGGTAAGCAAATAACTTTGGTATAGCATTCTGGGTTGTTGGGAGGGAAAATGTACAAAGGAAATTCTGTCCCCAAGCTTATTCCCTGGAGTGGATCTGAGGCAGGGACACAGTTGTGTGCCTTAAGCACAAGCCTCTGTCATGTCAGAGATTGTTCCTCCTGAGGTTCTGAGGAAGAATCTGTCCCAGATCTTTCTTAGCCTCTGGCAATTTCTGTTGGCTACTTTTGGTGTTTGTTGCATGAAAGAGAGAGACAGAGACAGAGAGACAGGAGAGAGACAGAAAGACAGAGAGACAGGAGAGAGACAGAGAGATAGTGAGAGAGACAGAGACAGAGACAGAGACAGAGAGAGAGAGAGAGCACACTCAGATTCAGATTCTGAGGGACTGAGGGCGAGGTCTTTCCTATACCAAGTCAAGGTGGCCTTCACAATCTAGTCCAAAACAGCCAGGAACCTGCTGGTGTGATTTAATGGAAGAATGTTTGCTCTGCACACATAAGGCTCCCATTCAATCTCCAGCAATGAAGAAAAAAAAAACTAAGACATCAGTTACAACTTGTGACCTCATTGGCCTCCTTGGATCTAGGGCCATCAGTGACAGCTCTAGGAGTGTGCAGTGGCAAAATATCCACACTGTCAAGAACAATCATATGCTGAGATCCTATAGAGGGGACACTTAGAACAACCAAGACTTAATTCCTTTGCCTTTTAACATAAAAATAAGAAGTCCAAAGTAATGAAACACAGGGAAAAATAACTGTTCTGAACAAACTACCAAATATACTACAAATTCAATTTTATTTTGTTACTTTTACCTAAATGTTGTCATTTAATTATAGTAAACAGGAGTCCTAACTTTCATTGGAGCACAAGAGACAGCTCAGTGGTTGAGTGAGTTCTGTTCTTCTGAGAGATGAGAGTTTGGTCCTGAACCCAATTCCAGGAGGACGGCATGAACCCTGCCTCTGTGAGCACCCACCCATGTGTGCACAGACCATCTCAGCCACAGACACGTGTACGTAATCAAAAATAAAATACATTTTAATAAAAGAAAACCCCTTTGTCATATTGGTTTCTGACTAACAGCTTCCACAACACAATTACCAATGTACAGACATTTTAAAGACCAGAGGGTCTTCCTAAATGACGGTTTTGATTGTGGCTGTCTCCACAGATGGAGACCCAATGCCCTGTCATACCGAGCCACCCCTCCAAGCTCCTGCACTGCACTAATTGATCTTTTAATTGGTTCAGTCAACACAAGAGTCTTTGCACACAACAGAGACTAATTGCTACAAGCTACTGCAGCCATGCTGGCTCAGTGCTGAGAAGACAGATGTCAAAGGCTTAGAAGCCTAGAAACAGCAGCATCGACCCCAAGACAAGCTCCGGGGAGGCTCACGGACGTGCTCCCAGCAAAGGGTGTGCTCCCAGCAATGTGCAGAGCCAGTTAATCAAGACAGTGGGGCTACACAACACAGGAGCCCTCGCTGTGTCCCTAATTCACAGGTGTTTTCTTTCCTAATGGGCCCCCTCGTTTCTTCAGCATCTCTTGTACTTCATCTCTTGTACCACAAAGCCTTAATCCACTCCTTATTACAAGATGTGCATGCTAGCACTGTTCACTAATTGGGATCTAGAATCATCCAGGCAGGAGGCAAACCTCTTTTCCTAAATCAAGGTAAAATATTTCCACTTAAACACTGCATTTGAGAGGATCATTTAAAGAAACCGAGATTGGGAACTCATCTTGGTTAGCTGGTGGTCTTTTAGAAAAAGATTAGGTTAGTTTTAATTGCCTGGATGGGTGTGTGTCTGTGTGTGAGCATGCACACTTGAGCGCCAGTGTCCATGGAACTCCCTGGAGCTGAAGTTACAGAGAGGGTGAGCATCCCAGTGTGGTACTGGGAACTGAGCTGAGGGTGCTGGGAACTCTTGCTCTGGGAGAGTAGCACGCACTCTCAACAATAAGCAGCTCCCGGCCTCCAGGGTGATCAGCTTAAAACTGGAGGGTTAACAGTTATGCACCTACAGAGGCATTTAAGCTGAGGTGTTTAAAAGTTAGGCTTTCACTGCTGACAAAATTCTCTATCACCACCCTACACACACACACACACACACACACACACACACTCAAATACACACACACATTCACATGCTCACAAATACACACACACACTCAAATACACACACACATTCACATGCACACAAATACACATACACACATACACACACTCACATGCACCCAAATACACACTCACACACACACACTCACCCAAATACACATACATATGCACCCAAATACTCTCTTCTATCTCTGCCTCTTTCTCTCTCTCTTTCTCTGTCTCTCTGTCTCCCTCTGTCTCTGTCTCTGTCTCTGTCTCTGTCTCTCTCTCTCACCCAAGAAAACACACAGGAGTTGAAAAGGATGTTTCCAATGTATTGTGGTTACTTATACATCCATCTCCTATAATTACTTTAAAATATTTTAAATCAAAGCACAAAGAACTGAACAACCTGTCTCCTGCAATGCACACTGCCTTCCACATTTGATTATACGTCATGTCCACAGAGCTCCTCACAAATCAACTCTAGCTGGCCCTCCCCCATGCCATGTTCTTCAGCCATCAAGACTGGGAGCCACTGTATCTTCCTTCTCTGTGCATTCCCCGGCCTCTGATGTTTTGTTAGAGCAACAGAAAACTACACCGCTCGCTACTAATTGGTTGCTATTAGCACCACTGTCTCCAATACCATTGGTGCCACTGCTCATGTGTCTGCTCCAGCCTCCTTCTTCATATTTACAGGGTGCGCTTGCTGAAGGGCAGGATGGGAGTCCGGCTGTGTAAGGACAAACCGGACTGCACACATGCAGTGGTTAGGACCCAGAGCTCTGTAAAGAGAAGCTAGCTGAGCCACAGTTCTCCAGCTGAAGGGCACGTCCTCTTCTACAGCACCACTGTGTGTGCAGGCGCTGTCCCACCTGAGCTTGTGTGATCCTCACAGATGCATTTTCACTTATTATTTCACAGGAAATATCTCAGGATTGGCTGGGAAAGCTGTCTGGATGTAAAAATACATGTGACCGGAGTGGGGGGTGGGGTTTCTGTCTCACTCACTCTTACTGTGTGTTGGATAATAATTAATATGAGCCTAATGATTCTTATTTGTGTGTGGGAGAGATAGGGTACATGTATGCTGCTCGTGCATATATGTGGGTACATGTGCATGGGTGCATGTGTATGGAGGTCAGAAGGTAACTGGAGTGTGGCTCTTCCTTAGGCTTGTGAGTGAGGTCTCTCGCTGAGCTGCCAGATGAGACTGAGCTTCACGGAGACCCCAGGGAGCCTCCTGTCTCATCACCCAACCATCATCACTGGGGGTACACTCATATGCAACCACCTCTGAAGGGAAATTATTTCATAGGTGAAACTGAGGCAAAGAGGGAAAGTCCAGGCATAGGTCACGTTGTTTCCACAGACTCTGAGTCCTGAGCCCAAGGCTAGGTCACTGCGTGGGGTTAGTGATGCAGCGGGAGACCCAGGCACTTTTCTCTGATTCTCTGAGGCTGAACAGGCTCCCTTTGAATCCACGGCATCTTGTGGGTACACAAACATGCTGTCTAAGGGGTGATGTCACATTTGGGGACCTTCTCCTTTCTCCTATACTCCCTGTGAACTTCACGCTTTACTAATCTGTGAGTCATCATCAAGGACAATCCTTAGGCTCTCAGTCTAGTATTATAGTATGTGTCTTTTAAGCAAACAGGTCTCCAAGGCTCTGGGCTTACATGATTGAGATGGTTGTGTAAAACCATGATTGGGCCTTTGCCTTAAGAACCTAGGGACCAGAGGAGTACAACCTAGATGAAGATGCCTTTGGTTGGACCATGAAGGCTTCTCCAGAAGGCATTGAAGAGCTGGGGCCTAGGCTGGGTAGACCTTTGACAGAAAAAAAAAACAAAAAACATTGAGACGACAAAGGGGGAATCCACAGCTGAGCAGAGCGTCTAGACACAGAAAGGATGAGAAATGCTTATTGTGCTCCAAAAGGACTAGCTCAGCTTTGGCTCGATGCCATCTGCGCAGAAGTATCTATTTGAGGCTTTGTTTCCCACCTCTGAACACACATTTAAACTTATAATGGATAAGAAGAAAAAAACTAAATTTATTCCACAGCCAACATTTTTGCAGTAAAAGATAAGAGAAACAGACCCTTTTGGGACCACATTCGGCCAGATGAAGAAAGAGAGGGACAGGAATCCCATGGCCAAGTTGCTGTAGCTGGAGTGACAAGTGCCATGAGTGAGGCATGCGGCAGGGACACAGTAGTGTCTGCTACCTTTCCTGTGGGAGCAAAGGAAGAGAACAAGAAAACACTGAAATGGGATTATTTTTACCAAAACCACAACAACCAACCAACACAAAAGAGGGGTGAAAGAGAAACATCAGGGAACAATAATGTTGAATTACCTCCCAGGGGACGGGATGAAAAAGGAAGAGAATGTTGTTATAAGTAAACCCTGTTACATTTTGATTTCCAAAGGCATGTTGATGGATCTCATATTCAAAAACAAAACAGAAGCAGCAAGAACAGGGAGTGGGGGGGAGGGGAACGCTAATGCCAAAGGCAGGGTGAGAACAGAGTGAGTAGAATTCTATCCCAAGTGAGTGTCAGACCATGGCAATGGAAGACAGAGAAGGGCATGAGAGGAAGGAGGGAGAGAGATGCCGAGGAGGTACGTGTGACTGATGATCACGGGGTTTGGCTGTGTGACCTCAGTTTGGGAAGAACTTACTAGGTTAATGTCTGGTGCTGAGTGTAGCACTGGAGGTCAGATGAGGACAATGTTTAACTGGATCAGATGTCCTGGAAGGACTGAGTACAGGTATAGAGACTGATGCTGGGGACAGACGGAGGGGAGCCAGAGTTCTCACTGCGAGAAACATCACACGTATACGTCATAGAGGGAGGTAAGGGAGAACTCTGCAGAGGTGAGCTTGGGTTTCTAAGACATGTTTGCTTACACAGGAATACACACATGCCTCTTTGCTGATATCACACACACACACACACACACACACACACACACACACACACACACACACACACAATCTGTTTAGTAAATGAGCAAAGAAACAAAGATACTTTGTTTCACAAACAGCAACCCTACTCAGTCCAGTTAGTCCCATCTAGACCTTGGTTTTACTTTCCATTATTTCATTTAGCTCTGGTCAGCTAAAGTCTGGAAATACTTGATGGAGAGTTCTGGAAATAAATAATTCACATCCTTAGGATGCTTAGAATAGCCTAATGAAATTTTGTGTCACCCTGTCCTATCCACCAACAAATGAGCATGCTTTAATCCCATGTGTCCACCTTGTGTAAGCTACCTGCCCAGGAGTCTTTTATTAACTGTCTTGGCTGAAAGGCCAATTGTATGTCTGGGAATTGATATTATGCACAGCTCTGGGCATCTATTGGAGATCTTGGAATATATCTTCCAGAGATTCATAGGGAGGACTGTATACAGATCTTGATTTTAGGACTATTGCCCTCTCAAAAGAATTAAGAAAAACAAAAATTCTGGGTTGAAGCATGGAAGAGATATGGCCAGCTACCAAAAAAAAAAACCCAAAACAAAACAAAACAAAAAAACAAGTGCCCCAAACAAATGATACTATGTTACAGGGACACAATAGTCACTCACAGGAGCTCTTGTTGAAAAACAATTAATAGGTAAGAGTTATTGAATAGAAGGGAGAAGCCAGGCCCATGATCAAATGCTAAAGTCTCCTAAGTGAGATGAGGAGGGGAGGTGGAGTTAGAAAAATGTATTTTTACAATCTTAACACAGATCATTTCAGAAATAATTGCCAGTAAATACTAAATACAAGGGAGAGTGAACGAAGATCAAAATGTTTGCATGGTCTTAAACTGTCATGTTATTGTTTACTAGATGCAAAGATCACCTTAATTAGATAACTAATGTTAACACCAACGGAGAGGGAGTGAGGAATCTTCCAAGATATAGTACCTGAGAGGAACACACAAACCAATGTGCTATTTCATCTCAGGGTGTGTTACCTGAGTCTGCTCACAAGGAAACACCAAAGACATCTGAAGGTCAGACGAATTGAAAGCAGTAGGGGGTATAGATGACTTCAAAATGGTGTCCTAAAACCCCAGAGAATGGTGAAAGAGATTGTTTCTGAATAATAGAGAGGCTACAGAGACAGGGCAATTAAATGTACCACCGGACTCTTGGAGCCACGGCCGAGGGAAGTGCTCTCACAGGCAGTGGGGCGGCAGACAACACCGGAAGAGAAATGACAGATCAGATAAATTATTTTTATCAATGTTAAAGTTACTGAGGGCTATAACTGTACAATGGTTGCGTAAGCATGAGATGTAAAACCTACTCCAAGATAGCTCAGGAAAGGTGGTGCACGCATGAGTGTGCCCATGTGTATGTGTGCTAGAGTGTGTGTGTTTGCATGTATATATGCCTGTGTGTGTGTTTGTGTGTATGTTTGTGCATGTGCTTGTGTGAAACAAAGGGAAAGCGTGCGCGCGCACATGCGCGCGCGCACACACACACACACACACACACATACACACACACACGGTAAAACTGCCATTGGGAGCACTGTCTGCCCCAGGGGCACCTGCCTTCTGTAATTTGTCCTTACATCTCAAGTTACTACTTTTAGATAAGAAGCTGGAAAGGGATGCTTGTGTGAACTGGATGGAAATGTAGATGGTTCCAATGGGACAGCACAGCAGATGAACAGGCACACACACACACACACACACACACACACACACACATACACACACACACACGGAGGCATTTCATTTCTGATGTTTAAGGACAGCTAGTCCACTAGAGCTTTGATTTCTAAATGCTGCTTTTTAATGGGCCCCATGAGCATCTCCAAGGGTGTTTTTGGGATCATATATATCCTGGGCACTCAAGTCCCTAATATATGTGGTCTCCAGCGGCCTAGGAGTCTCCATTTGTTAGAATACAGTAGGGACTGCATGTGTGCCTGTTAGCATGGTCATTATGTTTCAGGTTATATTCAAGTCATTCGCCCCTCCACCTACCC